>CM073769.1:66700699-66931091 GCA_037158775.1 Hetaerina titia
GTTTCCGAGCAGTCCATTCCCAGTTTAATCCGTATGGAGCAGGCTGGTTAGTCGTATTATAACGAGCCTAATATTCAGAAAAAGAACTCATGCTTTCTCTTTCTCCTTACCTCTGCCTCGTTTCAGAGGGGACGCCTTTCCACCGAGAGTTCTCCTCCATCAACTCCTTCACCTCCGCCCCTAAACCTCGCCCACCCGCTGCTCTCTTCCCATTATTTCCTCTCCGCCCGCCTCGCTACTTTCTTGCTAGCGTCCTCTCTTCTTCGCCTCCACCTTCTGAGAATACCCCAACCTCCCCGGTCCCTCTTTTATATCCTGCCCACCCCAATTCATTTCGTTGTGCCCCGCAGAACATCTGTCCTACGCGGCCGGGGGTTGTCCCTCCTCACAGGGTGGTCGACTGGAATTTTTTCTCGTCGGGGTGCCACCCCCATGCTGGAACGAAATGTCCGCAAATAATCCCGCCTTGCCTCATTGACGCAATAATGGGTGATCGATTCTTTGACTTGAAGCGACATGTGGAAACAACAGAAGTAGACTTGATTAAATGAAGTGAAGGGAATCGTAATCGTATTATAACGCAACGCACGAGCTCATGTAATTATATCATATCCAGCTCATAATTACAACCAATTGTTTTCGGGTTGGTAGTCACATTCAAATAATTTAAGCAGTAACATGCAGCTCTTATGATCGTCCTGTCACTAACACTGAAAATTTATCTTTTCAAGGGGTTAATTCCCTATTTAATGGAGACCAAAACGGTAACTTTTAAGAAAGACTGAATCAACTCCATTTGTGTGAACTCTAGATATTAATTTATGCGATTGTGATCTCCTTTGAGTGCTAGAAAAATCAATTTTCAAACCTTTTAAGGGAAGTGAATTCAAATTAAAGTAAATGCTATTCACTGATGCAAGATCTGAGAGAGAGGAAATTTAGTTGAGCAAAGTTAGATGTCTCATGAATAATTTTAAAAGTTGACACGATCACAAATTTTAGTGCTGTGTAAGTTTCACGAAAGACGTTTTAGCAAGTGAGATAATCTGATTTCGTGCTACTATTTCGACTTCGCGAGGTAAATTTCCGCCTCGCACGAACCCCATATCGTAACCCAGGTCAATACCTGAAATACTTTGAGAATGTAGATCAAATTTCCACTTAAATATTTTTATACAGTAATTTATTGCCCATAACTCTATGGTACAATGGGAATTATTATGGTCCCAAATTATTTAGGCATATTAGGCCACAAAGTTATTAGGGATAAAGAATCCAGTACTGGAAAATGTAAATGTTTGTTATTTCCTCTGAAAAAATTGCAACAAATCCAAGTCACAGTAAAAATAATAAAAATGATCGAATTACGAGCGAAAACAGGATCAAACGCTGCGTAGAAATTTAATTCATTGGAAGGTGCATGTGTTTGAGTATATTTGTTGCCTGTATATTTATTTGCATGCGTGTAGTCAAACTAAGGGTTACATGAACACATGCGCACGTAGGTGTGGGTGCGTATTGGCATGTTTTTTTGATAATTTTGAATGCAGTTTTATTTCATTTTACGGTTGATGTCCTGACACCGCCATCACAAGTCCTTTAGTGCTTAATGCTTAGATGTAGACAATAATGTTTAGATGAAACATATTCATTGTTGCCAATAGGTCATCTGGGGGTGGGAGATCTTTATAAAAAGTGTAACCTAGTTTCTGGGGCATGAGCCATAAAATGTTGGTAGGATTGAATTTTCAGATTACCGAAAACATTTCGAAAAAGTCACTATTTCTCAGAATCTATACGCCATTGCACGCAGAGGAACAGTATAAGATGAATAGAGGTGGTTCCAAGTCCCTGAGGTGACTTGCAGGCTACCTTTCAGATGTAGATGAAATTTTATAGCCTCAGTGGGATTCGACTGAATACAGCTCAGTGAGTACAGCCGTTCTAGTCATCCGTGTGAACACCAAAATGAATTCCGATCACTTCATTCGAATGGAACATAAAAGCAGGTGGCATATTGAAGTGCACAAAACTCCCACATCGAGAAACGACTGAACCACATGGTTACAAAAAATAACTCTACAATTACGAACTCATTTTTTTCCTTAATTCTTATTAATATGCTCAAATAAACTACAAAGTAAACAATGCATAACTGTTTTAAGCAAAACATAATGTAGTAGATTCAATTGTAAAACTTATTAGAATTATGAATCACGGAAGACATCTTGCTCAGTTTATCGTACCAAAGAATGTTTTAGTAAGAAGGCTTTCTCAGGTTTATTTATCCACGACTCAATATTATAATCTCCATCCTTTAAAGAGCGTCGTCGGTAAAAGGTCTTTTAATTTCCTCCTCTCTTCCAGCGCTCACACTTCCAAAATATAGTGAAAAGCGAGAAGCGATCTTCGCAGTTTCATCGCCTCCCAAGAACCTGTCTCCGCCGGTTCAGCCTTAGATCCTCCCCTTTTGGAGAGAGAGAAAGAACCACCATCAGCACCCCTCTCAGCTCATGTGAGCCCACCCTTCCACCTCTACCCGCGCCCTAATGTCCCCGTCCGCCTTCCCACCCTCGCCGTCTCGACCACTCCCTCTCCGTCCTTCCTTCCATTTGCACCCTCTTCTCCCCTTTCTTCCCCCATTTAATGCGTCTCCCTTTCCCTGTCCCATCAATCGCGCGGCTGTCGGTCATAATGCACGGACCACCGAGCAAAGGAGGCGGAGAGGGGGGGGTGGGTGGGAGGGGAAGAGAGAGAGACGGGGGACGGGGAAGGAGAAGGGGGGTTAGGGCTAATGGGGAAGATGGAGGGTCGTGGGTGGCGGGAGTGGCCGGGAAGGGAGAAGGGCGTGGGGCGAGCAAGTGGGCGCGACCGGGGGGGGGGGTTACGGGAAGGGAAACGAGATGGAGTCGAGGAGGGAAATTCTGAGGTTTGCGGGCGACCTTTTATTTGTATTGTCAAGCGAAGGGGGTGAGGTAAGGAGGGAGATGGGGAGTCGAGAAAGGGACAGATTGATAGGGCGGAAAGGCGAAGGGGTAGGGGGGGGATAGAATTAATACTTTTGCGGCTTTATCTAGCCCGAAGAAGTCGCTAAATCGGAGGGGAGCGAAGGATGACGATTTGGGAGTGCCTCACAGTTTGACTGCACCTGAATTCTGCTCAGTAATCACTTTTAAAATGATAATATAATTTGAAATTGAACCTACGGGCTCATATATGAACCATTACGTTGAATATATGCTACCAGACATTACTATATCTATGCTTCAATACACCGCTTTTGATAGCATTGAATAGTTTATGTGACTACCCTAGGAAATCCGCAACAATAGGAGAAGACTCGATTGTTACTTGTTACTCATCCAAACGTGAAATCGATTAGAGGGTTTATTTTCAGATAGGATCAACAAAATATGGTTAGAGATGTATCTATTGTATATTTATTTATTTCACTTCAGCTATATACTAAATATAGAATCCCCGTTGGTTCCTGATGATCGACTAGATTGAAAACACAGTTACAGAAACGGAAGGTTAGCTACCAAATTACTTTATTGTAACAACACTTAACCTCTCACTCTATTAAAGTAAATTTCCATATTCCAACGTTAAAATGGCATCTTTTTAGCCACAAAATGAGCATTTTTTGCCAGATACAACGGGAATTTTGAAAACTCTCGAGTCCATTTTATTGCACCCTGCAAATTATTCATGCGCCACAGAATATTAATCGCCCGGAAGAAATAAAAATAAGCACTACACTGCATTGGTTACGTAAATTATTACGCTAGCTTTTTCCATGAGAAAGATAAAGAGAGTTCAATTGTTATAATCTGTGGACCCTATTATCTTCCTTTTTTAACAAGCAACTCAAGCTTTTTACTTTACACCCTTTTTGGGTATTAAAGACTTGGTGTTATTTTACCTCCAAAACATACCCACGGTGCAGTTTTTAGTTTATACCCTCTTACATGTACGCTTAAACTTGATGTATAAGACATTAGTTTAAATTTGTTGTTAAATGTGATAAAATACATCGGTATGCCGGAGGGAACTGAGCTGAAAATGTGGCATCCTCCGATGAAGGCCGCGGGGAATTTTCGGTTACCTGGACGTCAATCATCATTTAGCTGAAATCGTTTTTTAAAAAGGTGACTAAACGGATAATAAAGAATGTCATGGAGGGCGTGAAAATAACCGATCATCTGCAAAGTAAGAAGAATACTTCCAAGATGCGAACAGATGAAATAATGCTTGACAACAAAGTTACGAAAATTTTCACCGACACGAACCACTCAAAGAGTAATACGCTTAGTATAACGTACTTGAGAAAATGCATCAAAACTACTTTTATGTTAAGTATCTCACATCAAAGTATTTTCAATTATGAAAATACGAGATTATAATGCTCACTTCAGTGAAAATTATTCTTCTACAGACTCAAAATAACCCAAGGAAAATAATATTCTTAATTAACTTTACAGAACGTATTTATTTTCTTACCTTAGGTTCAATTGAAAGCTGAAAATGTTACTAGATTTGCCAAAAATCTTTTGTCTATTTCGATGAATAATTCAATGACAAATTCATTCATTCAAAAACAATTATGTACAAGTATTTGTGTACATTGGAATTGTAACACTATTATAATTGACTCGAATGGTTTATGAGAAATTAGTCCTTCTACTGATAAAACTAAGTAAAACACTAGAAATTTTAAAGAATAAAAATGACTTAATTTTTATATATGAATCATTTATTTTTGGCGAAACGTAGATTAAAAGAGAATGATCGAGAAAAGGTTAATATATTTAGTTAATAGATAGATATAATGAGTCCATTGTGGAAATAGATACCTTTGAAACCTTTGAAGTGAAATAATGTAGGATAAAATTATTGCAGTCAAATGGGCATATACTGTTGTCGCATTGATTTCTTTATACCGTACAAATCATTCAATGTTCAGGCATCACTAACAAAGGTATTACTTGATCATGATCTAAAAATAAGAAATAGAGAATTCTTCTTTTTAAAGAAGAGAAGCATCCATCATATATTTTAGAGAAATATATTGCCTTTATAGATGTAGAGAAGGAATGGCTTGGGAATTGTCATTTTATCTTAATCTGTGAGGACATTTCATGATAGCGGGTCATTTTTACTTCTATTTCTGGAGACTCTGTGCATAATAAACAGCTGTTTTTCATACATTTTATTCATTATATCGGAAAACTACAAATTCAAAGGGTTGTTACTCAGGTAACAATATTCTTCCAAATTCTTAGTTCGAGTGATAGTCTCTAAAATCATATAAAAGAGTGGAAAAAAATAATGAAATTTATATATTTCAATAAGTAATATGTCATATTGATGTTAAATTTGAATTTTTCCAGCTTAATTTAAGTGGATATAACCACGCTAATGTGCTAAATACGTCCATTCTGCGAAACATGTATTTTCATACAGATGTAAATTTGAGCCTGAAACATGGATGATTTGAATTCTTAATTAGATTGTGAGTGAAATGCGACGTCTGCTTAACCAGTGTGTATTTCGCATGTTTATCAGTAGAAATAAACGTTGGAGTCGAAAGGTAAATCATTATTATTCTCTCACCTTGTGAAACATCATATACCATGTTTTCCTTTGAATTTGACAATAATTTAAACTCTTCATTTTGAAAGAATAATGTTTTCTTGACTTCAAAATGAATCTCATGAATTTAGACATTTCATCTTTTACTGATTCCCTGTTTCATATAGCTTAGATATTACTTATCACGTATGGTACAAGATTTTCCTCAAAATTATACGCAAAGAGGATATGAAAATTCAATCACTGCCGATACACCCGAATGCTTATTTTCAGTTCTTATCACACATTTTTTCTGGGAAATATAATGGTTATTGGTAAAGATACAAGAGTTTGGTATACTCTCCAAAATTACTACATTAGGATGCATTCAGAAATATCGGGAGTTGTGACCCCCACCACGGGTTCATTTCTCAAATCTTCAAGCTTTTTTTCAAGTCTATGTAATTTGTTCTTACGGAGTCAACCAGTGGTGATAAATACTACAGCATCTATCATTTCCCTACATAGCAGAGCATGCGATTTGAAAGGTTTTCCATTACATTTAAGGCTATACTCAGAGGATACATTAACTGGCATGCAACGTTGATAAACGGGTCCCAGATAATTGAAAAAAGATAAAATAGACGATGGAGATAAAGTCGTATGAAGAAAACTATGGGAATAGCTAAAGCTGATGGAAATTACATTACTATAGTGAGATATCAAACAGTTCATTTGTTTCGCGTAGGCTATGCAAAACCATTATGTATGAAAAAGCTTCGTTTGTCGTAAAGATACCGGCAGTGAGCGATGATACGCCTCTTGGCGTAAAGGGTCTACCGTAAAGGTCACCACATCGTAGAAGATGCATTGATGAAAAATGTCGGACCAACAGTTCTTTTACACAAACGTATTTTCGCTGTATATTTACAGAAGCGAGTGGACGATCTTGCTGTGTGCTCCGTGCCGCACGCGATTTAGGTATTTCATAACAGCGAGTGTGGCTGAAGTTTACACCTTGCAAAATATTGTAAAGCAGACGGGGACACTTTCGGACACTGCTCTAGAGGCCATTCAACTATTAACTGTGAGAAACTAAATGAAGAGCCAATTTGTATAAACTGCAAAAAGGCACATATACATTTCTGGGAAATATAATGGTTATTGGTAAAGATACAAGAGTTTGGTACATTCTCCAAAATTACTACATTAGGATGCATTCAGAAATATCGGGAGTTGTGACCCCCACCACGGGTTCCACCCTGTAAAACAATGCAGCCACAAAGCTGGAGACCCAAAATGTCCAACAACTACAAAGAAACTGCAGCTATGAATTGAGAACTTAAGACTATGGCACCACAGCCTGAGGTTATAAGAATTGGTCAGATAAATCTTCAAAAGGCTAAAATCAGCACCTGCGATGTTAGAAAAACCGCTGTAGATATTGGGCTAAACATTCTGTTAGTCCAAGAACCATACGTGTATCTTATAAAATATATACAAAATTGGAAAATCCCAGACCTCGGGCTAAGGACCAAAGTTGCACCAACTCACGCTAAAGAAAAATTTCTCATAGGGATTATCTGGTTTAATGAAGGCTTTGATTTTCTTTCCCTGGAAAACCGAAAACCCTCACACTTTTCAATAGCTCAAGTAACTGTATCAAATCATTCTTTTGTCCTTATACCTGGGTACTTTCCGCCATCACAAGACGTCGACGAGGGCATTGAAGAACTCTCTGAAATACTGTCCCAACTAAAACATGAAAAAATGATCATCGGAATGGATTCTAAATGCAAAAGTGAGACCTGTTCCTCAACAACCACCGATGGTAGAGGAAGACCTCTGGAAGAATTTCTAACATCAAGTAACTTCCAACAATCCTTCTGAGTATGTGGACCATATTCTGTCCACCTTAATCTCAAACGACGTAGAGGACGGTGAGACTGAAGACCAGAGAACAACAACGCGGCTCGCGGAAGAAGACGGGGACACACCTGATATATAGTATCACTTGCCAAATCGGACACCAAGTGCGTTATTTCACCAATAAAAATAGTAAAAGCTCTCGGCTCCGAATGAATAAAAAGGAATAAAATGGAACAAACCATTGCTGCCTTCCTCATAAGATTATTCAACGACTGCCTATCCACTGACTACTTTCCAAATCAATGGAAAATCGGTGTACTGCATACTATACTTAAGTCACCAAATAAGGAACCCAAAGACGCCAAGACCTTCCGGCCACTTGCTTTACTCTCAGAACTAGGTAAAGTTTTGGAAAGAGCCATAAAGCTACAAATAGAGAATGTCCTGTATCATAGAAATCAGTTCGGCTTTAGAAAAAGGAAAAGTACAATAGATGCTGCTAAAACTCTGAAGCTGAAAATACAAAACTTTAACACATTATATGTTATCACAATATTAGTCGACTTCGAAGTACCATTTGATTCGGTTTGGCATGCCTTGTTGAACTACTCAACCTGATACTACCGGCTAACCTAATCAAAGTTATCCGACTCTATTTCAGTGATAGGAAAACAATACTGCAAAGTAAGCACCTGCAGAAGGAGAAAAATATTTCGAAGAGTGCTCCGCAGGGTTCAGTCCTTGGGCCGTTATATCGGAATACCATAATGAATGGGTACTTCCGCACAGCCCTTTCCCAGGGATGTAGTACAATCGCCTACGTGGATGACGTCATAATAACCATCAGAGTAAACACGAGGAAGGAAATTGAAGACAAAGTCAAAGAGTGCATGGATAAGCTAGCCACCTGGAGTTCTTCAGTTAAATTAAAAATCTCGACAGGAAAGACTATATATAGATGTGTGTTTTGGGAAGAGGGTTCAAAGGAACCTTACTATAAAACTGTACGGGAGAAATGTCAAGAGAGTTTTTCATTTTAAATACTTTGCAATCGTTTTTTATGACAAATTGACCATCAAAACACACGTGAACTGCATTATTGCCAAAGTAATAACAATATTTCAAACCCTTCGAAGATATTATAAAATTCTCTACTTCATTAATAATTAAAGTCTAAATGTCCTCTATTAGTCAGTGGCACTACCAATCCTATCTTACGGTTGCAAAATTTGTGGGAAAAACTAACTCTGAATAGAATAGACTGTAAATTGAGCGAAGCCCCAAGATGCTGTTCACTTGGGATAGCATTAGGGTGTAAAACCGTCCATCCCCTCACTGTTATAACTTGGATCACACCAACAACCCTAGCAATCATGGGACGAAAAGGTATTTCAGATCGTAAAGAAAGAAAGAAAACACGGCAATTCCACATTTACACTTTTATTAGACGACCATGGTTTCACCACTGCGTGGCATCTTCAGGTGAAGATGCCACGCATGGTGAAACCATGGTCGTCTAATAAAAGTGTAAATGTGGAATTGCCGTGTTTTCTTTCTTTCTTTACGATGGAAAAATTCCACAAAGTAACGGCTAAAACAGTCTCTGGTATTTCAGATATAAAGAGAAAAGGGGTAACTAACCTACTAGACGAACAAATTGGACAAAACCGATTAAACATAGTCAAGAGACAAATTAGAAGCCTGATCTTAAACGAATGGCAGAAAATATGGGATGCAGGAACGGAAGGGTAACCCACCAATTCTTCCCTGACATTAAGGCACGCCTTGAACTAAAATTTGAAATGAGCCAAAAGTTAACGGAACTCTTAACAGAAGATGGAAACTAAAGGGCCTATCTTAAACGTTTGGGCAAAACCAATGACGGGGAATGCAGTTGCAGAACGGGCGAAGATACGGTCGAATATCGCATTCTTCATTGCCCAATATACACAGAAAACCAGAGACTTTTGGAGGAAATAATAACAGGTCCAATTAACATCCCTGAAAGACTGGAAAATTACTGCCGACAAACTAAGACATAATTGAAGAATTCCTGAAAGAAAACATCCATGTCCGTGACGAAGACAACCTAGGAGTAAGAAGAAGAAAAGCCTACGCAAACTACTCATGAGTCAAGATAAAGTGACATTGAATAGAATTGTATAATAACCAATTAATGTGTTATTAAGTATATACAATATGTATGTATGTACAATAATTATGTAATATGAATGTGAATGTCATTTTATGTATTAATATTCAACCATGGGGGTAAAGACAAAGGTAGCTCACAACAATGTAATTGAGTGAATAAAAAATTAACTCAAGAGGGATCAACTGGAGGCGAGGGAGAAGCGGACTAATCACCTGCTACCTTTCAAATCCATATAGTCTCTCTCTTTTTTTGTCCATTCATACATAGTCTAGTTCCGATGCATTAAATGAAAAGGACTCCTGGATCCGTATGGATATTTTGACCCCAGCAGGATCCTCGAATTAGAGAGACTCCGTCGCAAGAGAGGAGACGATGACCCGCCATTCATCTTCTCTCCGTCGTGTCAGTCTGTAGGCGGGAGGCATGAACCGTCCGTGTGATAGGGAATGGAATGAAATCAGAGTCACCTCCTTCCTTTCGCAGTCTGGAGTGGCTCCTTACGGTCGGGATGTTCCTTCCCGTATCCCCTCCGCACGCAGACCTCAGGCAGGGGTGTCGGGGGCGGAAAGGAAGGGCGGGGCATGGGGCGGCGGACTCAATTTGAAAGGTATCGGAGACGCATTAGACACAAAAGTTCCAAAATCCTCGGGCGAGAGAGGAGGATGACGGGAGGGAGTGGGGGACCTGAACGGTCTCCGGGCAGGGAATTGCATGCGAGCCATGCAGGGGGGGCAAGGTCTGAGAAGAAAGAGGGATAGAGAGAGAGAGAGACCAAGAGCAAGAGGGAGGGAGAGACCGAGAGGGAGGTAGAGAGAGATAGAGATAGAATGAAGGGAATTTCCTTTATTGCTACGGCGGTTGATTACTTCCGTCCTCAAGTCGTCTGGCGGCAAGGAGGCAGAAAATGATGGCGGCAGAGATATAAATCTCTCAAGAAGATTCCTTTCTTCGTCAGATCTATCCTCGAATCGTTAGATCCCCCGTATAAAAAGGCGATTTCTCAAGTTACTGCACTCTTTTGGTGGAATTTTCTACTTACTAAGAGATTTATGCCTCCTTCGATATTCCTGATGATTTTCATGTGGTGAAGCACTTTCAAAATGTCAGATGTTAAAATTTCTTGCCAAATCATACACGGACGGTAAGTTGTGGAACATAATATGATTGTCCCCAAGCCTCCCCTTGGGCCTGTGATGTTATTTGTTATATTAATTTCTCAAAGATAATCAAATGTTATGTGTACCATGCACTTTCATTGAAGTAAAATGAATATAAAATTTCCAACCGAGAGATATTTTTCTTCTTCAAAAAATGTGCAACAGATAATATAAACTAACGAATAAGTACAACCCTCTCCAACAAACATTATTTTATTTCACTTGATAGGGATAATACCCCAAGTTAGATTCATTTACGGACATCAGCAGGGACTAATAATCTTATGCGGGTTTATACCACAAGAAGACATGGTATAAGAGATGAACTACAATGCATACGAGTATATTGGCGGAAGGGACAGTAAAAAAAAGATACATAGATAAGGTAATTGAATGAAAGCATGATGATTCTCGTAACTAAAATAAGACTTTTATCAATTCATTATCATTCCTAATACAAAGTAAGTATTCGCTATCGTTGAAAATAGTTCATCATAAAAATTTAAAATGAAAATAACACAATGATGTCATTAGGATATTAATTTTCCTTTGCTATGGAGAAGAAATGTATGTATGTCCTGGAAATGAGACTAGCATGAGAGTAATTTGCCACATTGTGAACACGAGTTCAAATAATCCATATCCAACCGCCCAAGAGAGCATATTTCAGGATATGAAGGCTATATTTTCTATGCTTTAGCGAAATTCCGTCACAAAGTAAGCATGCTACACAAAGTCGGCTTCACACGTTATGGTAGGTTTCATTTTCACGTGATGTGTGCATTATTAGATGCATTGATAAAATATTTAAATGGATATAAATTGGCATCAAATACTATTAAAATTTTTCTTATACCCAGAAAATATGAACTGGCAATGTCACGGGAAAGCTACAGACAGAGAGAGTTGGTGATGAATCCAGCAGAATGGTCCTAAATATGAACAAAAGAAATTTTTAGCGCACGCTCCAACTCTTTTCGTCCCGCATCTGTGCCAATCAAATGGCAACCGTAGCCTTGATTGCATGCAAAAAAATCTGCGCAACGTGTTCACCATATCAGTCACCCAGATCGGTCGGTCCACAAAGATTTAATGAGTCGAAGCAAATGGTTCAAACATTTACTGGTGTGGACGAACCAATCAGAATCAGTGCGCAGGGTTCATGACTAATTCCGCGGGATTTCCATTAAAAACAAGCGCCCCGGCCTTTTCGCGCAAAAAAAGTTTCATTTTTTCGCTTTTCAATTTCCCCTACTCACACACCCCCCCCCCTCACGACTACCTCGCCCAACTCGACACCTCCCCCTCCTCGAGGAAAATGAGCGGGGCGATTTTCATTTTCTTTCCTTTTCACTCGTCCCATCCTCCACCATCCTCAACCCTCCTCCACAACCTCCCCTACACCCCTTTCCTACCCCATTACACCCTCCTCCTTCACACTTTTGCTTCGCAACGTCTCTCACCCATCCTGCCAACACCTCACCCAGGCACGAAGTCCGCTCCAACCCTTCAATATGTATGTATCCATTTATATCCCATGCCACTTTCTCTATCCTCCTTTATTCAACCCCCTCCACTTCTACCCTCTCATCACTCCTCCCCCCTCTTTCATACCCCCCTTCACTCAATATCTCCAGCATTTTCCACTTTCCCTTTCCCCTTTTTTGCTGCGTCGCCATTCCCTTCCCGCCGATTCCACTCTTCGCCCCACCATTCCTCCCCCGACATCACGCGCCACCCTCTCTCTTCCCATTATTCCGCACCGATTCTCACCCCCACCCCATCCCTCCTAACGCGCCCCCCTTCCTTCCCTCACCTAGGCAGATTTCTCCCCACTCACCCCTTCTTTCATGGTACCTCTCCCGCTCAAACCACTCGAGAGACCGTTCCACTCCTCCACCCACCCCGTTCACTCGACCCCCAACAGCCCAAGCATCATTCCTCCCACCACCGGTAACCACGCAGCGATTTGACTCCAACAATCTCTCTCCCCAACCGGGAAAAATACACTCTTCCTTTCTTCCCTTTGTCCTTCCTTCGCCTCACTTTCATTCTCTCCCTTCCTTCCCCGCCCACTTCCTTCGAGCTCTCTTCCTTTTATATTCTTTCCCGCCTTAACTCCCACCGCTCACTGTACGCATTATTCCTCTCCCTCTCTCTCTCTCTCTTCACCCCAGTATCTCCCCCTTTACGCCCCCAACCTTGCCACCTCGCTCTTCTCCCTCCATACCGCCAATCGCGTAAGCACCCCTCCCACAGACCCCCGCGTCTCTCCCACAATCCACCCCCCCGCCCAGTCCCGACCCACCTCTTAACCGCGTTTGCACCACTCAAATACTCTCCGAGTCTCCACACCCCTTCCCCCACCAATGTTTCATGCTCCATCCCTGTTTGTGACAAGGTATTACACAAGGGTGGGGCCCGGGTGGCGCGGGACAGGATGAGCGGTGAGCAAGAGTGGTGGAGAGGGGGAGGGGGGGTCGGCAACCCCTCCCCTCTCCCCCAATCCTTGGGAGAAATGTGGGGGTGCGAGGGGGTGGAGTAGAAAGGCTGGGATGGTTAGGGTTGGGACGCGAGGAACGGATGGAGGAGGAGAGGAAGGTGGAAGGATAGAAAATGGGATGGAGGAGGAGAGAGCGTGAAACGGAGTGGAAAGATGAACGGGATACAAAGTTAGAGGGGTGGGGAGAATCCGGAGGAAAAGAAACGAGAGGACGCACAGGATATGGAAAAGTAAAAAAAAAGTTGATGGCGCCCAAGGTGGGGCGAGGTAAAAACAGGGGGAGTGAAAAATTTCATCTAAAACAGACGACTGGGAATATTAAAAGGCATAATCAGGTAGCAAAATGAACGCGGATAGGGGAAATGTATTTAATCGGCATAAAACGTGATAGCAAAATTGAAATACCCAAGTTAAGCTAAAACGTCAGTCCGAAAAAACATGTTTCCACTGGTTTTTGGTTGGTTTAAGCAAGAATGGATATGTTTCATGAAATCAGTTTTACGAAGGATGTATTTAAGGCGATTAAGATACGAAGCTGGAACTACGACTAAATAAATCTTATTGGAACGAACGCAAAAACTACAAGCAACAGTTATTTTTTAGTATCTTAAAATTAACTAAATTGATTTATCTACCTGAAATCTTAAAATATATGCACGACAATGGTAGGTGGAAAATTTTCGGCGTTTTCGTATTATAACATTCTAAATGATTATTACTATTAAAATTGCAAAAACTGAAACAATATTTTTCATCAGTCTATAGGTTTCCGCGTGAAAGAGTCGTCAAACGTAAGTTGTTGTAGTTCAATACAAGTGGTGGATAATAAATCAGTCTTTAAATATCAATGGAAAATAAGACATGCGGGAGAAATTTATGAACAATACTTGTCGACGATTTCCCTATGGATGATGGATATTGTAAATCTTCTCTACACATTCTACATTGCAGTGACTATAACGTAAAGATATCTTATACAATAGCAATTATTGCATATTTCGTCCATGTTTCCAACAATTACATTCACTCGTAGGAAATTAACTAGTCATAAACGTTCCTCGTAGTTCAACGTGTGTCAATTTTAATTTTTGTAAGTGCTCTCGGATTATATTTACGGTAGTATCAATGAAAATATGAGGGAAACATTCATGAGAGTGTAATTTTAGAAGTAAACTATCATCATTTGCTCATCGAGTATATAAAATCAGTAATTTTATTAATTTGAACTAATGTATTTACCGTATTTTATTGATCTGCAATGTTCCCAGCCAAAAGAAGTTAGGGCATAGATACGAGAATAAAGATTGCCGTTTGGTTTTGGAGGAAATCATTATTGTAAGAGTTGATCTGAGGGAAAATTTATTTTCCAATGCCATTTTAGCGAATACGAACGTTCATTATAGATTTTATTCTGAAAAACAGAAAACCTACGTCTGATAAGAAGAATTTTACGTCCAAAGTTTGTTTCAACGACTTGTAGGAAAGCATGGTGTTCAAGAGAAATAAATTTAACAAATAAATCTATATGAAAAAAATATAAGGTATTTCATGAATAGACCGGTCAACATTTTTATTTTGATTAGGAACTAAAAATTGAGCGAAAAACGTTTCATGGCACACGGTCGTAATATCTACAGTTTCCTAGTTTTAATAATTTTAAAAACGCGAATAACTTGCGGTTTATGGGGGAAGCGCGAATGTTTTGATTTCCATTTCTTTGAAGAGCAGTGAAATGTGAGCAAGGACGTTTCGTATAGAGCCATCTTTGAACGCTACGAAGTTTTGAAGTTGCCCCCAGACCGCTGAACGAATAAGCCACTCTTCTGCGTCTTTATCGACGCACGTGTTTTCTCTACAGAGAATTTTTTATAGGATTTTTTTTACTATTCCAAAGGAAATACGAGTTGGGCAGTAAATTTGAATGGACCACCCAAAAGGTCCTTTTTCATTCATACCATACACATATGCACTTAAGTGGCATGGGCGACACATTACATTTGGCTAAAGTAAACTCTCTTTTATCGTGGTACAAATCGCAAAATCAACTCTTGCTGGAAAATAGATGTAATTTCCTCCACAAAAACCGAAAAAATCCGGTTTCCACTTACCATCCCTCTCTTTCTCCTAAAACCCCGAGTCTTTCACAGCGTGCTCATACAACGCGACCCGTAAAAGCTCCAATTTATGTCGACCCATCAGTCCATTCGTGATAGTGCGATAACCGAAAATTTTCTAAGACACGTCACGCTCGGGCATTAAGGAAAAAAAATAAGAATAAATACGTATAATATATAAATAACGGACACGCGCTCCTCTTTAACGCGTCCAAAATGGCCATCTTTTTCCTCCGTCGGCGAGAGAGGGTGGTAAGGCGGAAATAAGGCGAAGTGACTACGGGGGCTGGTTGAGGGAGAGAGAGAAAGGCATAAAGATGAGAAGGAAGGAGCGAAGTGGAGGGCGATAAAAGAGAGAGGAGTGACGGACGAGAGAACGGAGGAGGGCAAGGAGGGCGAAGGGTTTGGGGGTGGGCGAGGAGACGAGAGAACGGGACGCGGGGAGGAGGAGGAGGTCTTGTGGGAGGATCAAACGTCATCTGCAGGAGACCGTAATATGGTTTGTCATAAATCCGCAGAGAGAGAGAGGAGGAGAAAGAGAGGGGCCCTGTGTGTATGCGCGCGCTTGTGTGTGTGTGTGCGAAAGAGATAGAGTGTGTGTGTGTACGGAGTGAGCGAGGGAGTGAAGGGAAAGGGACGAAGGGAAGGAGGAAAGATGGGATGGAGAGACCTTTCGGAGGGACAGAGGGAAGGATGGCGGAGGAGAAGGAGGTGGTGGGATTACCCAATGGATAAGGTTTTGGTCTGACTGAAAAGGAAGGACCGAGGGTGGCTGGAAGGGGAGGCAGAAGGAGAGAAGGAAGAGAGACGGGGAGGGATGGGAAGGGAACAAGGGCGGGAGTTAAGAGTCGGCATGAATCGGGATGTGTTGGTCGGTCCCCAGAAGGGAAGGAGGGAAGATGCCTCGCGTGGGGTTGGGGGCTGTTGCAAAAGGAACAGGAAGGGGAAAGAGGGGGACCTGAATAAAAGGGACTTGAGGAAGGGGGCGAGGGAACGGGACGCAAGGGATGTCATGGAAGGGTCGAGTAGCTTGAGAAGTAATAAGGAGAAGATCCCTGCCGCCTACTGCTGCTTCCCGCCCACCCACACGCTCCGCTCAAACCCTCCCTCTCGCCACTCATTTTCGGGAAAGGACAGTAGCGAATTGTTTCGTCGCGGCGCCGTAGGATGCAACAGTGGGAGGTGTAATTGAAAGCCGTGCTCATTCGCTTATGCCGTTCTTTCTGCGTGGGACATCGTTAGGGGTCGTATGGCGACGATTCCGGATGCTTACGCCCACAAACCTAATTCTTAGGCCCTAATCCTTGTAATATCTCAAAACCGAGTTTCAGAAAGGTATCTTGTGAATAAATGAAGTGGTTGCATGAATCTAAGCACCTTTTTCCTTATATTTGTGATTGAGAATAAGTTAACTGAAAACTATACTTAATTAAAATGTTCCCAAGTTTAAATATGCTTTGCAATTTCTAAGGAAATTACTATCTCAACTTAACGAGGAAAAAAGTATATCAATAGCAAGAGATTAATTTTATCTTTTTAATTTAGTGCAAAGGTAGAGTTGCATCATAAGGAATATTTTCATAATCAGTGACACAGTGAATAAGGAACGCGGGAATGAGTTTTGAATTTATCTTACATGTTACCCCAAAAGGGATTGTTAACTTTACTCATCTTGTTTTGATTGAGTGCGCCAAAACTCTGGATTCCAACGTGATTCACATGAAAGCTTTTAATCATCCGTTAACTTTGTTTTAATTTTCCTTCTAAATTGCAATTAAAGTGCATTTGTGAAAGCTGGGTCGTAGAAAGTCTCTGAGAACTTCTTGTCATATGGAATTAGCACTAAACCCCTAGGGGGGAGGTTCTATCACGATGCCTAATCTATATGCGTAGAACTTGGCTCATTGTCCTTTTACTTCAGAGCCCTGTCGAGCACTGCCTCGTAGCATCCCTCGCTTCTTGCCCCCGTCTACTCTTCACACATACACACACACACCCCGTTCCCCCTCTTGCCCTCACCCCGTCTTCACGTTCCCCCTACCCCCACTGTCATCCCTCCCCCCCGAGAAAGAACAGAGCATTATGCCCGACCATATCTTCTGCTGCGCCAAGCCTATCCAAACCCCCACCACTCTCTCTCTCTCTCTTGCCCCCCATCGTGCCCCCTCTCTCTACCTCCTACACCCTTAAAATTCCTCTCCCACCCTCACCTTACTCACGACCCTCCCGATTCACCCACCCCCAACTAAACGCCCGAACCCCACTCCCCAAACGTCACCCCCGTCGACCAAAAACCCAACTCTCCTCATGCCCTCGAATCTCTCGCCCTCTCTCCCTCTCCCACGCTCTCTCTCTCTCTCTATCTCGCTTACTCCTTTATTTACGACACCATCATCTCCATTCACAGCCTCTCCCCCCGATCCTTCCCCATTGGCCGACCTCCTTCCCCTCCACCCACGAACGCCCCCCACACTCTCTTTCCCTCCTACCTCCCTCATTCCATCCTCAGATCCACAAGATGGCCCAACCTCCACACACCCCACCAACTCACCGACACCGTACAATCTCTCTCCGCACTCTCTTCCACTCTTTTAACCTTCCCTTTTTTTCAACTTCCTCACCTCCTTCCGAACCTTCACCTCCAGTGTCTCTCGCACTCCCCCTTTGACAGCTAATTCCCTCCGTATCTCTCCTACCTTTCCTCTGCATGCTATTTCTCTCTATTCTCTCTCACTTTCTTGCTCTTTCTTTCGTAGGTACGTCGTCGTGGTGGAAGGGAGAGAGGATAAGGATGCTGGTGGGAGATGGCGTCTGTTACCAACGCTTACATGCCATTCTCCTTATCCCCATTGTTGTGCACTTTTTCACCTCCACTGCTAGTCCGCCTCATCTCTGTCTTCTAAACCAAAAGCCCGAAGCTTTGGTTTTAGTGTCGAGCATTCAGTTTTACACGTCGCGCGCGGGCGGAGCGGATGGTGTGTGGGTGGATACGAGGCAAAATGAACCAAAAACCTTTTAGTAACTATTTCATTTCACCCGCTCTCCTCCTTAAATCTTAACGACTTGAATTAATTTTTGATGATCGGATACTCCCAGTGCTTCGAGGAAACGAGCATCTGAACTCATTTTAAGTTTTGGAAATTTTAAGGTGTAAGGTTAACGGTTCTCATTGAAACTCGATCACGTTGAATGCAACTTTCATGATATATATTTAAAATTTTGCTCGCACGAGAGATATTGTCTTCTTTCATGGGAAATAATTTTGAAAATATTTATCCCTTTTCTTCATTTATTCAATAATATTTTTCTTGAGTTGATAAATAACACGTTGGTTAAAGCATGGAGGCTTCAGGGAGCATGGTTCCATTTTAGACATTATTTTCTTCAGTAGTTCTCTTCTAACTCACTTCTTATCATAAATCCACGCTAAAGTAGCTGTAGAGTGATTAAAAACCTATTTTACCACGAAGCAAAGATAAATACCTCTGCCACTTTTCATTCCAAAAAGACTAACACCGTAGACCAAAAATATATGTCTCACTTTACTCCTTTACCTTATATTTTATTTGGACGGCATCATGGGGCGACTTTTTTTTTCTCTTCGCTGCAAGAACTCTCGACCCATATTTCAGGCTAAACGATCAAATAACTTCCTTAAGGACCCATTTCCTCACAGCGCTGAAACAATTTAACGCGACGTTTTTCGCATCCGTCCATGACTGCATCCGTCCCAATGGAGGAGAACGCCAACTGGGAGGGTGAAGGGAGGGGGGAGCCCGAGGGTAAGGGTGTCCGCCTCCTCCCCCATCAACATGTTTCCCGCTCCATTGCAACCAATCTGCAAAACCTCCCCGCCTCTCCCCCTCCCCCGTCAAGCCATAGCCCCACGCCATCCCGGGATTCAACCCGTCTGCTTCCTAGCCAGCCAGCCACGCCACCCTCCACTCCTTCTCCCTCGCTTCTCCCCACCTAAATTACTCAAGCACCGCAGCTTAATCTTCTCACGCCACAATTCTCCGGTCTTGCTCCACTCTTTCCCCGTGGCCAACTATTCTTGGTCGGCTACGACGTGCCCAACAATTAGTCTCCGAGCGGACAACAATGGACGAAACTTGCTGCAATCGTCCGTACAATGGAGTTGACAAAGCGAGTCCCGGGGACGGAGGAGGATGAGATGCGAGGTTGTGGTGGTGGATGGGGAGAGGAGGGGCCAGGCCAGAGTAGCTGAGAGGTTCCGGGGTTGGGCGGCGGGGTAGGGAGAGAGGCGAAGAAGAGGAGGTGGGGTAGGAAAGGAACATGGGGGACAGAGGAAAAGGGTTTCCTAGTGTGTGCGGGGAGGAAGGCGTGGGATGTCGAAAGACGGAGGAGGAGGGATGAGGTGCAGGAGGTGTGGAGTGCGAGCGCTTTGGTAGAGGACAGGAGCTCGCGGGGAAAGGGCGAGGTGGACCCTGGGTGAAGGTCTGCTTGGTGTGTGTGCCGGCGGTGGTTGTGTCTTCCGTCTCAACTGCCAAACACGGCACTTCCCCGCGAGATTGTGGACAACCCCACTCCCCATCTCCTATCCCGCTCGTTCTCTTGATTAGAATGACCTCCCCATCTTCGTCGTCGTGCCGATTTTGGTGGGAGGGGTGTATGTGCCCGTTTTGTGAGAGATTTTGTCTGGCAATGAGAATCGTGGAGAAGAGCAAATGGGAGTGTCGGATGAACGCAGGGCGGACGCAAAGAGTAGTAGTCACGATGCTCGGAGGACGTTGGGGCCAAGGGGAGTGTTATCGTTAGGATGACAATGCGAAATAGCTCTCGTTTATATGTCGTGTCCTTCTCGAAAATTCCTCGTAGATTGACTCTTGAAAATTTTGAGACTCATGGACGCTCATGAACCGCGTGGAATGGGATTAAAAACGAAGAAGAAGACAATAAAGCGATCAATAGAGTTAAATAGTTTCGCCCAAAAAAGGTCGGAAAACTATTAGTCCTTAAATAACCAATCATTTTATAGCATAAAATTAACTTGGAATTCCGTTTTTTTATACCGACGGTAAAATTAGGATAACAACTACATATAGTGAGAGAGGAAAATGACGGTAAAATATAAAATCTTAGGCTTGTAAAGGTTAAAATATAAGTTTCTATTTTTCACAATTTAAATTTTGTTCACAAAACGTCGCATCAAAAATAACAATTTTGAGGAAAGGGAAGATTTATTTGTGCATTTATACAATTGAAACAATTTTCGTGGCAGAATAATTATCATTTATAATGCAACCATTTCAGAGAGTAAAAATCATTCGCCTTGACCGGGATTCGAACCCGGATCCCTCGATATCCGGCCGAGTGCTTTACCAATTAAGCTACCGAGACGTCCTCTTACACTCTGAAATTTTGGGGGCTTTAAAGGAACAAGATGGAATGACGAAATACCGTGCATACAATGTCACAGGTATTCGTAGTCGTGCGCGACGCGCCACAGTTCACGATGTTAATATAGGCAATTTCAAACACTTAGGCTGTTCATACCTTAGACAAATTTCAAGAAATTGTAACAGTAACTTTAACGGAGTCACCCGCCATGTAACACATAGCGGGTGACTCCGTTAAAGTTACTGTTACAATTTCTTGAAATTATCATTTCATTTATTGCGGTTTAAAAATAAAAATGGTAAAACGGAACAACACGGTTTAAAACATTCGTGTCATTTTTATACAAAAAAGGGTTCCCTCTATCGTTCAACGTTATTTGTCACATTAAAACCCACGAAACCTCGACAGTGTCGTGAAAGCTGTTTAAGAACAACGAAATATGTTTCGGCGCCATCTTCACGTCCTTAAATATAGAACTACAATCGCAGGTTACCATTTGCAAACATTTTCGCTCTCCATCGCAGGTGATCCTGAGAGTAGAGGGAACTACTACGTATTTTTCTAGGCCTTCAATAATTCCGTTCCGGTAACTTTCAGTTCAAATTCCACGCTCCGGCGAGAAAGCGGTCTGAATCCTACTCCTTCATCCTAGACCCATTGCTCCTTTTCTCTTACCTCGGCCCTTTTCCCTGATCACCCGAGACAGCGTTTCGAATAATTGCGAGCCGGGAAGCAGGAACGGTCTGCCGGGTTTGGGCCGTCCGTCTTGAGATACGCACTGTACGACTAATACATTCTATTCGCCCCTTGAAGCTCCGCAACCCGCAGGTCTTTAAAGTATGAGGTATGGTAGATATACCAGGGGCTACATATACTCTTTCTCACGAGCAGAAAATTTGGTGAGGAAGAAGAGTGCTGGGGAGTGAGTGAAATAGAAGGATGGAGAGGGTGTGGATAGGAACACCTAGGGTCGGCGGTCATAATGGCGAGACCTATGGGCATTCAATGAGCGTCACGAAGGGAACCTGCCGAGCCTTCGATGGACTTAAGAAGAGTCGCGCGCATACTTATACCAGTTGAAGATGGGATAGGAAGGGCGGGTCTCGGGAGTGATGCAATATGGGTCTCGCGGGAAGGGTGGGAGTGCGGATGCGGTGAGCAAAGGGATGATGATGATGGGGATTACAACTTCCTCCGTCCTTCCTTCACTCTCGCTCGGCTCCCTTCTACCGTTTCCCTACGTTCGTTAAAGACCCTTTCCATCTCTATAACATTCAATTTAAAAACGGCGGGGTTGTTGAAGAATCAGATTGAATTGAGAGATTTGAAAATACTGTGACGAATAATTGTTTAGAATTTGACTTATAAAATGAGATTAAAATTTTTATTACGAGTTTGTCTTTAACAATACCCGTTGAACCAAAGCATACAGCGATATAAAAACATTAAAAAGAGACACTTGAGCTCTATAAGTCACGTGACCTAAATCTGATACGCATTAAAAAAACTGCGTTTACAAAATGCATGTTCAAAAATTCATTTGAGAGAGCATTAGCCCATCAATAGAAAGGTCCTAGGTTCGGATCCCGCCCGTATCATATTTAAACCAGCATGTTGGACATAGAAAGAGAATATGACAAGGATGAAGATAGAGGTTCCAAGCGAGTAGTTCAGGCTTACTAGAAAGTGAGATTGAAAGGGAATTAAGGGAATTGAAAACAAATGAGACCGTGGGAGTAGACAATATTCCAGCATAAATATATACTTAACAGCTTGGGAAAAGATGGAAGGAAGAGTTTATGGACTAATTCTTAGAATTTATTAGGGAGGGATTTGTTCAGATAACTTCATCAGATCAGTGTTAGTTCCAACTCCAAAAATTAAATGCAGCAATATGTGAGGGGTACAGAACGATAAGTCTGATCCCGCACGCAGCTAATTTGGTCCTCAGGATCATCAACAAGCGGAGGAAGAGCAGAGTAAATTATTACTTAGGGGATGATCAGTGTGATTCAGGAAGGGGAGAGGCACGCGTGATGTCATTGCAGTAATGAGATCACTAATAGAGAGAATACCTGCATTCAGGAATATGTTTCGTAGATTTCTAAAAGATGTTTGATGGAGTATCGTAAATTTGGTAGAATTAATTAATGTTTTGCGGAAAATAAGAGTAGATTGGTGAGACAGGAGATATCTGCAACCTGTACATCTCTCAGACAGTTCAGGTACGAGCGGAGCATGGAGATTCCAGATGGGCAGTGTTCGGAATAGTGGTAAAACAGGTGTCCATTTTCACCAGTGTTATTCAGTATTTTTGTGACAGAAATTGTAAAAATGGCATCGGAGGCCTGAAATTAGGAATGAAAATCAGTAAGTAATTCAGAAAATCGTCTATAATAAATGACCAAGATTTATTTTGCCAGTCAGCTAAGGGGTTTCAAACTTTCCTAAGTGCTTTGGAAGGTAAGTACGATATATATGGGATGAGAACAAATGTAACTACAACAAGGATTATATGAGTTCTGAGAAAAGAAAGGCTAATTTAAATGTTAAAATTGAAGAGCAAAAACTATAGCAGGTGGAAATAAATTCACCTTATGGAGGATATTAGGTGAAGATTTTCATTAGCAGGCATTAAGAAACTTTCATAAGGAAAAGTTGAGATTCTGATGGTCAAGATGAACGAGAAAAATGAAGTTGACTAAAAAGATAACGAACGAAGAAGTGATAATCATGACGGGGAGAGAAAGAGGATTGTTAAGAAAAATGAAAATGAGGTAGGAAAGATGGATTTAGGGCGTTTTGATTAGCAATGAAATGATGAAGACTGTGATGGACGGTATACCGTAAGCAAACAAAGTAGAGGAAGGAATAGGATAGGCATGTCGGATGGAATTAAGGGAGGAAAGAAGTACTCGGCATTATCAAGGGAATTACTCTAGTGCCCGATTTCAGGTGTTTTTATTAGTAGAGGTAAGTAAATATATTTTTGAACAGATCTTTCTGAGAGAAAATTGATTACCCCCCCCACTTTGATGCATAAATGACACATATAGTTGAGAAAAGCACTAGGTAGACGCAGTCATCGCCTATAAAATCAACATTTGGGGTGATTACAAAAAGATATAAAAGGATAAAAATACGAGGTGTAATCTTAAAGTAAGTACCGTTTGCTTATATTTAAATATTGGCGCTTCAGAACACAGTTTTGCTCCTGCAGCGCCATCTACTGATTTATTGAGAAGCTATAGCAGCATTTGTTTTGTTTCAGAAGTCATTTACTTGTCCGTGCATGCAAACAACAATGTCCGCGACAATCGTTGATCCCGCCAGCTGTGAAGTGCGTTCTGTCATGCGATTCTTGTATGCAAAAGGATTGTCGGCTGCTGAAATTCATCGGGAATTATGCCTAGTTTATAAACCTACAGTTATGAGTGAAGGAAAGGTTAGACAATGGTGCTGTGATTTTAAAAATGGACGAACAAATGTCCATGACGAAGAGCGAAGTGGTAGGCCCAGTATTCTGACCGATGAAAATGTTTCGCAAGTGGAACAAAAACTGCGATGTGATCGTCGATTGACAATTAATGGCCTGGCTGAACAAGTTCCTCAACTTGGACGCACTACTGTCTACAATATTGTTACGGAAAACCTCGGATACCACACATTGCGTGCAAGGTGGGTACCGAAAATGCTCACCGACCACCACAAAGAGCAAAGAATGTCCAATGGACGAGAGTTTTTGGGTCGTTGGGAACTCTTTAAACCACCCACCGTACAGTCCTGACCTTACACCCAGCGACTACTTCCTCTTCTTGCACTTGAAACAGTGGTTCGGTGGACAACGTTTCGAAACCGAAGAGGAACTCAAGGATGGCGTTGTCGATTGGTTCAACCCTCAGGCGGCGAGTTTCTATGCAGAGTGGTTAAAGAAGCTGGTGCAGCGGTACGAAAAATGCTTAGAAGTGAACGACGATTATGTAGATAAGTGAAGTAGGTTTGTAGCTAACTAAAAGTGTCAATAAAATGTGTTTCATATGAGTATATTTTTTCCTGTGACCAAACGGGTCTTACTTTATGAACACGCCTCGTACAATAAGGATATACTTATTTCTTTCATTGATTTCGAGGAGGCCTTTGATAGAGTAAATCAGGTATATATATATATATACATACATACATACATACATACATACATATGCGTGTGTGTTTCATAAAGGATAGAAACAATGCGTTTCGTGGCATGCATAGCCAGAAGAAAGAGACGATCCACATTGACAAAATATACATTCAAACATGAAAACCCGCCCTATGGCGATAAAATATTCATTCACATGGAAATAGATATAAGAAAAAGGGATAGTAATGTTCACTAAAAAATGACGTTGTATGATTGCTTTCCTCTGTTATTTCCTCATGTGTCATCTAATTCTCCTTCGTTGGGTGAAATGGGGTGAAACAGCTCCCTAACGCTATTTCATGGCAAAAGAATCGGGGCACTTGATTGCATAAACCCCCCGCAGATTTCAGTGTAAATTATATTTTCTTCTTAGCTCAAGTGGTTAGAGCTACGGTCCGGCAAGTCGAAATAGTTCTTAGTACTTCCTAATAGTACTTACTAGTTAATAGTACTTCCGGTGTTCAAGTCCCGGTAAGGTAAATATTTTTACTCTTGTGATCTGCTCGATTCTACCTTCCCCACCTCTCGTGTGTTCGTCGTAAATATGTATATAAACACGTATGCCACCATTATACACATATACGAGTACAAGTATATACTAGTGTGTTATAACCACACTCTGTCAAGAATTCTACATAATACAAATACTTATGGTACATGAACTTATTTTTTCTTATTATCATTTCGACAACTATTTTTAAGTCAACTGTATCTCATTCAAAGGCATTGTGAAATCGAGTGCTAGCCACTGAAATATTATCACTCTCATAAAAAGATGTCACTAACAAAATTCTACCTTTTACAAAAACAAGAGTAGATTTCTCTGTCTCCAATCGTCATTTTAAAACTTATTTTACTGCCCTTTACTAATTAAATCTAACAAAAAATCATTTACACTTTCATAAAACTTCGTGCCTTATTTATAAATTGAAATCTATTAACCATTAAGTTGCACATAGTCTCAACCACAAAGTGCACATTATTATATTATAATAATTTTTTTGTCATAAGCTATGCAAAAAATCTCTGAATCTGCCGAAAAATATCAATAAAATAATTCTGAGCTCTTTTACGATGACCACATTAATATACGTACTATTTTCCAAAGAGCACAAAATTATTCAGTACTCTATAGATCCTTAAAATGAAAATAATTAAATTAGGAAAGTAATACTGATCAAATAGACTAATCGCGCGATTTATAAATTCACTGTAATCATTTCAAAACTTATTGTCGAATAAATGCTATGTAAAATTTACAGAGTTTAATACGTCGTGACCGGTTTCATCAAATAAGTAAAGGGAATGGGTTTCTCTGACAAAACTTTTCATACGTAATAATAATACTTGAAATATGCAAAACTATTTTTCTGATAATCACGAAGGCGAGGATCGTTTGAGTCGAGAATCACTAGAACCCACGAAGTCTAACCTGAAATCATTAGACTTGAAGATTAATTTGCTGGATAATAATAACAGTACCTATTTTTAGACCCTAGAAGGATTGTAATTCACACATAAATGGAGGGAATAAGCGTTTTTTTTAAACATTTCGTATCATCAATATCCCAGCAAGACATGGCAAATCGATCGGGTGAAACGGAGAAATTTTACTTTTGAAGAAACAACTACTATTAGACTAAACAACTATTATCGATGGGTACCTGACCTTTGGAATGCATTAACTTCTTGAAGCATGTCTTCAACGCTATATATTCTCGCAAAACTAAAAAGACCCAAACACCGGCTTTTAAGTTTTAACCTCTTCCTTCCATGCACTCACTCACACGGATAAAACATAAGCACCCAACTTCTCTCAGCTTACGTTCCACTATGACCTAATAATCCCTTCTACTCCGTTACGCTACTACAAAATTGTAACTCTATAACACAAAATCCACTTAGAGACGTGTGAGAGTGGAGAGGGGGGGAGTAAGACCGTTTTCTGGAGCAATAAAGTCGCAATCATACTCAAAAAGCTGCAGGCCACAGGGAGAAGAGGCACGAAAGATGGCAAAAGAGGGAAAGATAGAGATGGAGTGATATCTTTTATTGATAGACGAACAGAAAGAACAGAGATAAGATCAAAAGGAGTAAGGACGGAATGTCATGTGGAAGTCTCGGGAGAGAAAAGTAATGACAAATAAAACAAAAATAAACGAAGAAAAATTTTAATTCTGTCAGCCTGTCTTAACTTCAGATTTTGATTCGGGCATTTAATTACTAAAGTACCAAAGTTTGTGTTGTTTGTTTGGTGAAATTTTAATTGTTGAAATTACGAGAAGAAGAGAAAGATGAACGAGAACAAAGTTAAAGTGATGAATACAGCCAATGAAACGATGAAAAACCAAGCCAATGAAATTGAATGTGAAAGCAGTGTTGAATGGGAAGGATTGGCAGGGTTACAAAAAAAATGCGGATAAGAGATAGAAAATAGTGTAGGATGCTGTTGACACATTTATGATATCATAGAAAGGGAATAGCCGGGACGGGATACTATTCAAGGCTAGGAGTGTTTGGGAAACAAGAGGAGGAAAGAGCCTTCTCATAAGGTAAAAAGGAAGAGAGATGGTGTGGCAGGAAATAAACCCGGGCCAAAACCTCTTCTCACACTATCTTCGCTCACACCAGTACACACAACCAACACACACAGAAACCAGAGACGCACACGGGAGAGAACACACAAACACAGTAACACACAAACACACTCTTACACTTACACACACAAACACACACTTACATAAACACACACACATACACACACATACACACACACACACACACACAATGGTGCTTCACTATTCTGCTGCTAGGCTGCGCAGGTGGTCACGACGGTCTCTGCAGTCGATCTTCTGGCGATTTATGACCACGACGGGGCCGAAAAGATGGCGGAGAGAGCGCCAATTAATGTAACAGACACGGTGGGCAAAGAGAGGTTGAGCGGGTTGGAAGGAGGGGCCAGCGAGGGCAGGGAGCAGGAGCTGGGTGGGAAGGAGGAGGGATTTCATGTCGAAGCAAGTGGGGCTTGGCGGTTATGGGGGCGTCTGCTTGAGAGATACAATGCTTTAACTGCCCCCACCCCCTTTCCTCCACCCGCCACACGCTCTCTTCTATCCCCTCATCCCTACCTCCACTCCCTTCCATCCTTTTAACTGACTTTGTCTGCTGAATTTCACGACTAAAGCGTTTTGCACCCGGAGAGATATTCTCATTAATGCCATAAGGTCACGTTAAGGATAAAAAGTGAGGAATACGAAAGAGGAGAGTGGTAAATGCTATGAAATGGTACGTAAAGCGTAACGGAATGTTGCTTAACGAATTCGTGCTCCTGGGATGGGGTTTAGGCGTAGAGAGGAGATGGGGAATTGCTTTGATGAAGGATGCGTTTTGGGGCTGTGTTTAAGGGATAACTTGTGGAGAGCGAACTACATTTCAGAGCCGTTACGAGCGGAAACGATTATAACGTGAATTTTGGGACTTGCAATTAGAACGCTACGCCATATCTGGGAGGAAAGTGTGAAAAGATTTACCCTCATTTACCATGCTTGAATAACACACGATGGCCCTGGTACGTGCTTGACAGATGAACTTGGCATTTTCTTTGCCATAAATGAGAAGTGTAGAAATTATTTTCCGGCATAATTTGTTTAAACTATTGGATTAAAAAATTAATCTAATGTTGTGATCAAAGAACTTTTAAATAAAATACAGTATACCGATCATATTTTGATAAAAGAACGATTTAATAAAATTGAGAGATATAAACATTTGATAGGTTGCTAATCCAAAAGAAGATTCGAAAGCATTCAGGTAAGTAATTTCAATAAAAAAATCAGAAAATAAATAGATTAATATTTTGCGGTAAAATATAATTTTAGAGGACATTTTTCCAGTCTCCAACACATACTGATTATCATACATTACTGATTATCACCCTTAGTAGGTGTACAGATTTGTAAATTTTTGGTTGGTCGAATATTTATAATTAATCATGAATGATTTTATAAAATGGTAGAATATAAACTTGTCTCTAAAACGTATGACATTTTATGTCTTTCAAAATATAGCTAATGGTAGATCAAAGAGCCGAGGAACGATTTATATCAGCTAAATGGAAAGAATGACTGAAGGTTTTACTCTCATGATGAGCATGCAACGTAGTGGTAAGCAGGAATCTAATTAAATTAACGTTTTAATGAGAGCGCTATCCCACCCATTGATTACAGCGTTCATTCAATACACAAGTGTGTGGATATCCATATTTCCGAGCTTTACTCGTCGATAACATTTTATACTACCTCAGATAACACACGCTTTTAAGGGAATTAGTACTTAATTCTATAAATTGTCTACATTACTTGCATTGCACTCAAATAGCATATCACTTACGCCTTGTTATTATTTTATCTGGAATAAATGTAAATACCCATTAACTAGTTACGAATAAATACTAAATACATTTAAACATTTTCCACCACACCAATATTTGGATATATATATATAATTCAATATAGTATGTTCATCCAGTAAGTAGAGCGTTGGACTACGGACCAGAGGGTAAACCTTTTATATTGTTTCTAACCCACGGTTTCACGCAAGAGGTGAGATTTTTCAGGTGCAAGATCTTCCTGGAAAACCTTAGTCGGCACGAAGAAGGAAGCTGCCCTCCCTACCCTGACGTGTGAATTTCTCACGTAATTGTGCTTAGAACAAGGTGAGCTTCAAACTGACTCATCAAAACGGCCTTCGGGTGGACAACTGTGGTTATCATTAAACATTGGAGAATATATAAACCGTTGGTCGAGAATCTTACGGGATAATCTTATGAAAATTTTACTTTTATTAGAAATAAATTATTGGCAATGATTAACGTCATTCATGATAATGGAAAATGTGCTACGTAATCGAATATTGGCAATAAATTCGTTTAAATCACATCCAAATCTTTACCGCACTGAGAAATGTAGTTAGCAAAATTGTATCTATCATTTGAATTCTATTTAAACATTTTCGTTTGTGAATTTTGCTTATCTCATTACCTTCTGCATACATAAGAACTCAAGGTCCCATATTCTCAGGAATGTTCATTTGAAATAATCATAAAACTAACATAAACCACAGATACTAACTCAAACGGTAATTTAAAGATATTTTAATTATGAAAAAGTGCATGAGTATCTGACACATAATTTTAAGCATACTCAATAAAATATAATAAGCCTTTACGTGGATATTGTTTCTATAATAAAGAAGACCTTCGGTGATATTAGCCTGCAAATTTAAAAAGAACCAGCTGCGTAAAACCCATCACTACTTCAAAAAAGCACTTGGAATATCAAATTCTCCACAATTTATTAGCCTAAATAAATTTATGCTGAATGTTGAGAATTTTATACTAAGTAACAAATAAATGGTTTTGATTATATTTCTTTGAATACTGACCTATACATTAGCTTATAATCGTAAAATAACTTAGAAAATATAGAAATACATCAACAAAAAATGTTTCATTATTTCATGTTGATAGGAGAAATAGTTTCGGTGAAATAGTGTAACAAATTAATTTTACATTTATATGTGCATGCAATTTTGAATAGACAGTTTCAATAATTCATATTTCATTAAGGTATTTTAAAAGTTCTGTTAGCCATGTACTAAAAAACTGCATTAACTGACCTGCGTAATAATTTATTGCGTAAATATTAACTTTTATAAAAATTCCGCCTCCCTTTGCCGTTTAATAATTCAATTTAATCCGCATCGATTGAGGGAACAATTTCGAATCGGATGATGTTCGGTTTGAATTCGCTTAAAAGAATGAAAAAAGAATAAGCATTTCGCCTCTGACTCAGTGCTTTTTCCTCTCTTTCACTTCATTATACAAGATAGCCATCAAGAATCCATTTAGTTCCGTTGAGGCGGCTTACTCAACCAGAATACTTCCACTTCAGCCACAATCCCCTCCCATTTAATATTTTTAATCTAATGTAGCTCAAAGAGAATGGAGCCGCGAATACAGAGCCCCACTTAATGCATGTAATCATGAGACGAATAGTCACATTCTTCGGTTTTTTGGCATACCTATAAACCGCTATCAGCAATAGTTTCTTCTTACACAATTAAAGGCGAACATGCTTCGCTTAACAGTTGTATGATGACATGACGTTAGTTGGCTTAGAAATAAATATAACTTAATGGATACTTCACTTGTACCACGAAATAAATTTAACCATGCCTTTCAAACTATTATTTTTAATGATTACCCAATTTCACTCTTTACTGAACAAGAAATTCGATAAAAATGGCAGAAGATCAGTAATTTAGCCAAAAAAATGTTAACTAAAATTGCAGAATTAATGTGAGAGTAATTATGGGTATCGAACTCATTTGTGCTTAAAATATTGAGACTGCATTAATGTTAAAATTTCTCATTTTCATATTCATGTCGTTTTAGATGGCATCAGACTAAACGCTATCTTTTTGAGCCTCACTTGACAGGGCACAAAATGACAACATATACTGATAATTAACTTTGCAAACTTTCTGCCTCCATTCATTTCGTTCAGCATGCAAGTTTTTCCCCTCTTTCTACGTCTGCCTAGTATTAATTCCATTCATTACGATACTTAAAACTCCATTGCCAATCAAAAGAAAGGATCCAATTTTCCTGAATTCTTTCATTTTCTCTCAGGAAATGCTAAATTTATCGACTTTGTCGTTGATACATGAGTTGTAACAGATCAGAGTGTTGTAAGATGAATATTCAATGTCAAAACTGTAATCTTTACTTAACATCCTTACTCAACGTTCTTGTCATTAATGTATTCCTCCTTGTGAAAGCTCCTTTGCCTACTACAAATTCTTCCGTAGTAATTCAGCCGTCTTCGTCCAAAACACATCCTAGTTAGGCGACTTGTTCTACATCTCTGGTTAATTCCGTCTAATTTTATTATTCACTCGGCTATTTCTAAAAAAAATCACCAAATAACGTTTAACATTAAGTTCATCTCAGACCTTATACACTAATTTTTAATTTGGTCAGAAATTTGTGTGACTCTTTGACTGACTACCAAATTAATGTTTGACAACCACACATGAGGAAATGTGATGATTTCATGACTTACTCAACTACTTTAATTCCTACCTCAAACTATTCCCGTGCTTCTTGTAGTATGTTGAAATGAAAAAGTGATATCGCACAATAGTGACTTATTCCCCTGCAAAGCACTGCCCATACGACTCTCTGTCCACCTTGACAAGTACTAAAGGTAGCGGACGGAGGGTTAACATTTACTTTACTTCTGACAGATCCATTTAATGCTAAAGGAGACAGGAGACTGATACGCAACCTGAACATGTCTCAGACTGCTCAGGTGCGAGTGGGGAACGGAGAGTCCGGATGGGCTGTGTTAGGAAGAGGGGTAAGGCAGGGTTGCCCATTGTCACCGGTGCTGTTCAACGTATATGTGGAGGAAATGATTAAAGAGGCATGGGAAGAACTGGAGGTAGGAATGAAAGTCGGAGGGGAATTCGTAAAATCGGTTAGGTTTGCTGATGACCAAGCATTAGTTGCTCAGCCAGCCAAGGGGTTGCAAGCATTGCTGAGTGAATTGGAGGTTCAGTGCGATAAATATGGGATGAGAATCAATATTAATAAAACAAAGGTTATGCGATTTTCCAGAAAGAAAAAGGCTAAGCTAAATATTAAAATAGGCGGGGAAAGAATAGAGCAGGTAGAGCAGTTTACATATCTCGGAAGTGTTTTGGACCAATACGGTCAAAGTGGTAGGGACGTAAGGAGAAGAATTGCGCTAGGCAAGGAGGCTTTCTCAAGGAGGAGGGAGTTGATGACGGGGACGTTGAGTAGGGATGTTAAGACAAGACTCGTAAAAACTCTGATATGGAGCGTAGCTATGTACGGCGCGTAAACGTGGTCACTGAGGCAGGAGGATAGACGTAGATTGGAGGCTTTTGAAATGTGGGTGTGGAGATGGTGAAAGAATGGAGAAGGTGAAATGTACCGAAAGGAAAACAAATGAGGAAGTACTGGAAATGGTGGGTGAGGAGAGGTGTTTGTTGAGAGAAATCCTATGGAGGTAGGAAAAATGGATGAAAGACGTATTGAGCGGTAGTGGAATGTTGAAGAGGGTAATAGAGGGGAGAATGTTGGGCAAGCGAGGTAAGGGCAGGAACAGGATAGGGATGTTGGACGGGATGAAGGGAGGAAAGAAGTACACAGAGATGAAGAGGGACCTGATATAGATTAGTTTGCTAGGTGGGGAATCACAAAATGTTTATTTGATAGTTGTGTCCATCCAAAAACCTACCTCAAAAGGTAGATTACCTAATAATAATAATAAAGTGTACACTGTACATAATGATCAATGTAAACAAAAAATACCGGGACCGTAAACTTGAATGGTACTAAATAATAATTTTAAAAAAATTATAATAAATAAAAAAAATAATAATAAATTTAAATAAATAAATAATAATAATAAAATTTTAAAAAAACACCAAACACACAAAATCGAAACAAATAATTAAAGAAATAAAATAATAATTTTAAAATAAATAAAAAATAATAAAACAAACTTACAACCACTCTATCACAAAGGTGAGTTACGAAATAACTTTCACTCTCGTGAATCACATTCACACACACACTCAGGGTTTGCAAGGATCCCTCCTATGTCAGCGACCCGTCAATCACACAGATAAATGAAAATTATTAAAGGATGTAAAGAAACAAAACAACTTACGTGAATACACAGTCACTCAATCACTCTGGTATGCTCGAAAACATTGACCTTTGTGATTCACATATACTCACACGTTCAGGGTTTACCAGGATTCCTCCCAGGCCAGGGGATCACGGGGACCCGCCAATCACACGAAAATAACTAAAAGGAAAATAAGGGACTTCGGTATAAACGCAGCCCCTTAATCACTCAGGTGTATCGGACCTTTGTGAAACGCACGCACTCACTCATTCAGGGTTTACCAGGATTCCTCCTAGGTCAGGGACCCGCCAATATTTTTTTATTGTTATTTAGTGTCATTCAAGTTTACGGTCCCGGTATTTTTTGTTCACATTGATTCACGACCGTAGCTACGTTCCTTGTATATTTAAATTATAATGATCTATATTTAAAGGATTACTTTTTTTTTTTTTTTTTTTTTGTAATCTACCGGTTAAGGTAGGTTTTTGGATGGACCCAACTATCAAACAAACATTTTGTGACTCCCCACCTAGCAAACTAATCTATATCAGGTCCCTCTTCATCTCGGTGTACTTCTTTCCTCCCTTCATCTCGTCCAACATCCCTATCCTGTTCCTACCCTTACCTCGCTTGCCCAACATTCTTCCCTCTATTACCCTCTTCAACATTCCACTACCGCTCAATACGCCCTTCATCCATTTTTCCTGCCTCCATAGGATTTCTCTCAACAAACCCCTCTCCTCCCCCACCATTTCTAGTACTTCCTCATTTGTTTTCCTTTCGGTCCATTTCACCTTTTCCATTCTTCTCCACACCCACATTTCAAAAGCCTCCAATCTACGTCTATCCTCCTGCTTCAGCGACCACGTTTCCGCGCCGTACATAGCTACGCTCCATATCAGAGTTTTTACGAGTCTTGTCTTAACATCCCTACTCAACGTCCCCGTCATCAACTCCCTCCTCCTTGAGAAAGCCTCCTTGCCTAGCGCAATTCTTCTCCTTACGTCCCTACCACTTTGACCGTGTTGGTCCAAAACACTTCCGAGATATGTAAACTGTTCTACCTGCTCTATTTTTTCCCCGCCTATTTTAATATTTAGCTTAGCCTTTTTCTTTCTGGAAAATCGCATAACCTTTGTTTTATTAATATTTATTCTCATCCCATATTTATCGCACTGAACCTCCAATTCACTCAACAATGCTTGCAACCCCTTGGCTGACTGAGCAACTAATGCTTGGTCATCAGCAAACCTAACCGATTTTACGAATTCCCCTCCGACTTTCATTCCTACCTCCAGTTCTTCCCATGCCTCTTTAATCATTTCCTCTACATATACGTTGAACAGTACCGGTGACAATGGGCAACCCTGCCTTACACCTCTTCCTAACACTGCCCATCCGGACTCTCCGTTCCCCACTCGCACCTGAGCAGTCTGAGACATGTACAGGTTGCGGATCAGTCTCCTGTCCCTCCAATCCATTCCTATTTTCTGCAATACACGCATTAATTTTTCCCAATTCACTCTATCAAACGCTTTTTCGAAATCTACAAAACAGGCAAAAACGTCCTGATTGTATTCTATATTCCTCTTAACTAGTGATCTCATTACTGCAATGGCATCACGCGTACCTCTTCCTTTCCTGAACCCAAACTGATCATCCCCTAAGTAATCATTTGCCTTACTCTCTATCCTTTTGTTGATGATCCTGAGAATAACTTTAGCTGCGTGGGATATCAAACTTATTGTTCTGTAATCCTCACATGACGAAGCCTTTGCCTTTTTTGGAATAGGAACTAACACCGATCTCACAAAATCTTCCGGCCAGATTCCTTCCTCATAGATACTACGAATCAGTCCATATATGGCCTTCTTCCCACCTTTCCCTAACCATTTCAACATTTCTACAGGAATATTGTCCAGCCCCACAGCCTTATTTGCTTTCATCTCCTTTAATGCCCTTTCTATTTCATCGTCGAGTATGCCTGGACCTAAGCTATCTTCTTCTACGTCATGTTCCTTTTCTATGTCTAACCTTGTCGGCCTAAGTTCTTTACCATACAGTGTTTCTATATATTCCTTCCATCTCTCTTGGATTTTTCCTGGTTCAACTATTATCTTACCCCATTTATCTTTAACTGTTAGCACACATCTTGCCTTCTTACTTCCCGATAATAACTTAACCTTGCTGTATAGAGCACCAATTTCACCCTTCTTCTGTAAACTTTCCATATCCTCGCATTGCGTTTTCCACCATTCTTCTTTTGCTTTATTTGTGGCCCTTCTCAATTTATTGTTTAACTCTTTGTACTTCATTTTGCCTAACTCTGTGTTTACATTTTTCCATATTCTTCTCTCATCCATCTTTGCAATCATCTCATCCGTTACCCATGGTTTCCTTATCCTTTTCCCGTTAACGGTTCCTATAGTGTCTTTAGCGGCTTCCAATATCCCTTTCTTGATACATTCCCATTTTTCTTCGATAGTACTCAGTTCTTTACCGCCATCCATCATTTTCTCTACAGCCTCCTGATACTCCTTCCTCGTTAATTCATTTACTGCTTCTAAATTCCATTTTTTAGCCCGCCGCCCTTGCCTTATCTTCTTGAAACGAACATTACATTTCATAACAACTAAATTGTGGTCAGAGTCCGCATCCGCTCCTGGGAAACTGTGCGAATTTATCACACTGTTCCTAAACCTGTGCCTAACCATAATATAATCTAACTGATACCTTTCTGAGTCACCTGGCATTTTCCATGTATACCTACGCCTTTTGTGGTGTCTAAACCATGTGTTAGTGATGACTAACCCCTGTCTCCTGCAGAATTCAATTGCTTTCTCCCCGCGTTCATTCCTCGTGCCTAACCCATAGTCCCCCACCTCACCACCATCTCTTCCTTCGCCTACCGTCGCATTCCAATCCCCCATCACTATCAAATGTTTCCCTGCAGGAACACTCGCGATGATATCCTCTAACTCATCATACATCCTATCGACTTCTTCCTCCTTGTGGTTGCTCGGTGGCATGTATACCTGAATAATGACCAAGTTCGTCGGCTCTGCTTTAATCTCTACGAGTAAAATTCTATCTGTCGCTTGCTCTATGTTGACTACGCTTCTTCCTACCCCTTTATTTAAAATTACGGCAACCCCTCGTTGGCTCTCGTCCCCGCCGCTGTATATTACTCTATAATTTTCACTCCAGTAATCCCCGCTATCCTTCCATCTCACCTCGCAGAGGCCTAAAACATCTATGTTACCTCTTTCCATCTCTCGCTTAATATTTTCTAATTTGCCTCTCCTCAACATTGTCCTGACGTTCCAGGTTCCTATTCTAACTACTTTCGTCTTCTTCTGCATCTTCTGTCCTGCTGCTGTTATTTCTCCCCCGCAAGGATTTCGTGGGATGACGACCGCGGAAGCCTTGCCTCCCCCGCTGCCGGGCACGACACACGGCCCCTTGGGCCGAGTCCCGCAGTTGCCAGGACTCAATTTCTGTTTTGCGTCCATCATATTTTCTTGGGAATGATAATTGAGGTGGTTTCCCGTTGCCTTCCTCAATAGTGTTTTTAACGTGACACCATCACTTAATGGCCGCCCCACTGGGGTCAGACGCCATTGCAGCCGCCTCACTGAGGGACAGACGCTGCGTGGACTACCTTTCGTCTGGCTCCTAACCTTCGACCTATCTGGCATGGGTGACCCTTCCAGGAGTAATTATTATTACTCCCGCCAGCACAGCTCTAGGGGTCATCGGAACACACAAGCCCTTCCACCACGACAAGGTTGTAGTCCATGGGAGGGAAAGGATTACTTGTGACAAGTATTTTAATAAGTTAACAAAGGTATATTACACCCTGTTTATAATTTTATATCATACATAAGAAACACTATTGTTGATCTCACATTCACAGAACATGTTTGAAATTAATTTACCTTATATAATCTTATATTCACAAAATTAAAATAATATGCTGTTAGTCTTTTGCCATTAGAAAAATGTTTTTTTTATGAAAATAGCAAACGAGATTAAAACGCGAAAGTGAGCGCAGATAGATATGGTAGTGGGATAGTGGACTTAAGAAACAAGGAATGACCTCGGGGAGAAAGTAAGTAATAGAGCTCTGCGGGAGACAGGGTTTCATCAAAACGAACAATTGCTTTAAACAAAAAAATAGGCGGAAATATATATGGAAGAGGCCTGGGGATTAAGGAAAGTATTACATAGACTATATTATTGTTAGGTACAGATAAAGGAACAGTCTAACTATTCGCATTTTCACGAGTATGGATCCGGATTCACATTATAATTTAGCAATTATGAAATATGAATTTAGATTCAAGAAGATGAAATAGGGCAGAATTGAGGTATTGGAATCAAGATCCATTAACCAAAACTAAAAAAGAAGAAACTACATGCTGTAGTATTAATCACGAGGGAAGAAAGGGAGTTGGATATTATAGAAGAAAATGGGAGAAGGATACACAAGTCGAAAAGGAAACTATAGAATAGGTAAATAGGAAAAGGATAAAAAACCTTAAATTACGGACGAAGTGTTTAGAAAGAGAGATGAGAGGAGGAAGTGGAAGAATGTATGATAAACACACAGTTTGGTAGATGATGGTATTAGGACGTGAATAGTTAACTGAAGCGGAAAACTAATTAAGAAAAAGAAATGGGAGTCGTAATAAGAGGAACTGAAGTGTTTTAGGTAAAGTTAAATGAATTTACTCTACAGAAAGATTAAAGTATTGTCAGGGAGTAGGAAGAAAGAAACCCGTTCAGGCAATTAAGACTTAAGTAGAAAACTTATCAATTGAATCAGGAACGAATCAAGAGAGATGAAAGGAATACAAGGAATAAGAATAGAAATAAAAGGAATAAGAACCTGTATGGTAAAGACGTTAGGCCAGTAAGTTAAGGCGTAGAATATGACGTAAATAAGGACAGCTTACATCCATGCAAACTTGATACCAAAATAGAAAGGACATTAAGGAGTAAAAATTCAATAAGAAAGTGGGCATAGAAAAAATTCTTCAAAATTAATTAAGGAATTAATATGATGCAAAAGAAAGTTTTCTTTAGAACGTATGGGGAAGAGAGGTTTAAGAATGGTCGCCATTATTCTTTAATCAATTCAGAAACGTTAATTTTTAGTAATTTCTCCAGTCCGAATCCGATCCCTAGGGAAATTAGCTTAATAACATAAAATAACCTCGAATAGTCAACTGTATGATTGCCTGTTTTGTTCCTCACCTCGGATGATGAGTGACGACTAGAAGGTAGAGCAAAGATTAATATCATGATGTAATAAGGAAAGTGTTCATCGAAAGAAGATTTAATGTACGCGTAAAAATTAAGTACTTTTCGAAAATGTTGAAATCGAGAAATATGTTGCACCAAAATGGACTTGAAAAACTTGAAAATAATGGTAAAGTAAGAGAGAGCAAAGGCAGTTCCAAATAAAGAGAAGATAGAAAAAAGAAAAGCATACGGTGCTAAGGTTCTCTAGGGAGGCCAATAAGAGAGATAATTGAAAGAAACAGTACTATTGGGAGAGCTCAGGGAGATTCACTCCACATACAGTATAAATGTATAAGGAAGGATAGCTGAAAAGAGTGAATCTCAATGGAATGAATAAATTGGGGTCTTATAAGAAGAAATGGTGAACTGGAGACAGTGATTCTTACTTTGATAAATGATGATGATTTATCAGTTTACTCGATCCTCATTCTTGCAGTATTTGGTCTCAAGACGAGAGCAAGCGAATTCCTGTGTGTCATTATTTCGTGTCAGCCTCTTTCCCTCTCATATCCCTCCCTTCATGAGCATGGATTTTCTCCTTTCGGCTATCATCGTTAGGAAATTTCCTCTCCCAACATGGGTATAAAATACTCGGATAACTCCTAGTTCTATCGCAACAGTATTTTATCTTAACCACATCCATTTGTCTATAATGTTTTTAACGACTGCTTATTTAAAGAGAAAATGATTTATGCACGGAGAATAAATTAGAGACACAATATACATGTAAATCAATATTTTCATGTCAATAAAACTCAAACGCGAGATCGGCCAAATTGTATTCAAACCAAGTGTTTTTAATACTTTGGATAACATCTCTTTAAGTAACTCCTTTTCTGTCTCTCCCAACATGGGTATAAAATACTCGGATAACTCCTAGTTCTATCGCAACAGTATTTTATCTTAGGTAACTACGTAAGGTAATTTTCACAAGCGAGTCACACCCTATGTCAAGCACACCGCTTCCACCATTCTCTCGCGGCACCGCCGCGTCCTCTCTCCCTCTTTCCCAACTCCGTCGCTCCACTCACACGCTTCCTTATCACTCCAGCGCATCTCCGAATATTCTACTGCTTCCCTCCCGCTCATCCCTGACCCCTCATCACTCTGTCTCTACGTCTCCACCCCGCGCGCGAATATTATCCCCGAGAACGGCGTGAAGGACCTGTCACTTGCAAATGGAGCAGTTGGGGTTGAGGGTGGGGTGGGCAGAAGCGGGATTTAAGGGGAGGCGCGGCTGGCGATGAGAGGAAGTGCGGCGCGAGAGAAGCGCCGGGGAATGGCAGCAGCGGCGATCGGGACGGGATGGCAGAGCAAGCGACCGAGAAAGGACGACGGAAATGGAGAATAGAGATGTGGGAGGTGAAGAGGAAGAGGAAGCGAAGAAGGAAGAACAACGGCTTCGAGGAGGACTCAAAAGTTAGCGGCACCACGAGGGAATATGAAGGGGGGTCGTGGAGGAATGGGGGAGTTTTGATTTGGAGTGGTGAGGTGAGAAGACGGTGGGGGAGGGGCGTGGCGGCCGGGGTCTCGCGATGCGATTAGGAAATGTGAGGGAACAGATCGCGCACTGGAGGTGGCGGATGGGAGATGCAGGAGACATAAATATTCTGGATCGAGAGGCTAAAGGAGGGAAATCCTTCCGTATGCAGTTTTCTTATGGGGGGCGTGAATAAAAAACGGGGAGAGCTTCAAGACATGAAGATGTGAAGCTATCTATGCTTTGAGACGTTGATTACAGCCTTAAATGTTTTCATCTGGGAATTCAATGACAGTCGGTATAGCTTGCGCGCCAGAGCAACGTATGCGTAGGAGTACTTTATCTAATGGTGTGTCTACGAGGAACCAGCGCGAAAAGGAAGTTTATTATTGAATGAAAAGTATTTTGAAAAGCCAAAATAAACGTAAGAGTGGTTTTTCAAGGTCATTGGTAACTTGTATTATTTTTAATTATATCAATCACCATCTATTCCATATTTTCCATAAATATATCTATTTATGGTTACATAGAAGTCCAGTGTGTAGAGTCCCACTTACTAGACCTACTAGGCTACTGACTGAATGCTCCGGTCTGATTCCGGATGACGCCTTCTAACATTTTCCCCTTCAACCGAGCTGTGTGATTTATTGGGTTACTGGTCCTCCAGGGGAACGACAAATAGCAGAGAGAAAGGAATATCTTACCCTGTATGAATTTCACGTTCTGTATACGACTATGTACTTGTGCTAGGTGAGCTATATCATCACCAATTAAAACCAACCTTCCCTACGACTAGTATAGTGTGTGATGTAAAACATCAAATAATTATATCCTTGGGTGTATACAAAATTACTTAATATGCTTTCCAAAGTATTTGCATAATATTTTATGGGATTTAAGAATTACTATGGAGCGATAACATAAGTATTTTAATTTAATATTTCATTGGTTCTATTAAATATTACAACGTTACCTATAATACTAATGTATAATTAACCGCTATAGAGAATTGCACAATATTGTGTCAATGTTTTCTTCACTTAAACACTGTACACCCTCCATTGAATATTACGGGATTGAACCGATCATGAAATAACATAGGCGTTGGAAGAACACGTAAAGTACACATGTAATATATGTTACGTATGTTACGAGTAATGCTATGTATCCTTGTGATTTCCGATTGTCACTTTAATCTCTAAGTGTCGTGAAATGGTTTCTGTTTCATCTTGAATCGAAATTGGAATCCCACTGATGAGGTTTCCTTAACACAGAGCATTTGATTTCTCTTCCATTTAGTTCACATGAAAAAATTGCAAGAGACTGTAGCCGAAATTGTAACTTATAGCCGACTACCAATATCTGATTTCTAGGAACGTCAATATAGGTCTGATGAATAGGATAAAGGATCCATTTTCTAATTCAAGTGTAGTCAAATTATTTCACCAAATCCGTGTTGTCATATTTTCAATTTTTACATGTCTAAGGGACATTGTTTAGAGATACACTTTAAGTTTAGTGATTTCAACCACAATTAGTAGAGTTTTGGAGCCTTAAAATTGAGTGTATCCGAGCATTGATTTTACCGTTACTAAGTAAGTGTACTCCAAAAATAATACTCAATATATATATATATATATATATATATACATATACATATATATATATATATACACACATATATATTAATTTTAGAAAATTTATTTATACATAATAAATATATTTAAATTTCTATGCATATTACTTCACACAAAGAAATAGATATCAGGAAAGGGGATGGGAAAACACCTATCCCCTTTCCTTACATCTATTTCTATGTGCGAAATAATATTTGTTCACCGTATGGCGGGATTTCGTGTTTGAATGTGTGTGTGTGTGTATATGTATGTATATATATATATATATATATATATATATATATATATATATATATATATATATATACACATACATACATACATATATATATATATATATATATACATATATATATATATACATATATATATATATAATGTAAATGCACTAACTAGTCGACACAAACACAGAAACTGAAACATAAAAGAGGGACTCACTGGTTCTCGAATTTTTGGTGGTGCAACCACCTTTCTCAGAACAGAACTGTTCCTAATTCCTCTTGAGAAAGGTGGTTGCACCACCGAAAATTCGAGAACCAGTGAGTCCCTCTTTTATGTGTTTCAGTTTCTGTGTTTGTGTCGACTAGTTAGTCCATTTGCATTATTGTGCACGTTGCACGGGATTTTCAAGAAAGTGACTTTATATATGTATACATATATACACACACATTCAAACACGAATACACACACAATTCAAACACGATACACACACACTCATATACATATATGAGGGTGTATCTATATGCACACAAATATACATATATGAAATTGACTGTTATTTATGTATTCTTAAGTTGCTTAAAATCTTTATCTTTTATGTCAGATTTTCTGTCATGGTTTTTTTGTATCGTGTCTGTGGTTCCTGGAGCTCCAAACAAAATTCAGACTGGGCGATGTATGCATAAGTCATAAAATAACAAATAGTACTACCTCACGCGGAGGCATGAATATGCATTTCGCTAATCCAGTTACGGCAGTTTGTGATGGCGTTAGTAAGGAAGGTGGGGTGTAGGAAAAACTGAAAGGGAAAATAGGAAGAAGCGCAAAGAAATAACGAATGTTCCATCAAAAGAGGAATATTAAGACCTCCTCTGGATAATTAAGTTTTGCTCTCCCGCGGAGTCAACCTGGCAACTGACAGTAAATATTTGGACAGCATCCTCCCTCGACAAGCACTCACAATCCTCTCTTCCTACAAGCTCAAAACCAACCTTCGGCTTGGTTGCTCACGTGATGGTAGTGGCACTCACAAACCAATTCGGACGCCTTTACTCGAGGATCCTTTGTCGTTATCCACCATTAACCCTCGATTAGAAACCAAAAGAGATTTTTCAAAGCAATTTTTACATTTTGCCCTTTGTTACATTAATAACTCAAATTATATTGTTTCGTTGGCAAAATTTTGTTTTATTTTTTAAAAGTAGCTCTCTTGAGAATTAGATCTGTCTGCTAATGTTTTTAGGTTTCTATGGTAGAGAAATGTTTTTCCCTAAAGAATATATTTTCCCTTCTACTCAAATGCAGTTATTGTTCAATAAATCTTTGCCTTTTTAACCACATCCATTTGTCTATAATGTTTTTAACAGCTGTTTATTTAAAGAGAAAATGATTTATGCACGAAGAGGGAATAAATTAGAGACACAATATACAGGTAAATCAATATTTTCATGTCAATAAAAACTCTCAAACGCGAGATCGGCCAAATTGTATCCAAACCAAGTGTTTTTAATACTTTGGATAACATTTCTTTAAGTAACTCAATTTCTGTCACCGTCAACAACGACCATAGTTTCCATCTGTGGATGTAAATAGTACAAATACACTCGTTCGGATTTTATGCATATACTAATAATTACTCATTGTAACTGTAAGATACAGAATTGTAACCCTATCAACTTTTCCATTCGAAATTCAGAGATACAATAGGGAAAAACTAAGCATGAAACAAAATAATATACCTGAGTAGTAGGGATAAAGAGTACTATTGAAAATTAACTTCTCATCCATTTTCCTTCACCATTGACTTCCTGGCCTCTCGATCATATACGAAGAAGACGTCCTCTCCCCCTTTCTCCACCCGCTTGTCATCGCTATGGATTCCAGTCTTAAGTCTCCAGTGTCGAAAGTCTTTCGCCTCTTTCTTTTTTCCCTTCTCTTCCTTTGAATCGAGACGATTCCCAATTTAGAGATTGGCATCGTATAGGTTTTGAAGGGTTTTTATATATAGCCCTCATTCCACCATTCAGAGCAAGTTTCAAAAAAGTTGGAGCTGATATGAAAAGCTAAAGTTTCACAGTTGATATCGCCTTGGCTACGGAAGCTACTTTTTAAAGCAGAAATTTCAGATTATTTTCTGAGACCAATATCAACCTGTCAAATGGAATAGAGTTTTTCGTACTTCTACGGAGTCTAGTCGAAATGCAACGACAGTTACATTTTAATCGTACTTCATTATTATGATAAATATTTCCAGAGTCAATCCGATGTTGGCATTGAAAATGATAATGAATTCAGTCTCTAACAAGCAAATCGTCTTTAAATACTGACAATACATATTACATACGTTTTAATAGTTTGAATAAATAGCGACTTTTTATTTTATTCATCATGCAAGAGAATACTAAAATAAACATTTTCTTTAACAAAATAATTTTTCTGGACAAAATATTAGTCTGAAGATAATTATTTCATAACTCTATGCTTGCTTAGATGAAATTATTGGCTCTTCGGTACAGCCATTTTTTCAAGCACTTAAAATAAAAGCTCCATAAAAGAGATCATATTTTAAGAGAATTTATTTATTCATTTTTACCATCAATCATGAGTACGAAATTTTACTGTATAAAATGTGACGTACTGGATGATGTTATATTATTATCACTGAAAATATATAACTGTCTTGGTTTAGTACTTTGCATAGATCGTGGATTTTATGTCAAAAATTAATTTAGACACATATTGTTAGTGACTTTGAGTAAATAGAAGATGAGAAAAAAAGGAATTCGCCTGGATTCGAATAAAAGTCTGAACAAATAAATTTACAAATTAGCCACCAGAACTTCTAATGCCAGTCATATTACAAATTCTTAAATAAGAGACCATATAATGTGTCCAAAAAAGCGAAGAAGTTCCTCCTCTAAATCTAGGCTCGTTCACCCACCTAAAAACAGAATTTCGCGATAGCTGTCTTGTTATCGTGCAGTCATCGTGCGCGCGAACTGGGGCTGAAAAAAATGCGGAGAAAGAGGGAAGGGAATGGGAGGGGAAAAAATGTTACGAACACATTCCCGTTTTATTTTCACCATCCACACGTGACCTAATTCGCTCCTCTCAAAGCGAAAGCAAGGACTATATTTTAAAAATTGTGAAAGGCATGTTCGTATATGCTTAAATCCATTTTTACAATTGCCAATTTTTTCCCGCGAATAAATGTGTGATAATTTTCTTATTCCATTACTTATTTCTTTCGTTGTGTCGCCATTTTACCGACGTCTAATTCTGCCACTTCCTTTTCCCTCCTCTTTCTAAATATCCGCATCAATTTCACTTTTCCTCTCCCAAAATTCTAAACTTCTTTAGTGTAGACCCTTTCCGCGATTATATTTTCCATTCCGCGCGCTCCACTTGCATGGTCCTGTTTATTCCAATTTTCTTTTCTTTACCCCTTTCCGCGAGAAAACCTCATAACTTTTCAGCTTTGATCCATAAACGTACTTTCCCTGTTTTGATGGTAATCCATCTTCCTTACGATCCCTCGTCAAAGAGCCTCGAAATGTTTGGAGGGACTGGCGATTGACAGACCTTTCCTCCCATAAGTTCCCGCAGGCTTTTAATTTTCCTTTTATGACGCGTTACTCACACCTAGCTATGGCAGCATAACTCTTTTTTTTACTATGGAGTACATCTTTCATTATTTACCGAGTACCTTAACGGATTAGTATTAGAGAGCAAAGTTTTTTTAAGATCAACGCGATGACGAAATTATGTCCGATTAGAATACCTGAATATTAGATTTACTTTGATTTAGATAATTCTTTGATTCATCCTCGAAGATATGGCAAATAATGTATCCGGGGATAGTTTTTGGCAACTTAGACATGAGAATATCAGGGTTCAAAGAACTAACGGAAATAAGCAAACCGAGCGCGTAATTCTTTTCACATGGTATCTCGATAAAAAGAACAAAAACACGGTCATTTATATTTTCTTTCCATTTCTATTCTTTTCATTTCGGCCTCTCTCTGTAGTATTATATATGATTGAAATACAAACTCACTTACTTACGTCATCATCTATCTACCTACTTATATCGTTCCGTCAAATGTATAAATACTGCAAAAATTTGTCACTGTAACACTTCTTGAAGAGGCCAATAATGTTTTTTTTTATAAAGCAGAAACATGAATTTATAATTCCCTATTTTCCCATGAAAGTGTTTTACATGTGTATGTTCCCATTTAAGGATAATAATTTAAAAGACACTAGAAGGAAATATGCTGTCACAATTTCTACTGGTCAAATAATATTTTTGTCTTTTCAAAATAAAATCCTACCAAACCCATTTAAATATCCAGCTTATCCGCGTTGGCTGGATGAATTCTGCCACCCACTTCGAGCGCCTGTCAGTGGAACGGGAACTCAGACTCATCTTATCGCTTCTAGTTGTACCTGCCGTAACTTCTCTCCACATTAAAATCTCTCGTATCTTTTTATCTTCTTTCTCCGACCTTGTGTATGATTGTGCCAACCTATTTTTAACCGTATTAATTCAACCACTTTCTACACCACATTCTGTGAGAATAGAATGCGTTTGCTATTAAATTATTACGCCGTTGATCGAGCATTGAAAAAATCGATTGTTTTACGGTGGAGAACAAATCAACGGAAGGTTATTGAGAAGAGCACACCTTTTTTCACTACCAATGATTGCAAAATATACGTTCTTGCCCGGATGTCGTTCGGCAACCTCAATTTTGATAAGAATATTCGTGGAATAAAATATTTAGATTTATCTTTGACATTAGATGTTTGTAGTCACTAATTGATATATATTAAATTATAAATGTGGCATTTTATTTGAGAAGTAGAAGAATATTCACACAGAGATCATTTCAGTGCTTTTCCATACGCTAGTACTTGAATTTAACAAAAATAATTTGGCATATAAACTCAGATTTCCGTCAAGCTGGCGACTAAGTATGCCTTTTTTCACATTAGGTTTATTATTGGTATTGCACCGTTTAAGAATGGTTATGGATCGAAAAGGACATGTAACGGTAAATTTCCTTGCTGCTCCTAAAAAACGCAATCCAACATCCAACACTACAATAAATCCTCCTTTAATTTCGCATATTTCCTTCCTCCCATCATTTGTTCAACATGCCTATTCTATACCCCTCCCTCCATCGTCTAATGTTTTCCTGTATATCACAGTCTGCATCATCTCATTGCCGATCAAAACGCTCTGCATCCACATTTCCTGCTCTTTTGGATTTCTCCCAAAAAGCTCCTCTCCTCCCCCAATTCCTCGTTTGTTTTCCATTTCAATTTTTCTATCCTTCTCCAAACTCACATTTCAAAAACCTCAAATCTAAGTCTATTCTTTTCCTTCGATGACCGTGTTTCCGCAGCGTACGAAACCACCCCGTATATTAAAGCCTAAACGATCCTTCTCTTCACATTCTTACTCGACGTTCATGTCAAATTCCTCCTCCTAGTGAAATTTCCTCTGCGTAACGCAGTTCCTCTTATTATACCCCTACTATTTCACCATTTTTATCCAAAAGACCACCAATATAGCTCATCAGTTCCACCTTCAACAGTTTATGCACTCCTATTTTAATATTTAACTTGGCTTCTTTCTCGGAAACCCCATAATCTGTTTTTGCTTACCGACAAAGATTTTAATATATTCCGCCTGTCCAAGAATTTGTGGGTAGTTAGCAAGGCTAAGATAATATTTATCTTTGAAATTCTGCTTTCCCCTAACCCGATTGACCCATAGCTACCATATTTACTTTTGATAAAGACCTCGCCCATACACTCATTCCTCAATAACACTACTACCACTTTTCACGCAGGCATCAATCAGGTTATATAAAAAAAGGTATAGTGACTGTTTTAGCAACTCAAAGAGTGTAAGCACATATTTTCATTCATTTATACTTCAAAGCGGTTAGGTCAATTTCCTTCATATTAAAGCAGGGAAAGCAGTACCGATCTGCAATGTCCCTATTTTTTATTTTTCGTGGCGTCTTATAACACGGTCTTTAAGCTATCTTAGTCATTTTAAGTTAAACATGCTTTCCAATCGAGATTTATAAACTGCACACATAACCATATTTTCTTGATTGATTTTACGTACATGCTGATCCGATTTTTTCTGTAACGAACTTGATTGAACGAAATGTGTTTTTGAAGATTCGAGTAATTTCACATGAAAAATGATGTAAAATGTAATACGTGTTTCTCTTCAAGGAGCTTAAAAGTGGTGTGAGTAAATCCTGAAGAAAATAAGAAGTTATGCATATGACAGAAAAAGATCCTGGATCTGAAATTGAGAACGAATCATTGGTGCTTATTGGGGTACGATCGAATTACTTTTTGTCGAAGTGTTGAATGACGAAATTAAAAAAGATATATATGCTTTAATATGTATTACTAAGAAATTTTGTCGAGTGAGTTGACATATCTCTTGGAACGAACGGTCGGAAAATGAAACAAAGATTTCTAATCGTTTTCTTATGGCGTGGAGGAAGTAAATTGCCATTTGGCAAAGAATCATATTAACTATTCGGGGTGTAATTGAATGGCAAACGAACGCAATATGCATTAAAGTACGCACATATAAGTGCAAGCAAGCACAGAAGATTTCGAAAAACCCAAAGCGTGAATATTTTACCTCCATGAGGGAAATCAGCCGGCGACCGAGGAACAAGCCATCGCGCGCAGAACCCATCGTGTTTATCGCGCTATATCCTTTGGTTTCAATTTGACTTTCTTCACTCATTCGATGCCCTATGCCAACATTATTAAGGATCCACATTCTAAGATCTTCCAATGCACAACCTAATGAAATTGGTTAAGTAAATGTAACGAAAATTAATGTTACCATTATAGTCTCATTGGAAGAGAAAATACGTGACTACGCTAAGTTCTAAGTGATCAATCAACATCTATTTTGATGTCGTAGAATATTTTGAAAATGATTCATAATCTATTCTTAGAAAAAAATTAATTACTTAAGCATAAAAAATAATTTAAGGTTATGAGTTTCGTGTTTGCATTTCGTACATTTGTACTGAATGTAGAATTTTTATGATGATTTTAAGTTGATATTATGTAAGAGGTAACTAGCTGTATTGGAGAAGTGAAAGTTAATTTACTTATTTACACATGATTAGCTTATTTCTCACTGTAGCACAATGCCGTGAAGCCCAATTTCTCCTTGACGTCTTTGAGCGGAAGTCCATAGTCAAAGTAATATTGCTGCTGCACTTCCGAAACTGCCTCTCTTCGTACCCGAAAATACTAGTTCAGTATAGTACGCGCAGTTTTACAGCGCCCATACATTTTCTTTATAACTTGCTTCCTTTTTCATGATACTGGCCTTTTTCAATCTCCTTAAACATGCAACGTAAGACGAGAAAGTGGAACAAACAGAATTATGTCTTCTAGCTATGGAACCATAACAATTCTTTATCATCCTAAAACAAGAGTAATAGAATAAAAATGCTTGTGAAACGGGGTGCAGTAATAATGGCCTTATGAGAATATTTAAAGCTTATTTACAAGAAAGGAATTGTGCGAGGTGGATCCAACATTTTGTAGCCAAAAGAACTACAATTTAGCGAGAAGGTTCAGGTAATAGAGGATTTTGATTCAACTTTTTGAAACGTAAAGCTATCTAATGGGGTATCAAATAAACGTTTGGAAATACTATAAGTCCGAACTCTGATTATTTAGGCAATTAATTTATATTCATCCCCTTGTTAATAGTAGTAATAAACCTTTATATGCTTTATTTAATTGTTACCTAGGCTGTTTACTCTGGCAAAAATGAGTTATGACCTCACTACCGAATGGAGTATATCGTTTAATTTGTATAAAATAATTTTAAATTCAAAATGAGTAGAAAGCCGAAAAAATTAGCAACATCTATCTCAATTAGTCACAATATATCGGTCATACAAAGCTCAAAAGATGGGTGAAAGCATGAAAAACCTATCAGCAAAAACTGCTTTCTCATGCCGTCCATTTATTACGAGTAAATGTGATGTCCAACACAAGTTGGAATTAAAGGCAGCCTAAGTTCAATTACAAAAAGGCATAATACACGTCGGAAATTACTCTTTACGCGTTCATCATCGCGTATTGACTTCTTAAAATTATTTCCCGTTTTCAAGTCCGTGTTGATGATTGGTAATTGGACCCGAAGTCCTTTCTCATCCCCTCCTTTGAAGAAAAATATACTCATTTGTGAGTGAAACGTAATTTAAATGCTATTTTTCAAAATTGAATTTCATCGTATTTAAGTTTAGGATTCTATTTCCTGAAGTCTGAAAACTACATTTATATGTAGTTTTCAGACTTCAGACTTTCTATAATGGAACTCAGTTTTTAAAACGACTCTTTCCCTAAAGGCTTTTTGTTCGACAAGAAAATTGATGCGATGTGAATGCATAAAATTTATTCTGCATATTAAAAAATACCGAGGAAATCTGTGTAACTCATAAAATTTGCATTAATGCTATACAAGAATATTCTAAACGAAAATCTCCCAAGTTTTCCTTCCATGTAGACCATATATTGTCCAGTTCTTAAAATCCATCAAGATGATGATTGCTGCTGATGATGATTTAATCCGTCTATAAAAATACTGTTTATTCTAGGGAAGACTCTTCGGGTAGTATGCCGATAATCTTACAAATATATTATGAAGAAACTAATAATATCCAACCACTTTGGACAATAACTTTGTTGAGATACCAAGAGCCTCCACAATCCACAAGTGAAATGCCAATGCATATTTAGCGGAAAAAACAGTTAAAAGTTACTGTCGCGGCGTCTCCCACGGTTCCTTGACATTTGTAATACAAAATTGTTCACCCGTTGGTAGAGTACAAAATAATCTATTCAATCTGATTTTCATATCAGTCCTCCTCCTACTTTTGTCATGGTGCTGACTCTCTACCTTCACGGATGCGAGCCCGGGTGGAAATAAGTCACCGAAGAAGACTCTAGGAGTGACAGAAACGCAGCGACGGAGATATATGCAAGGGCAGACGTGCTCTGGGCGAACGAAGAAAATAAAGAGACGCTCATCTTCCACCAGCATCGCCAAAGTGGCGGCGACGGACCAGCTAGCCCGCTGACATGCGCGGGGGTCGAGGGGAGATGAGGAGGAAGGAGAGACGGAGGCACGAGGGTGCAGGGGGTGGGGGACGAGGGTGTGAAGGGGCCAAGCAGTGAGCCGGAGGAGACGGACTTGTATCCAGAGGGGGCGGGACTTAACTCGCCGCACACAAATGCTCACGGCCTCCTCCCCATCATCTATCTCCCTCCCCACTCGGCCGCCACCGTGGGCATCCCCGCCACCCCGCCTCCGTCTTCCCCACCCCCGTAGCCACCCACCTACCCTCCACCCACGCCCGGGAACCGACACCTCCATTCAACCCCTGCGAGGCCGAGACAAAAGAAAGTGTCATCAACGTGAAAGCCCTCCAGTCTCTCCTCCACCGTCTTTCCTCCCCCTCCACTCCCTCCCAGCCCACCTACCACTCGCCCGCTCTCCTCAAATCTTTTGCTAACTTTCTCGTGTCGTCATTTCCTTCTCCCCCGTATACACGCCTCCCCCACACGTCCGATCTACTCCCTCGCTCCCTCCGCTCTCGAACAAACATTCCCTCTCCCCCGTCAGACACGCACTGGCTGCCACTGAGCCCCCTACTCAAAAACTACTACACCTTTCCCACTTGCTCGTCGAGCGAAAGGATGGAAAAAGAAAAGGAGACGGCTGCCGAACAGCGGTGCCAAACCGTCCGCTACCTTGCCGTCCCCTAGTCCGTCTTCGGCCCGTATCGCGCGGTCATTTTTCACATAAAAGTTCAGGGATCATTGATGCCACAGCTCACATGGGAAAAGATAAACTACAGCCGTCATTTTTCCGCTCACGTGATCAATTCCCTTGGAGTTTCTCGTATCATTTTGCTCCACGCAGCAGCGCACACTACTTCTCGGTACGGAGAGAAGACAGATGGAGAATTCACATTGTCTAAGGATGTTTTGACTGTTGTAGTAACAAAAATAGCAAGCGTTGTATTATCGTGAAGAGCTCATTTGGCTAAACTCTAGAAATATCTGGTTCTTTAGTCAAATGGTGATAGAATAACCACCATTTTTAAGTTAACAGGCTTTTGTGACCAACGCTAATACCAATCACAATTTGTTTTTTTTGTTTTAATTCCGCGACGGTGCAACACCAAATCGAATCAAATCAAAGATCAATACTTACAGCTGGTTAAAATGACGGTGCAAATTACTCATTTCAACACGAAAATTGTCACTTTCCCTGAAACTCAACTCATCACACTATTATTTGAAATACCATTTAAGCTATTTTTGCTAAAATTATTAAATTTTCAGATAGAAAAATGATCCTGCGGTACTGATTCAGCCGTACGAATAAGGGATTCTGAGTTCGAACTTACCGCTTTTTGAAAAAAAAATATATGTATATATATATATATATATATATATGTTTCTATATTTGTATATATATATATATATATATATTTATATATGTTTCTGTATTTGTATATGGAAATAGATTTTAGGAAAAGGGATAGGAACACATATAAAGGATAAAGCAGAATAGACTCACTGATTTGATGGGTAAATTGTAAAAAACCAATTAAGATAATTAAAAAAACGTTTCTACTTCTGAAAATTACATCTAATTACATTCCTTTCATTAGGTTTTAAAAGTCACTTCATCCAGGTGATGATCTTGCTGAGCGATGCACATGTTGAGTCATTCAAAAAAGTTTTCGAAAACTCTTTTCAGCATATTCCATGTTGCATTATTCCAGCGATGACATCCGTTATTTCCTCCTTAAGAGCTTCCTAGGCCCTTGATCGAATTTAGTAAACCTCAGTTTTGAGATACTTCCAAAGAAGAAACTCACATGGGCTCAAATCCGGGGAGCTTAGGGGCCATGGAACATCCCCTCGTAAGGAAATCAGGGGGCGGCATATGATTCTTACAGGATATGGCTTGAACAACGGGCGGTATGAACCGTGGCACCATCCTGTTGAAACCAAAAGGCTTCTATGCCATACTATTTCTCACCTTACTCTTCCATTTTGTGAAGTATAAAGTTCTCTAGTATCTCACAATAGCGCACAGATTCCACAGTAGCTGTTGAACCTCGAGAATCAAAAAAATTAGGCCCAATAATGCCTATGGAGTACACAGTATACCAAAATGTTACTTTAAAGCTATGAAGAGGTCTTGGGTGAAGTTAGCGAGGGTTCTCAGTCGCCCTGTAACGTAAATAAAATGTAAGTAAAATGTTCCTTATTTACTGAGCCGGAGAGGTGAAAATGTAATTCGTCTCTAGACCACAGAATAGTGTCGGATTGTACAGAGGTTAAGATTGAATTGCAAGCACCTGCACGTTTCATCCAATCTTTTGAACTCAATTCCTGAACAACCGTCATCTTTTAGGGGTGTAAAAGAAGGTCAGAATGTAAAATTTGCCTTGCCGTTCTGGGCGATATTACAAGAGCACCAGCATGTTTCCACGCAGAGCGCGATGGAGACTGTTCAATGGACGCTCTCACTGCCAGGATGTTTTCGGGTGTCCGCACACTTTTAGGTAACCCAGCTGGTTTTCTAGGAAGTGCAGATCCTCTGGCCCGTACACTAGTTATCCATTTCCTAATGGTTTTAGGATCAGAAACCCTGTCATGACGAGTCAAACCAAATCGCCTACGAAAAGTCCCCTGCGTCGCCATCTCACTATCATTGTTTTTAAAGGACGTTTCTAAGACAAAGATTTGATGCACACCAGACCACTGCATGATAATTACTAAAAATGACGTTGTTTCCCCCAGCTAACGCCACTACTCCCACTTCGACAATTCATTTGCGCGCTCTTAAGCGATTTTTTGAAACTAAGGAGTCCATTCTGCTTCACCCTCTACATACTATATACATCTGCATGTATATATACACTTCTATATACATATTTTTGAAGTCGCGCAATATTTGGGCATTTATGACTAGTGTCCTAAAATTCCCTCCCGCAAATCCATGCGGAGTCTTACAGTGAATTTTGTACATGTAAAAGTATAAAAACAAAAAGGTAGATTAATCTTACGGTGAATAGGTATTATGGTGACTTCTTCCTATTTCTAAATAAAACCAGGGGTTTCTTCAATTTATCATGACGAATTAAAGATATCTAGTTTTTGTTTCGACACATGAGGGGTGTGCTCAGAAATATAAAGATCGTATGCAGTAAAGCAATGTTCAAGTGCTAACAAAACTATCAGTATGGAAATTGATCATTATACATTCTGAAATAACTGGTATCCTTGACTCAAATATTATTAACACTTAAATTTATATATACTCAGGCGTTTGGGTTCTATTTTCTTATGATTCCGTCGTGGGAGGGTGGAGCGAATGCTATAATCTGTGTGTGACGGCGTCAGTTTCTCTTTATTTTATCTCCGTTGTTAAATAAACCGATATAATTTGGTGCCATAATAATTTATTTGGATTCGCAAGAAAACTCAGGTACTCTGTACCTTTCTAATAGTCTTAGGTCTTATAGTCATATCTCTTCATGCCACAAGAGACAATTTAATTTGTTCAACGTACTCGTCAATCTAACTCTCTCCTTGTTGCATATTTTTAGCAAACGTAAAAAAATGTTCTCTCTAGATTTTCCCATTCCTCAATTTAATGATTTCTTCCATGGATTCCAAGTACTTACCACGTATTCCATATGCGGCCTAACTAAAGCGTAGTAACACCTCTCAGTTACATTTTCATTACATTGAACTAAAACCCGTCGAATGACACCTAGTTTATTTAAGACTGTGTATCAGAACTTGGCGCATCTTGTGAACTCGAATGGAATGTATTTTTGTCTAATTAGAAGCTAATATATAAGAATCTTAAAATTATCTTACATGTAAAACCCTTTTCTCTCGCTCTCATACATTAGGGTAGAATATATTTTTTTTTTCGTATTTCATCTTTATCTTATCGTCTGTTTGGTGCATGAGAAGCATATATTTAAATGTTTCCTGAGGAGGTATAACGTTAAGACTCAAAATGTACGGAGACACGTATGTACCCCAAGTTTGCTGCTCAGCCGGAAAGGATATTTCGAGCGAATGGAGAAAGGAAAAGTATAATTTTCATTGAAATCAATGAGATCACTCATAGGCACCTGGGTCAGTCGTGATATCAATGATGACTTTTAAGAGACTACATGTCTGAAATACGACGGCACCTTATTGATCTGCTCCTTTCCCAACTTTTTCATGAATTAGGTCGTTGTTACCAAATTTCCGAAAAAGATTTTCTAAGAATTTTTGATTCACCTATTTTTGGGAAACTTTAGCTTGGTGTTATAGACTTTATGATACACGTAGATCCACAGTTTCGTTAATTTTGTTGAAATCGGGGATTTTGAGGGGATCTATGGGTAGGGGTATCTATGGGAGCACGGTGCAAGAGTTTTGGCTAAGGCGGACGAAGTATGAGGATGGAGGAAAAAAATGCACCAGACACCTTTCAAATCAACGTAGATAGGGTGTTTGAGGAGCAAACGTTGATGCATTAGCAGTATCAACTCGCTCGGTTGGGCTTTTCATATTTCTGGTATATTCTGCGATCCATACACCCACGATATGCCATCATCGGCGATACCACAAGAGATTACGGCGATTACATTTCAAGAGACACAATACGAAGAATGTATAAAGATAAAACTGGCGTTCTTACTGCAGAGGAAACTATACCATGCTCTAAGGAGTTGGATAAATTAACAAGTAAAAATACAATCTAATATTTGAGAAAACTTGTCAACAAAGGTGAAAAAAGATTTTTAGAAATTTAACAGTAAGAAATTAATCAGTCAAATAAAAGTGTAATTTCAACACATTTAACAGTTCATCACACAACTACAGAGTTTTGACAGCTAAAACTTCGACACTATATTGCATGTAATTTGTTGGTATGGCATTCTAATTGATTAAGTTATATATTTTACCAGTTTATATATGATTTTATTAATATTTGCAATGGTTAGTGATTAACATTAGTGGAAATATCGTTTCCTCATAGTGTTAGTATTTTCTTGAAGGTTAATACGTGGATGCACCACGTAATTGTAGGACAACAGAGGACTGGAGAAGGAAAATATCGGAAGATAATATGATGAATAGTGTTGGTTTGAATTATAATGGGACAATGAAATTTTCCATTTACAGAATAGAGACTATAGAAAACTGTGGGAATGACCTCAGACGGATGACCAAAGTAAAAATGTGTAGATAAAAAAAAAGGAAGATGTGAGATAAAATAACTTCAAGGTTATGGAGCAATTAATTTGTTTGGAAACATGATGTTAGTATTACTTCTTCTGGTGAGGATGGGCAACGTCCTCAACTGCTAAACCAAAAATTGCAGCTTCGATTCCCACCGAGGTGGTGGTTTCTTTCTCCTAGGGCCTGGTTAATTGTTTTAGTGATTTTTTTCATTTTATAAAGTCGATGTAAAATGAAAAAACCGAGTACTTTCGGATTAGTGGTAAATAAATAAATATAGGAAAATGAAAAACTGCAGTCAACCAAACATCGGATGAACAAAAGGTTAATGAATCCTCACCTTTTCTTCATCTCTCAAAGGGTTACAATGTCTGGGGATCGGGATGGTGCGGTGGCTAACGTACTGGATTCCCACTCAGAGGTTAGGTTTCGAATCCCGGCGATGGCAGATATTTTTCAGTGGTGTCCCAATCCTACTTGAGGTGCTTTGTGGAGGGTACTTTGAGTGAGTACCCTGTCCGTCGGATAGGACGTTAAGCTGCGGAACCCTTGGCGCCTTTCGTTAAGAGTAGGCTACTGCCGACGCCGGGTTTCTCTCCACCCTTCATCCTTTCCTGTCCATCTCTAATGGCGCAAATGACTTCAGATGAAGGTCGTCACCCCTATAACTACTACTTTTACAAATTACAATGCCTGAGTGTCCGCTTTGGTGTTCCGTACCTTTTCCTAAATCTACTCCACCTGCCACCCCATTCACTCCTGCTGACATCTTTTCCTATCTCCCTATCCCATTCTAAAAGGGGTGAGTCCGCCGAAGAGGTGTGCCTAGTTCCATTCCTCCAGACATTTGACCTTACCCACCTCAAGGACGTGCATTGCTGTGGTCATATTTTTAATTCCTTTTGCTTGTCTCAAGCCTCGGTAAGGAGTCTCGGAGGAAACCGAGTCCGACGCCTCCATTTTCCCAGAGCGCATTCCACCTTTGTGCCCCCCCCACCCGTGGATCGCTGACGAGCCGGAGAAAGTCTGACTCACGGATTGGTGCAGACATTAATCGGCGCCGGGGAATATTCATGCTTTTGCAATGTGTATAAAATGCACGCCTGCCTCGTTCCGGCGCGCGCGTCTACAGCCGTATTCAAATATTCATGTGACGGAAGGGCCCGGGTGAAAAAGCGATCAAACGCTTTTCAAAATCACCCCCATGGCGGTGTGCGGAAAATGGCGAAGCTAATATGCCCAGGGGCATGATCCGAGAAAATTGCACATACAATTCAGGGTGATCGGGGAAAAGTTTCAGGAAGAGGTCCAAAACAAGTTGGGATTAAAGTTTGCAAAAATGCATATTCTAGCGAATGGTGAGGGAAGGGGTTCCAAATCTCTCTTTTTGAATTGCAAAACCAACGATAAATGTAGCCTAGTAGAAGCTCGGAAACCATTCAAAGAACTAACCTATCCTCTAACAGATATTTGGAATCGGTCAACGAGATATTTAATGCATTTCATAATGATAATATGCCATTTGCAAGTATCTTAGTCCTGTGCTATGAATTGAAGTTACAAGCGTGCTAAGCATTTTTTACAAACATTCACTCGTCATTTGTTCGGAATACTCTTATTTGAAATATTACCATGTATCTGGACACCTAATGGATTGTAAAAATTACATTCAAAAATTGTTGATATATGTAGAACAATCTACTTCCAACTTCATATATTCTCTAGATTTTACATTTTGTCAAAGTATCTCATATCGCTGCATATTGAACACCACTATCGCCGAAATAATGTGACGACTTTCAATGTTAGTTCTTATTAATCCGAAATATAAACTAAGAAATAGTTATGGTTAATAGTACATTAGTGAATATAAAACGAGGTGGACGATAGATGTATTTGATTTATTGTGATGGTGCTGAGTGGTTTGAAAACCCAATGAATCCAGAGAATGAACAATCGCTTTATGACTGATAGAGTAAAACAAATTTACTTAAACTTTCTTCCGAAACAATCATTCAACCAAAGATTTATAATGTAACTTTCATTATTTATATTACGATTCACTTATGATCTCTTTGACGTACGAATGCAACAAAGAGTATTTAGAATTTGTCCTTTTGGCTGTGGCCTTTCACTTTCACTTTGAATCACGTGAAGAGACATCATCTTTGTAATTAAACAACTACTACATCAACTTCTCAAATCTGTACTATTCTCAGTATGTTATTACTCCCTTATTTTTTAGAGAATCGGCCATAGTTATAAATAATAATTATATTAATATTACATTATTTAGAGAGAATCGTTAACGTGAAAGATAGGCAACAGAATTTTCCGAAAGACTACTTACTGCACATAAGAAGGATAAATAGAAAAACATAAGTCGGATCTTTAAAATGATTCAATTTCACTCCAAAAGTTAACTCCCACTTCACTATTCATTGAAACGAGCAAAAGAAGGGAAAAAATGCGTGTACGCATTGTATTAATTTACAGGGAAATGCGTCAAAATTCTGACGGTAATGCTCCCTCGCGAACGATCTTTCCTCCCCTACCGAGGCTTAACTTTACCAAAGAGAGTGAGCAAAACTTCCTCCGGTGAAGCAGAATGGAATAGAATCTACATTCCAGAAAGATGCATAGGAGTGCCCCGAATCCTTTGCTGAAGAATGCAAGAAAATTCCCCCACCGCCTCGAATCTCCCTCCCCATCCCCCACCGCCGCTTTTTCCCGAGCCGTCTTATCACCCCCACCTTTCGCCGTCCCCCTCCCCACCACTCGACCCACACCTACCCAACACGCCACGCTCCACTGCATCCCTTCATTTTTTTTCGAATCACACCTCGGTTCCCTTTCTATTCTGCCCATCCCTTATCCCCTTCCTCCTCCCGCCCCTCTTAATTTCCCACACCTTCCATCTCCGCACGCTCCTTCATCCCGTCTTATCTTCCTCCCTCCATTCCTTCCTCCTCCTCGCTCCATATCCTCCTCCTCCCCCGTCCGCCCCACCCAGTGCGCCGCCTCCCAATTTCCCCCAAGAGCAGAGCACCACTACCGCTACGCGCAAGAGAGTGAGAGAGAGAGGAGGCAGGGTAGTCGCAAATTAATTTATGGCGTCTCCGTGACGAAGATTGTGTCGCTGCTTTACGACATAATAAAGTGATATGAATGTCGGCGCTCAGTTATGCGCAGACGGAAATTGGAAGAGAAGAGCAGGAGGGATGGAGGGAGAGTAGAGGGAGTAAGGGGCGTAGGAGAGAAGCGAAGGGAGGGAGAGAGTGGAAGTGGATAGAGGGAGGAAGGGTTTTCTTCTAGTTGGGAAGGAAGAGAGAGAGAGAGGAGAGCAAGTCGGTGGGTGAAAGGGGTTGGGTTCGGCGGGGGTCGGGGATGCGAGAGGAGATTTAGGGCGGCGAGAGGAGTGTGGGGGGATGAAGGGGGTGGGGTTAATGGAAGGAGGTTGGGTGTGGAGGTCGGGCGGGCATGGTCGCGGGGGAAGAATTTGTGCTAGGAATGTGTCCGTAGACGGGGCCGTTCCCATATCTTCGCGCCTCCCCGAAATCCACCCGAGGGGAAGCCGCTCTCCTAACCTCCCCCGGCCCGCCCGCATGCCCCTCCGACACTTCCATCCCTCCCTCACCCCACCATCCCTCCCACACCTCCTCTCACAGCTCCCCAGTCACTCTTCAGGTGTGAATTTTTGAATCCACTCCGTTCCTTTATCTTCCCACCCACTCTCCCTCGCACGCTCGCACAACCCTCCCCTTTTCTTTTCCATCCCTGCCTCCTCAATCCCCTTATTTTTCATTTTCTCACCTTCTGCAGCCTCCATTCCTCGCACTTCTTAGCCCTTAACCCTTTCCTCATTCTATTCCGCCCTTTCTAAAGGGGTTCCTTCGTTCGCGACGGTTGGTTACGGGGGTGGATGCTGATACAGTAAGGATTCCCTCCGATGGAAGGAGAAAACCTTGACGGAGAGCGAGAGTGGGAGAATGGAGGAGGCGGGGAGAGAAATCTCAAACGGGTTGCTGCTGCGAAGGAAGCCACTGCAGGTGGGCGAACCGTGTGCGTGGGCGTGCCGGGAGGGACGGGGGGAGACTGCGAGAACGGGAGGCCGGAGACACGTGTGTAAAGTGGGAGTGGCAACAGGAAAGAGAGAAAACTTTCCCTTTGCCAAACTTTAAATTGCATAGTATATACGACACTCTTAATGGTAATCTGCCTCCAGGGAGCACGGCCATCTCATTTGCACTTCAATACGATCAGCCACTGTGCATTCATCCACTTTCACTCATTTCCTGCTCCCATAAGGAAAATTTTACTTCTGAAATATTTTAACCGGGGAGTACGACATTTTTGTGCGACGAATGCAAAGCTGAGTATTTTAAGCATACCAATTCGGCGGTTCGGCATCGTTTTTCCGTATTTCTGAACTGCACTTTGTACATTTTTTCCCCACAACCGAGGCTATTGATATCGGGACCGACTAACTTGTTCTAACCTTTGGGTTCAACAGATCCCCCTCTGCATGCTCGCTAGCAGCAGTTATAATATTTCTTACTTCAACTGCCTGGAGAAATCAATCAGTAGTGTTATCAGAAACCGAGAAACTAATGGCGTCGCTAAGAATCAAACAGGAGAATTTCAGCTTCTCAGTTGGATTCGCTGCCACAGCTGCTCTTGCTATTTTGGGGAGCATAGCAAGAGGTAATGGGGCAAGATAACCAGTACGTCACCCGGGGCAAGTACAGGCGATGAAAACAGGAAGAGGGAGGAAGCAAACGGAGAACGTGGGGGGATGCAACGGGAGAGAAGGGTGAGCTGCGTCATTCATTGAAGCGCAAGTGCGTGCGTGATGCAACCTCACGCGTCCGATACGACAGAGAGCGTTGCTCGGGTCCAATCAGACTCGCTCTCGAGAGCGCGCCGGAGCTGGCACCCAGCTCTTCTTCTCACGTGCGCAGTTGGTTCGAACGCGTGCGAGCCGGCTTGTTGTTGTAGATGTGGGCACACATTTCCTTTTTACAGTCCCCGCGAGAGAGTTGTAGGCAACGTGATGAGATGAGGAAAATGGGACGGGAGGGAAGAGAGAGAGAGGGTGGGGAAGGGGGGGGGGGGATCGAGGGTTTTCCTTCGGAGAGGAGAGAGTGGAGGGTGGGAAGGATTGTGGGGATAAGGGTGAGTCAAATAAAAGGTTCCCAGTAACAAAAGGGAAGGGAGGAGCTCTCTCTGAAGGCGGAAAAAAGGAGGCGAGATAGAGGAGAGCGGCGGGATGGGTAGAGGGGACGACGTTTTGTGTGTGTGTGTGTGTGTGTGAGTACTGTGGGGGTTGTGCGGGGAGGGAGGTTTAAAAGGGGATGATGAAAATAGGTGCGAGGTCTCGCACCACTATTTCACGCTGAAATATTCATGCGTTCACACTCCTTTTCCTCGCACCCCCTCCTCGTCTCCTCCCCCTCCCCCCCACTCTGCCCCTCTCCACCCTTTGCCCCCCTACCGCCCCGGCGTAAGGACGTCAATTTATGCGATAAAAGCGGAGAATGGTGGATCTACGGCTATGGCCCCCGTGTCTCACGCACGGGTTCCTTGGATACGAGTTCTCCCCCCCCTCTTTTTTTTGGATATTTCCGTTTGTGCCATGTCGTCATTATTATATTTTTTCTTTCCGGCGAAGGGTTTTACATTCACAAATTGCATTCTCACGAAGGGGAGTGGGGCGGGGAGGGGGGAGGCGATGGTACTTAAATGCGCATATTTTGCAGGAGAACAACCTCACAAGAAAGAAGTTTCCGCATGGAGGTTAGCAATTCATTCCTTTCTGCGATATCCAACGGCAAATAAGATTTGCGCGCCTGAATACATATTTACAGACGCCTCCTCCAATGCGGCCGTGCACATTACTCCCATCTCCCCCTCGCGAGGTCCCTCCGTCTCCTTAACTCTTCGATACTACTCTCGGAAAGATGATAATTTACTACGCAGGTTTTTCATACCTTTTGCTACTTTAGTTCGTCGGAAATAGTTTCCTTAAGTCGTGATATATTTTGTTCATGACAGTGACTAAAACAGAAACATAATTAAAATTTCATACGATACTTAAATATCAACTAATGACGTTAACACAATTGGAATTTTTTTAAAGCTCCCTCAGCCCTGGAAACCGTCAACTAAAATGCATTTTAACTACTACCTTTTCTGCAGCACCCCTCAGGTTTTCTCGTAAAATATGAAAAATTATTCCCTCTCTCAGCAAAAAGCAGAACTGCCTAAAATAAGCTTATTAAATTATTCCACAAACGTAAGTACTTAATTTTTAATAGGAATCAGAAAAAATTACTTCACAATAACTGTATTTCTTAATCTTATTGAGGAAAATGTTTACGGATATTGCATGAAATCTGCGTTTCGTTAAAGAACTTGAATGAAGTTTTTCAAATGGAGCAGTGAACTTAATCGATTTTTGACACCATGTAAGGTGCTCATGATCTCCAATGGAGTCATGTGCTCCTCTGAGTGGTAGACACTAACGTATGTGTATTTTAACAGCATTAGCTTAAAAGTATTATCCGTCAGTTAGTTACTAAAGTGAAATATGGATAAGTTATAACTCAACAGCTGGTGACCTCTACTCGACTCGATATACTTGCGCCTATTTATGAGCAAATGAATCTTTTTAAGACAATTTCTTTGCACAATTGACGTTATCTAAGAGATATCTTTACAATCAATGATGGGAACTTCGTAATTTCATTTTGAAAAAAAATTCTCTTTTGGAAAATGAAGAAAATATCAAAGTATTGGCATAAATTACATAAAAAATTGGTAGTAAGGTATAGAAAGGGTTCGACACAAGAAAATCTTATGTCTGAAGGTTAATCTTGGGAACACAATACATAAATATATTGGCTAACAAATATTGCATCTTTAACTTTAAGTTTTGTTAATATAACAATACGGCTAAATAGCTGAAATTGTATCAGCTTTAACATATTCTAATGATGTTGATCCCGAAAACCATCGGTAAGCTCGACAGAGGAAGTAATGATGAATCAATGCTAATTGAATATCAGCTGTAATTTTATTATTGCAGTTAGTTAATTAATTTTTTATCTTCCAAGTATTATCTCACCTTCAATTATACAGGATAGAGCAAACAGAAAATATCTGGAGTTTGAGAGGCAGCAAAGGAAGTAATTTTTGATTCGTATAAATAGACTCAATTTCTTAAGCTATCATGAACACATGTGTATGTGCATAAAATTCAGTTAACAAGTATGTGTGAAAAAGTTCTTATGGTCCATTGCAACACCCTAAAGCAGAAAACTTCAAGCTCCGGTGAAACAAATAATGATAACGAGCAAACAACGTTAATGAACGAGTAGATGAGAATGTAAGCTCTGCCAGCTTGATTTATATCTGGTTGTTTAAGTTATGATTAGACTGAAAACAATTATAATTGAGCAATTAATTGCTTCTATTAAAAGATCTACTTCTCCATTCATAAAGCACGAACTGCGTAACAATTCGCTACCGACCCTGATAAATATGACTACGATAGGCGGCGTTATCACATTCCGGCGCGTGATGACGCCAAATAATTAGGAGACCCTGCAACTGGGCTTGTATGGCGGTGGCAGCGAATTCAATCTGTGGCTGATTACTCCAGGACACAATGAGGTATACAGAGAAACGCGCCGGGAAGTAGCTTTTGTAGACATTCAGGTCTGCTCATTTCAAATCTCGTGATACTCTGCTATGCTAAGTTACAGAAGCTCACTTCCGAGTGTTCGCAAAAATATACTCGGGCATTTGTTTTAGAAGAGATGCAATGAGCAGAGAACTCTTATCTAAGTACTAAAATAAAATTATCTTCCTCAAACCTGAAAAGAAGAATCTCTCTCATCTCACTGTTTGAAGAAGAATCTTAACGGAATCGGAATTTTGCATAGAAATTAGGAAAAAAAATGTCGGAAAATTTAACTACGATTTCCGAGAACGTAGTTCTCAAGGATGTATTTTTTTCTCAAGAGTGTGTTGATTATCTTTCTTGAATTCTTCTAAACCCAAAGAACGATTAACTTCGGCTAACTATACTTTGCTCACACTGAGAAAAGTGGTCTCTCTCGAGTTCAAAATATCAATTTTAATCGCCACATGGGGGGATAATACTGACCTTAATCATTATTCTAATGCACCGTAGGGAATTTCCGAGCGTCGAAATTTTGAATTTGGGCAGCGATAGTGTCAATTTTAATCACCTTTTTAATATAACCCTTTTATTGTAATATTCATTGAAATTTTGAACGACCTTGTATCGTATGTTGATCAAGATACTAAAGAGTACGCGGGACACCCCAAAATTATTTGGAAACAGTTGATAATATTTGTGGAGTGGATTTTATGCTTCATAATTTGTGAACGAAAATGACGATATTTATGGTGAACCAACCCAATGAACGATTAAATTGCTCCGGTAATGTTACCTTACTTATATTGCCTCAATTTTGAAGATATGACCGTAAAATTTCCACGCGAATACACATACTAAAAATATCGACAGCGGAAATGCTGTAAACGATCGAGAAAAAGCCATGTTGTTACCTTCATCGTTTAGTGATGACAAGATTTCCAGAAATCCGAAAAAAATAATCTCACTAATAAACATGATTAAAAACCTCAAAGGAAACCTCCGTCCGGTAGATGGAATGAAGTTTGCCTTACATAAGCTTTCATCCCGATTTCGAATTGTGGAGAATGCAAAAATCCCCTTCCTCTCCTCTGAACAACGGACGTACTGACTCGCACTAGCCGGGCCACTCTTCTTGGCCAGGGTGCATTCAGCATGTTTTCGAATGGGGGAACCCGAGGAGGCTGGAAAGTAAGGAAGAAGAAAGGGGGTGAGAACGCCTTCAGAGACGAGAGATTCGGGGCATCCGGCCGAGAGGAGTGACTGGAAAGGAGAGAGAGAGAGAGGGAGAGAAAGAGTTGGAAAAAAGGATGAGCTGAGAGAAGACATTAACCCTTACTTCTTTATTTATCTCCCTCTCCCTCCCTCCCTGTCTCTCAACAAAAGAATTTAATCAAGAGCTCATCTTTCTTTCTCAAACTCATCGGGCAGTCTTACTCTAACACTCCCTCACGTCTATCTACCATCTTTTTGCATTTCCTTCCCTCCCCAGTCATTCACGAAGCACGCTTTTAATCAACACTTTTGCAGTCCTACCCCCATTTCAATTCGTCCTCTTTTTTTTAGCGCCCTGCGTCACGTCCACCCTATTCCCATACCCTTTTCTCTCCTGTTCGCCCTCCAACCTCATCGCCCTCGATCATTCTTTTGAATTTCCGCGCGCACACATCTCACCTGCCCTCGTCACCAAACGCGGGAAAATCACCTAAAATCCCCATTCTTCTGCATCTCGGGGCGCCATCTCTAAATATTTTCGCATCTCCCGAGGGGATCTTTTTAGCATAATCACGGAAGAATGTGGGGGTCTAGAAGGCTTCTGAAGAAAATTATAAAATGGCTGGTCTCTTAGCCGCTGAATCTGTCCATTAAGAAAAACTAATTTTTGGATCATGTCTTGATGCGTCTACTCTCCTGGTGTGAGCTAGATCTGATACGGCAATCTCTCTACGATGAATATTAATGCATGCATGCAAGAAAGCGTAAATGAAGCGGCATGTCAGTACTAAGGCAGAGACATAATGATTCATTTTACTTTGTTTCATTTTATCCTGAATGCAATTTGTTATAATTAAAAAAAATATATAATGTAAATTAAATGTATGTAAATGTAAATGAAAAAAATATAATGTAAATTAAATTTATAATGTAAAAAAATGTTTCCAAATAAACCTCTGAATATTTCTTTCACAGAATGAAATGAATATGTCACGAACTTCACTTGTAAAGCCTAAATTTTTTAATTTCATCCCACCACGATTGATTAAAATGTTTTTCACTGATGCTCATTAATTGTTGAAATGCACGTACGTGTTGGTAAAAAAAAGTATTTAATATTTATATTAGGAATTTTTACTCTCAAAGGTATACGTTCAGCACTCCATATTTCAGAATATAACAATATCTTTACCTTCAGTGATAAAAAATCTGATGATTACAAGATCAAATATTTTAATATTGTATGATATTATTGTATGAAGTTGCATGATGATAGAAGTAAAAAAATACTTCCATAAGGGAGTAATTAGTACGATAATCAGATAAAAGCGAACATTTTCGTTGTAGTGGGAACATCTGGATCTACCATCGGGAGATCCAGATAATATTCATAGCGGTTGAACGTCTGCGCCAAGGATTAATTATCCGCGTAAACATTGGATTGATATTCCCATAAATTATACAAGTCAGCGTACATGAGAAAAACAAGAGTGTGGAAATTTCACTTTCCAACCCGATGTTCCGCAAGAGTGAAGCGAGAAGACTAGACAGTCTCTCCACGCCATATTATTCACGTGAGCGAATTCATCTCCCATTTCCGTTCGGAGTAAAAATAAGATAAACGATCGCCAAAGTAGACTCATGGCTCGGTTGAGCACGTCGAGAAAATGGCGGAGCCTCGCGATTTCGCCGCCTGTCGGCGAAACACTCGCGCTTGCCCAACGTTGTGTGCGCTGGAAGAAGCAAAATACGTCAGAGAGGTTGAGAGGGCTGGAGTGGGTGTGTGCACTGTGTGGGGTGGGCGAAGAGGTTAAGAGAATCAGTCAAAGAGGGAGAGGGGAACGAGGGGGCCTGCGAGTACATGTATGCCTGGTTGGGGAGACCGATGGGAAGGGGATCGGAGCGGGGTTTCGAATAGGACGGCAGTGGGAGGGGTCGATGGGGATGCGACAGATAACAAATCAGGCACACTCGTCAAGTCACGAACACGCCAAGGAAGAGAGAGTAGAATGCCGCGTGAAAAAGCGTGGAAGAGTGAGGGGTGGTGGTGGGCGGGTGGGTATATGTGGGTTATATAAGACGGTGAACGCCAAATGGCGAGGAGTTGGAGGAATCATGTGCCGGGCGACTTAAGGCGGGAGTGGAGTCAGGGTCGAGGGTGGACTCTCATCGAACTGGGTTTTACAGAGACGGTAAAAGAAGTCGGCGACCTAGGGCAACTTGCGGTGATGATGGTCCTCGCGGTAAACCTAAGGTCCGGGTGGCGAGCCTAAGGTAAAGCCGAAGGGGCGAATTGGTGCGTCATCCAATCTGGCAGCGCAAAAATGTTCCCCCTATTGCTAACCGTTGGTATTCCACCGGGCTTAAGGTACATTCGGTGGAAAAATTCGTTTTTTTATTCGTATTATTATTCGTAATATTATTATGAGGATATACGATTATATGAAAGGAAAACAAATGAGGAAGTACTGGAGATGGTGGGTGAGGAGAGGGGTTTGTTGAGAGAAAACCTATTGAGGCAGGAAAAATGGATGAAAGACGTATTGAGCGGTAGTGGAATGTTGAAGAAGGTAATAGAGGGGAGAATGTTGGGCAAGCGAGGAAAGGGCAGGAACAGGATAGGGATGTTGGACGGGATGAAGGGAGGAAAGAAGTACACAGAGATGAAGAGGGACCTGATGTAGATTAGGTTGCTGGATTGGATTTTGTGTGGAATTACAAAATATTTATTTGATAGTTGTGTCCATACAAAAACCTACCTTAACCGGTATATTACCTTAAAAAAAATACGATTATATTGAAAAAAATTTTTACCTTTCTTAATTTATTAAGATGTATATTATTCTACTTAAACCTATGCAGGCATGTTTACATAACATGCATCTCTTGTAAATATTCGCTCACGGTTACATTTATTTAGTCATTATTAAACTCTAGTCTGAATTTGATAATTATTTATATTATTTCAAAACTAAAAGTGAGTAAAATAAAACAGTTTCTAGCGCAACTTGGTGGAAAATCTTCATACTGACTTTTAATAATAAAACCACTTTACTTTTCCACATAAAATTTTTAATTTTTACTACCTAGGTTTCGTTATAACATAACATCATCAGGACCTGATGATGTTATGTTATAACGAAACCTAGGTAGTAAAAATTAAAAAGTTTATGTGGAAAAGTAAAGTGGTTTTATTATTAAAAGTCACTAAAAGTGAGGTTTTTTTAGAAGTCTAAAAGAATATTTTAACATTAGATTACATTAGATACAATTGGTTCCACATATTCTTACGCACACTTATTAATCTTGAACAATGCATCGTCCATTGGGAAAAATTACGATGCAGCATACGGTGAAAGGGTAAAACATAAAAAAAAGAACCTACGGCAATGGATAGTTTCCCGTCTTCCAGGAATACTTATGTTCTTGTAGGTGCACTTCAGGAAGGATCCGAGACCCTGCTTATGGGAGGATAACGGCGGAGAAAACATGCGAGGAGGACTTGGGAGTGGGGCGTGTGAAATGGATGCCTGCGCAAGAGGAGGAGGGGTTGGGGGGTTTTGGTGTGCCATAGAAAGAGGGGAGGGAAGAGATGCGGCGGGGATTGTTATGGAAGGAGATGTCGAGGGAAACGTACCTATTATTTCACAAAATCAGCGAAAGAGCGCGTGAACACCACGAAAGGATTCGAGGCTTCGCTCGAGGTTTACTGATTGCGAGGAGATTTGTGGGGTGAGTCGATTTAATGCTTATGCATGCAAGGCTTCGTCAATTAGACGCACGTGCTCGGGAAACTAAAATAGGCGGGATGAGGTCGCTTAGGGTTTCAGAAATTCCTCGAGGTCAACCCCGCTTACGTTTCGTGGCACACGGAAAGATTTAATCAACTCTGCGATCAACCTCACTAAGTTACCGTTTCTTTTCGAGTAAATCAATGCAGGGGAATAAATACAGATATATTTCACTTACAATTTGATACGAACACCCCAGAGCACTTCGTCATTATGAAATTATTATCCCATAATTATTTACGTTGAGCCAGAGTATGCATTTTCTAGTATATCTTATTCTCGGAATCACAACTCGATCTATTTAAATACAGAGCTGCTATAGATACCAACTTCTCTCAATCTTGATTATTGAGATGGCATATTAATGAATGCAAATGGGTGAAATATCACTGTGCGCGAATCCTTCACCTTAACCAAGATTAGGACATGGATTCCTCGATTCCTGCCCAGGCCATTAACGCTACCGATATACGATATCTATTCACCCTATTAATTGACCACTGTAGGTAACCAAGGATACTTAAGTCCACTGTTGGAGAATGGTCTTAAACTACGCTTATATCAGAGCGCTATGTGATATGACCCCCGTTGAGACAAGTAAATGCAGTTGAATCACTACACCTTGGTAATATGATATATTTATATACATCATAAGTGGAAGTGTAATCAATTAATCATAAAAAACCGATAATATTAATTTTATTTCAATAAATGCGTACAAGCAACTCGAATGATGTAAAGGGCAAATGGTTTTACCTTGGGAGGTAAAGGATATATACTTACGAGAAGACTACACTCAATGAATTTCTTATGCATAATTTATAGATTCCAGGAAACTTCACATATATATGCGCATGAACTAGCGTGAAAAATCTCAGAAATGATGTGCGTCCATACAGTCCATCTAGAATTCAGAGGAACTTGAAAATGTGCCGTCAAGAGAGCATCATCCTCCCCATTAGAAATACTTGTGACAAATGTCATCCATTAGAGGAAGGAGCACGAGAAAGGGAAGAAAGTGTCCAATTAATTAATTAAGGGATTAAACCGGAATGGTAAACTCGGGCTGCAGCGAGCTTTCACATGTTTTGCTCCCACTCCGTCCTTATGCCTCGACAATACAGGTCGTTGATATACCTCCGGGGACGTTATAGCTAACTGGCAGTGACGTTTTAATTGACAAGCATCGCGTGGTCTAATCCAAAAACAAGGGAAACACTCGTGCGGGAGGTAGGAGGGTCCTGCCGCTGGAACGGCGCGGGGATGGAAGAGGACGGAAGGGGGGAAGGGGCGGAGGCGCGGAGCGATGTGGAAAGAGAGGGAATATATGTAGATGCGGGGCCGAGGGAAGAGGGGATTTTATGGTAATGTGTCCTTTCCTAGCCGCGGGTTTAGGGTTTCACCGACCTAGAATTGTAAATTCGTTAATTTTAAGTGGGCGGAGAAACTTAGCGAGGTCCTCTCTCACTCTCGGGTGGAGATAACAGCTGATGTGATGATTAGGGGTTAATTAATGAGGCATTCATTACTTCTCACACACAGGGGTCTACCTCCCCCCCCCCAGCACCCCCTCCCCACGAACGCTTCGGCCACCTTGCCTCTCCCTCCGCAAACTGTCCCCGAGCTCGCCTCAAAAACCCAAACCCCGCCGAACCATCATGCCCAACCCTCAGGAGAACCTCCTCGTCCCCCCCGCCCAAACCATGCCGACGCCCCTGACTCCTTTTGGAAGATGATCGGCCTCTTTTCGCCGCCGCCACCCCTGGAAGGGGGTCTATCCGCGCTGAAGTTTGCTCATAACGTGGGCGTCGTGGAGAGGGGGGAGTGTGCTGTGTGGGGGAAACGGGTGGGAGCGGGGAGGGTGGGAGGGGCGGGTAAGAGGAGAAGGTGTTAGGGGTGGGAGCCTGGTCTCAAGTTCCTGCGTCGCTTCGGGTTTTCGGGGATTCTAAATTTCGGCGGTCTAACGCACACGGCTCTCGGGTATATGCAAAACTTAGAGATAGCGAGGGAGAGTGAGAGGGGTCGATGATGGTGAGGGTGTGAGGTGACGTAGAGGTGAGGGTGGGGGCCTTATGAGACGAGCATGGCGGCGTGTCCTCGGGTCGGCCGCGTTGTGTCGAAGCCGATGGCGTTTAGTTTTTTGAAAATAACTTCAGGGCAGAGGATCGGCGGGGAAAGGAGTTGGTTTTGTTTTTGCCCGCTGCAAATGATGACAACTTGATGGCGGCTGAGGCCTAATTGACCGGAGAATGATTGATGACCTCCAGGGGGTGGCACATCTGGTCATGGCGCGATGTGAGGTGTGGTGGCTTTGCTAGGGGAATTGAAAAATGTATAAATGTCGAAATTATTATTTCCGTATCGTAATTGAATTCCATTTTAGATTGAATCTGCCGTAAATAAGTGATGTGTCGGAGCAAAAGGTCAAAAATATATTTTGTTGACAGTGCTTTCCGCGTCTCATCCAGTGAGTGTGTTTAGTCAAAGGAAAAGAAATTGGTGAGAGTGATGATCTTGTTTATTTATGAAAATACCTCAATTATTCTTAACAATGGAAAAGTGGACACTCCCGTGTCACTATCTTTCATGCTCATTTAATTACACATAAATATGTGATTCTTCTCAGTAATAACGGGATTTAGATCATTTAACTACCGTTGAATAATTTACACTTTTAAACCCCATTGAAAAACGGTTCTTAAGTGAATTAATAACATCAATGATTGGGAAAAAAAGCATTAGATTAATTAAACGGTACGCAAAAAATCAATTTTATTCAATTTACCTCCAAAACCTTTGAATTTCAGCAGTAATTATATAGACGGTTTATATATTACGTACACGGTTTTTTTTGAGTGATAAGATTTATTTCTTAATTTATTTTTACTCATTGCCTATCCTCAGTATGCTTTACCCGTTCTCTATGTGCTTAATTTGGAGAAATACGCAGTTTGACATAAACCTAAATATTTTGAGAGTAGGGTTTAACTCATTTCAAAGAAATGCGGGAGATAACGAGACGGTTACTTTCGCGAAATAATCCGCTAATGTCCATTAAAATGAAGCAATTTTACAGCGTAAAAATCATTCGTCTTCACCGGGATCAAAACTCAAATCCTTCGATTTCCGTCCGAGCTCCTTAGGCAGTTAATCTACCAAGGCATTGGATACATTTCTTAGGGCTTTAAAAGAACTGGATATCATGAAGAAATACTGTACATGTCAAAAGTAATCGTAGTCTTGCAAACTGTGTCACGATTAGAATGCAGTCAAAGCCAGTTGGTCTTTCTTTATTCTCCTCTCAACGATGAATCTGTAACTAAGAACGATTTCCCTCGATCCTCTGTTAATTTCAAATAAAAAATAATTCTCACTTAAATACTCCTCCGCTTTATTATAGACTCTTAGATAGATTATTTTTATTATTATCTCCGATACATGAGTCTGAGATACGGAGTATTTGTCCGCCATTATTATTCATAATGGAAAAACGTCAAAGGCGGCAATGAATTTAAAAGGAATAAAATATAATGCAACCATTTCAGAGAGTAAAAATCATTCGCCTTGACCAGGATTCGAACCCGGATCCCTCGCTATCCGGCCGAGTGCTTTAACGAACTAAGCTACCGAGACGTCCTCTTACACTCTGAAAAAAATTTCGGAGTGTAAGAGGACGTCTCGGTAGCTTAAGTGGTTAAAGCACTCGGCCGGATATCGAGGGTTCCGGGTTCGAATCCCGGTCAAGGCGAATGATTTTTACTCTCTGAAATGGTTGCATTATAATGCACACATAGCGGGTGACTCCGTTAAAGTTACTGTTACAGTTTCTTGAAATTTAGGAATAAAATAGCTTAATATTTATGGATTTCCACGAGAGATGTAGACTGAAGACACGATAAGATAAACCGAAGATACGGTAAACTGGAAAAAAGCTGAACCTAAGATGTAATTAGATCTGTGTTGCATTATTTTATCTGCTTTAATGTTAATATTCATCAATTTACATAAGGGAAGTGAAGCCTGAAGCAGTTGCACTGATAAAGATCGAGCGTTTAAATGATATTTATTGCATTGATATCTTCCGCAGCCTTCTTATGGCAATTTATTCTCAGTGCCTCCTTGGATGCACGATTAAGCACGGATAATTGAAAAATATGTGCAAACGAAATACGCGGAAAATAGGGTCGTGATATGAACAGATGTAAAAAGAAACTCTCCTTTTTAATTCCGCGTGATTATTTCGAGTTTTTAGCATTGGAAAGGATATTTTTTCTCATTTTTCAACCATTTGTGAAAGGGCAGAATCATAGATGTACCAGAGCAGAGAACTATCATCAATTGAAAAGCAAAACGTATTTTCTTTAGAAAGCTTAACCAGCCACGTAGCCAGTAAAAAACAAATGACTGGCAAAGGATGAATTAAAAACAAATTATTGCGATTCGTGTTGGCGATATGATACCAAAAAAAACAATACATTGCATATAGTTAATGACTAATTTGTTCCATAATAAAAATACGTGTTTGCCAGCCGCAAAGAAGAATGTGAAATTCTCACGGTTAATGAATGCGATGGAAACGATAATGGGGAAGGTGTTACGACTGTCAACTAATGACCACAATAAGACAAAAATGCGCTGAGAAGTCTCAAAGAAGAACTTTTGTAGTAAGATCTGGTGCTTTCCCGGCGTATTACCTTCATGAAGGATTCTAGGGTCTTCCACCGGGTCAGGGGTTCCATGTTGGCCGACGTTTCGATACCCGACCCAATAATGGCAAAATACGGCGAGCGAAAAAATGTTCAAATAAAATATTAAATGTTATTGACTGAGGAAAGAAAAAATCTATGTTAATTCCACTTATTTTAATTTTTTTTTCATTTTTTAATAATTGGAACTGATATAGCTATTTTTTCCTCTCGTAATGGACAAGTTCCACCATGTCAAACCTGTAACTACGAAGTTAACTATTGCCAACATGTGATTTAGTGAAATTTAATACTTATGAGAATACCAGCGTATTTCAAAGGGATGTCAAAGTTTCAAAGCCTTTGCTTATCTTTGCGATACTTAAATTTCGAGGTGCTGGGAAGAAAGTAGTGTGGATAATCTGCAACATGGATAATTCGTACACGAATAATTGAGATTTTACTGTAGTTACAAGTATTTTACCTCTTCTAACAGGGTCTTCCATTGAAACATCGTCTCTTGCCCTTGTAAATTTCTATCTTCCTTTATTTTCTTCGAGGTTCTTGTTATCCATCTAAATTAATATATTGTTTAAATTGGTATTGCATTACTTTTTCTCTCTATTCCCTAGATCTTACTCTTCAATCAGATTTTCGTCTCTGCTATCCCAAATAATATTGATGTTTTCTTTTTGTCAAGTTGAATGATGCGTTATGGTCATTTAACCTGTTTCCACTTTTCTTGGGAAAAGGTAATGCTGCACCTCTTCACGCACGTTCTACATCCACTCTTCTCTAGTTTTTAGCACCTTCCGAATGATTCCATATCTCAACTTTTTGTAACATTTTTGCCCTTCCTCTCTCCTTGACCTTTTTTACTCCTTCCTCTCTTCTCTTAGACCCATACTTAGTCTTTGATCCACCGTTTCCTTCTCACCGGTTTACTTCACCCCAAATTTTTTTCGCACCTTCTAAAACTAGAATTCATTTCTTGTCATTTTTTTCCGATCGATTCTGTTTATGTATTTGTTGTATTTATATACCTTTTTCCCATTTCTTTCTCTATTGCCCTCTGAAAATCCGTTCTTGGCTCCGTTTCCCTTAATTTATTTAACTGCCACTGTTTATTTTATTTTACTTTTCATTCCTAAATTCGAAATAGCCTTTAATTAGTACTAAATACTATTCATAAAACATTAATGTAGCAACTCTTACCTCCACCTTCTCTTAAGCTAACAAACTATGATTTCCTTGAGCAAAGGTTTATAGTATGCAGTAACACGGAGTGAATAATATACATTCCTCCAGGGTTTATATGATTACACTGTGGAAAGATAATTGAAACATGCATTAAGATGATGAGCGCAATGCGAGCGAGCATGGGCAGTTTTCCCTCTCGAACATAAAGATATTGTTTGATATTGCGCACGACACAAGTGGATGGAGAGCCTCTTAACAAAAGACCCAATTTTTTTGTCGCTTGAGAAACCTTTCGAACTATCCACGAGAAAGCGTCTTCTCTTCGGAGTTCCTCTCCCTTCGTTCCCCACTTTTTTGCACGTCAAAACTCCCTCCTTGCACCCACCAGAAGAGCAAAAGAAAACCCCGCCGGAGTGGCAACACTGCGTGTCAGAAAAGTCTTCGAAATGATACAATGGCGAAGAGAGACTTTGACGAGAGAGGATGGGATTGGGGTAGAGGGGTGGGTGAGGTTGGTGGACTGAAATGGATGTAACGGGGAAGGTGCGGGGCTATGTGGAAGTTTGGGCCGGAGGGTAAGGAAAGAGGTCGGGGTGAGGGAAGAGATTGGAGGAAAAGGAGGAGTGACAGGGGAAAGGAGAGAGGGAAAATACTGATAAAGAGTGAAAGGGGGCGGGGAGTGGGAATGGAAAGGGAGCCAGGGAAGGGTCAAGGAAGGATGGATGCAAAGGGTGAGAGAAATTGTTTTTCCTTCTCCGGAGGTCTCTTGTCTGCCATATCGAAAAATGTTTTTCGCTCGTTCAACGTTTAAGTACGTTCAAAATCTTATCGTGCGGAGCTGCAAGAGTCACTTCAATAGAAGACGGTCTGGTGCAGAGAGCATCTGTATATCGGAGGCTAATCGGGTAGTTTTGCGAAAGAGGTGGAATGTTGCAACTGAAGCGAGGCGCTGGCGCGTGCCAACGCCCACATATTTGAGGCAGGCTGTGGAGAGACCACTTATGCCAGAGCCTAATCCAAGATAATGGTTAACCGCAAACGACCACTTATAACGCGGCACTAACCGCTTGGCTCCCAACTTAACGTGCGATCGGCGTTTGGAAAATGATACTTCGCTTTGGTAATAGAAACTGTAATAGGTTAGAGTAAATTTCAGGCGCACTTTTGGGTGTGAATCATAGGATTGAGATAGGAAAAAAGACGAATCATAAATGATTAGCTATCACAATATCCTACGTGTCAATAATTATTACATTAAAACTAATATTCCAATAAAATGTGCCAGATGGTTTGCACAATGTCTCAGGTATTCTTATTTTAATGCGAAGCCTAAAGTTGTAATTTCCCTAAAAATGAGTATATTATTATATGGTAATCTACCGGTTAAGGTATGTTTATGGATGGACACAACTAATGAGTATATAACCTTCATTTTTTTCAACCGTCCTTTATGACTAAACATCCTAAGACTTTAAGTGTCAAGAAGTTACTGCAGATTTTTTTCACATTGATGATTTTAGTGCGTTCTACAGTTGGTGTAAATGAATCACTATAACAACTACAAGATAACTTTATCATTCACAACATGTGGTCCGAGAGTGTTCACGCTCATGTACGCCGGATAATTGTTAATATATTCGATAAAAATCTAGCTGTGGCAATCATATATCTTTTCTATGAATTAGAAAACTCCATTCAGTGGCACAAGAAGGCTATCAATGTATTGGAGCTACGTTTCAAACAATATCTCTGGTGTAAACCCCTTGGTTATATGAAATGTTAGACTTTTTTTTAGTTTGTGAAAGGGGACTGGACAAAGAAATGCTCAGTCATGTAATGCAACATACGTGTAATTAATCTATTCAAAGATGATTTTTAAAGGAGAGATTAGGATTGTTAGGAAGGCAACCTGACAAGAAATGGTGAGCCAATAACGTCTCCTTAAACGGTAACCAGGCATTAGTTGCTCAGTCAGCCTAGGGGTAGCAAGCATTGCTGAGTGAATTGGGGGTTCAGTGCAATAGATATGGCATGAGAATCAATATTAATAAAACGAAAGTTATGCAATTTTCCAGAAAGAAAAAGGCTAAGCTAAACATTAAAATAGGAGGAGAAAAAATAGAGCAGGTAGAACAGTTTACGTATCTCAGAAGTTTTTTGGACCAATACGGTCAAAGTGGTAGGGACGTAAGGAGAAGAATTGCGCTAGGCAAGGAGGTTTTCTCAAAGAGGAGGGAGTTGATGACGGGGACGTTGTGTAGGGAGGTTAAGACAAGACTCGTAATGGAGCGTAGCTATGTACGGCGCGGAAACGTGGTCGCTGAAGCAGGAGGATAGACGTAGATTGGAGGCTTTTGAAATGTGGGTGTGGAGAAGAATGGAGAAGGTTGAAATGGACCGAGAGGAAAACAAATGAGGAAGTACTGGAGATGGTGGGTGAGGTGAGGGGTTTGTTGAGAGAAATCCTATTGAGGCAGGAGAAATGGATGAAAGGCGTTTTGAGCGGTAGTGGAATGTTGAAGAAGGTAATAGAGGGGAGAATGTTGGGCAAGCGAGGAAAGGGCAGGAACAGGATAGGGATGTTGGACGGGATGAAGGGAGGAAAGAAGTACACAGAGATGAAGTGGGACCTGATGTAGATTAGGTTGCTGGATTGGGTTTTGTTTGGAATTACAAAATGTTTATTTGATAGTTGTGTCATCCGGAAATCTACCTTAACCGGTAGATTACCTAATAATAATAAACGGTAACGGTAAACGATTGAGTCCCAGATTTACGTATACGGGGCGGTCGAAAAATGGCAGGTATAAACAACTGTTGTATAAATTTTCAACAAAAATTGTCAGTAAAATGCAATTGATATTATTCTTTTAATAAATCGTTAAATCTCTTGTGCATGGGTAGAAAACTCCTAATCTCTTTATTACAATAATTAATTATTACCACTAGCGCTAATCCATTACAAGGGCAATTGTTGGTAATACAAATGCTTATTTTGCAGTAAAAACGACAATTAAACTTACCAAAGTCTTTCTTTTTTTATGGTAATTTTCTGCCATCCAAATTCATAGTGTTAATATTTCCATGATCAGTAAATATAGAGTGGATGGTACAACAGAGAAAACGCTGATAAAACAAAACAATTCTGAAAGAGAGCCTAGCTTTTCCCCGGTAATTACACATGTAAAGGCAATAAAAGTAGGTTATACAAAATATAAAAGATTCATACGCGTATACAAATTGAAATATCATATGAAATAGTATTTTAGTGCCAAACCCCATATTTTTGCGAAATATTGACATGCAATCGGTAACCATTGAAAATGTTACCATGGTAATTAGCGTGCAGTGCGATTAAGGTCAATGAGTATAGACTTTCCATCGGAGTAAAAAGCTAATTGTGCGAACTTGGCAACACTTTGGCACCGTCATGGATTGAAAAAGTTGGTAAATAGCTTCAACACCGTAGATAAGACACAGGACTTGATTGAATCTAATTGGGTGAGTAAAAGCCTAGCTCATATGATTGGTTTACAATCCCTCTATCTTGATTTATTTTTTAAACGGTACAAAGTCTCTTCCAAGCAACTTTCCCAAATATATCTTGTTTTTTACCCAATTGATTAGTTTTTTCTTCTTATTATTATAAAGTAATCCCTACCTACTCTCCAGCTATTCCAGTGATGATTCGTATTCACAAATTATGGAAAATATCGAGCCCCGGTTACTCCTGAATAACACTAAAACAAAGTGATTGATTTGCTCTAAGCCTCTATGATTAAACAGATATTATGAAATAGAGGCATAAAATTACAATAAAAACAATTTTCTTCAATTTGACTTAATGTGAAACTGACCTAATTCACCTCAACAAACAGTATCACTGGAATAGTTTTAATTTTCAATTCACAGAGAATTACGTAAGCTACTAAAAGTTGATATTTTCATGATGGAATAAATTTAATTAGGATCGTTTATTACGTCTATATCCATCTAAAAACATTTAGGCATTGTTAAACGCTTGGTGAGAATATTATAAAATTATTTCTAGAACAACGCAATTTACATCTTATTTACAAGCTTACCATTAGAACATACTTTTAAAAAAATCCAAGTCTCCTTTAAAAAACGTTTAAATAAAATAAGTTTGAAATCTCAAAATAGTTCAATTCCAGCAAATGCCGGGCAGCATACTCCAGACCACCGATAGAATCCCTTCCTCTGATTGATGGAGTGGCCGTATGTTCACCTGCCTATATTATAATTCAGCTCTAAGCCCAACATAAAAATAGTTAAAATAGAGATTTTCCAATTTAATAAATTCATGTTTCATTCGTCATATTTGATCTGGATTTTAGTAATTGACTTTTACTAATTGTCAAGTTCGGCATGCCTTTTTTTCAATGCTTTCAGTTGAAAAAGTTATAATACCCAATGTATTATGTGGTGAACACTTTATAATGCAATAAAAAAATGGACGAAGCTAATCTACTGTTGATTTATCAAGTAGAGCAGAATGTTATCAATATTACTTCGCTAAGTGCCAGTTATATCACAAAACGAAACAAAGCGAACATTTTCCTGACAATTTAATTTTTACCAGGGAAGAAGTACTGCTTGGTCGAACCCAAATTTTATAGCATTTCACATATACCTGAATCAAATATTTCTTAAACTGAGCAGCGTATTGATTTCATCAAAAATCGTGACCAACAGTACACTGGTGGTTCATTCGTGATAACACTGAAAGCTGATATTGCTGGCACTTTCTGATTTAGCCACACTTCACATTCTTACTCCCTTAAAAGTGTCTCCAGTCAAGTGGCAATGCACCCAGATGTAGCTGTCGACATGTTGTTCCATAATAGATGATAGAATTAGGAACAGGTGATATGTGTGGATAGTTTTCCAGCATTTAAAGTTACGTGGAAGCTGATAATTCAATCTGGATCCAGCTTGAACTAGTTTCTAGTAGCTCCTCTTTCATACTATCTGCTGATGACCTTTCCTTTTCACCTGAGACTGTAATTTCGTTTTGAATGCTTTATGAGCACACGTTTGTTACGTACAAGCAATAGTTTTACAGCCTCAAATGAGCGCTTTTGAGGAGCAGAGGGTTTGGGTGAAATTCTGTGTGAAACTGACAAACACATCATCACCGGAGATGAGACTTGGGTCTATGATTACGACGCCGAAGCGAAACGTCAATCATCACAGTGGTTGGGAGAATCTTCACCGCAACCCAAAAGGGAGCGTCGAGTTCAGTCGAATGTGAAGGTCGTGTCCACTGTTTTCTTTGATTCTGAAACTGTCATTCACCGTGAATGTCTATCACAAGGAAAGAAATCGAATAAAATAATATCTGAATGTGATGGAATGTCTTCGTGAAGCAGTGAGGAAGAAAATGCTGGATGCTCAGAGAAAACAGCGCTGTCTAGCTGCTACATAGCGCTTTGTCATTTTTTACATTAAAACGCGCCACCATCATATTGCTTGTACGAGATCGTTTGGCCAAAATCGTCATGACACTCGCCCTAACATATTTCCATGCTCCATGTTCACCTGACTTTGCTCCAGCAGATTTCACTTTATTACCTACACTGAGATCTACCCTGAAATTTCGTCATTTTGACTGCATTGACACTGCCAAGGAAATATCATACTGACAGGCCTGCGCATCATCCCAAAATAAATCTTTCAGGAACCGTTACCTACGTGTTAGAAACGCTAAAATCGGAGAAGGGACTCTGGATGGAAATACATGCACTTCGAATGCGACATGACTGAATTTTTTCTGGATGATTGGAAAATAAATATACACACATATACATACTCGTATATATACCATCTATCTGAGCCAACAAACACTTTTTTAAATCAAATATAATAGGGGAACCATGACTATTTCAACATCGATTTAGACTCGTATTTGCAGTTAATTTCTACTATTATTTGGGGAGTGAAAAATTGACTCGCTTCGTTGGTATAGTGAGCACTAAGAAAATTGCTTCAACACGAGCATGAAAAAATAAAGCTGTGGCGCACGAGATGAACACGGTAATTTGCATAATTTTTTCATAAACTTCTCTTCATTACAATGATAATTTGTTTATATATATGGATATATATAAATATGATTATCATAAATTGCATCATTACAGAAATCAACAAACCTAAATTCAATAGGAAACTTATTATTGTTGTATTAAGGGTAAAAGGTAACAGGCGACTTAGAATACCTACCAACCTTGGGAAAAATTATAAGGGATGTCCAGATAGGAGACATTATCGGTAGCATATGGGATAACACGACTTAAGTTAACATAAGGGCAGCACAGCCCTGTGTGTACTCTTAGTGCTACATGTGTTGACCAAAAACTTCAATAGATCACAGCCAGCCAATAATTCCCTAGTTAAATGTATAATATAACCCCGAATATTAACCATTATTTCTATCGGGTCAGACTAAAAATCAGAATCCTAAATCTTATTTATTTACTCCACAACACCAAGAAAATTCAATCAAGTTCAGTTACGCGAAAAAAACAAAATCTGAAAGAAGAAAACAGTTATTTTTAAATATTTACAAATAAATTCCTGGAAACATCAGTGGTTTGTCCCTATCTCTATTATTGAATTTCTTTTTCTATCTCTGCAACCATTGTTAAAACGGTAACACCAGTGTTAATGAAATGGAACATTACTACTCACAAGGAAAGTAGACCTACGTGCATACCACTTTCTTCTCCCTCGCGTACCGCTTCTTCTGGTGCTCAATGGCTGGAGTAGATTAAAAACTGATAATAATCCATGAATTGGCTTAGTTGTTTAATTCAGAACAATTGTACCTCTAATGGCAATTTGAGCAAAATAACTAGATTCAGAGACTCATTCCCTCCTTGCACGATTATGACGGTCATTACCTAAACAAAGAATAACAGTGACAAAACTACGGCCGATAAACATTACTGCGAAGCGCTGACGTTGAACTTTTATCCATTCAAGAATTACTGAAGCCTGGTAGCCTAACTACCTCTACCAATCACCTCCACCTCCTGGCACGCTTGCAAGGTACGTGGTACATGTAAGGAAAGAGTGAAAATAATTCTATCGTTTTACTACATAGCTTCAATATTTCAATAGAAGTATTTAGATTAATTAGACCAAATATAAAGAATTTATTTCACCATAAACAATTAGAAATAAGTCTAAACTGGTAACTTAATTTTGTCATTAAACATATTAAACTACATAGATCTCATTTAAAGAGTAATAAGTTCCCCAATTCTAACCACTGGCATTCGGAAGGAGTATACCCTAAAAAGTATCAGGGGGCCGGCCGTGCGCTTGTCATAGCTTCTATATACGCTAACATGCAACTTTTTTTGCTCTAGTTTGCCCAAAGGTCGAAGGCAGTTTCTAGCTATTAAATTACCACTGTTCCCAGAGGCAGTTCTCATATAAAAAGGCATGAAATGAATCAGAATTTTCTCATAATTTCTCGAGAGGGCCATGAATTCAAACTTGTCAGCATATTTTTAGTTATTAGTGTCGATCAGTTTGAAGCGCTAGATCTGCCCCAATATTTTATGAAATACAAGATCATTTTTCCCAAAGTCCTAATAAGACTTCATTTTTTCTACTGACCGTTGAACAAAACATTATTTTGCCGATCCATTTATTGGTCACTCATTTTATTCTTTTCAAAAATTTTTTGTTATTAAAATAAGAGATGGACAATCAAAAGCCATTTTCGTGAATTTATTTCGCGGAAAAGTGTGCATAAGAGCAGATATATTACTTAACCGGGCGACGATGATGATCAGCGCTTACATACCGTTCTCATTTTGAAGAAAGAAAAATGTGAATATGGGTAGGAACGTATGGTTGGGAACAATATACCATGAAAAATGAGCCGTGGCCTAATTCTAGGGTTCAAGTGAGCGAATTCGTTCCATTTAACCTTCAATGTTCATTTTTTTGCCCAGGAAACGCCCATCATCTTCGCCAACCTATTTACACCAACGCTGTTAGTTTGCAGGTTCTTTGCCGTTCCGCAAACGCCTCCGCTCTACCTCTTATTTTTTGGAAGGGGAAAACCAACTTTTCTGGGTTCTTTATCGATGCATTCTTCATCGGACCACGCCCACTTACCCCTGCTCCATTCCATTGTCTTCCTATTCCAACTTCTTTCCCCGTTAAAAATTCTCGCGTTTTTTCTATCCCCTGCTATCTTCCACACATGCAGTGCACAACGCCTCTCTCAAACGGGAGGCACGAACAGCTCTGGGCATAATAAGGCACCACTCGAAGGTGGAAAGAGAAGGGGGTGGAGGTGAAAAATGATTAGGGTTTGGAACGATGTTCCGCGAGTATGAATTTTTTTAAGCTCCCCCATATTTTTGCAAAGCGTCTCGTTTCGTGCTAGAATAACTGAAGCCAGAAAGTGATATAAAGATGGGAAAAATGAATTTAGCAATACGTAGGGTAGAAAAATTTACTACCAATGGAATTCATCTTTTTAACGTGATAATTTCAACGCGAATGAATGAAAGGAGAATAATGATTTTTGAAGTGACCAGGATTGAAATGCAACTAAGCGTAATCCGATCTGTCACGAGAGACGGATTTCCATTTTTTACGTATTTTCACCAACGTAGAGATCACAATAATAGCTTTGTACCTTTTTATTCTGATAATAATGCATCATATATACTTTCAGGCGAATAAAGAGTATTACTCTGGGTAAAACGTTAAAAAACATTGAAACGTGAAAGATTTTTGTCATAACTTGTTGTTTTAACAATTTTAACTGAAGCTAAGAGCAAAGGATAGTCCTAATTTAAATCACACTTTTGTTGGAAGATAATGGGATTATTATTCCGAGAAAATTTGACGATTCATTATTACCAAAGGTTGTATATGATGCTATACATATTTGAATATAAAATTATTCAAAGGTTTATTTCTGAATTTGATCGTTTGTATTACGGAAGTCTCAAAACATATTAACGATAAAAACTATTTGTCTTCAACTTAAAGGGGACTTCATTGGTTTCTTCCTTTTCAGAAATAAATAATAGTTGATTCATCACCTCTGGAAGTATTTTCAAAACGTTAAGCGCAAAAACATTTAATAAAGGACATAAAATAAATATATTCTGAGAAACTACTTGCATATTATATCACCTAATTCTCTTTTTCAGAACTTCAAACTGAGTTGAGTTTAAGGTGAACAATAATAATTACTATACCCAAATGTGCCCGATACTTTTTTATGAAAACCCTTAGCAACTCCATTCAGCCTCACGACATTTTCAACTCTCCTTTTTGAAACGTGGGGCTTCAGGAAAAGGCGCAAAACTCTGCATCCCATTCGTCTCGCGGCAGGAAATCAAACATTCGCGTGCATGCTGATTGATGCCCCACGCCGATAAATAATGACCCCACCGAGCTGCAGAAAATCCGATCGAACACTCTAACGCTAACTCCGGAAAAATACTCCCATGTTTCTCCGATGCACTGAGGCGTTCCCACGCGTGCACATGCTTCTTCAACGGGAATGCGAAGTCACTTCGGTCTAAAATAATGAACCGAAGTAAGGGAGCACGGGAAAAGTCGCAAAATAAGTTAACGGAAAACGTTTAAATCCATTCCCGGCGTCGCTGTTTCTCGGAAAAGAGAAGGTTTAGGGGTTCATGGGGGGAGTGGGGGGTGGGGGTGGCGGTGGTAGGCGTGCGTGGGAGTGTGGGGGAAGGGGGTGAGGAGGGCTGGGTGCCTGGGATGTTGAAAGGGAGCAAGAAAAAGAAGCGGCGAGGGAATTGGTCGGGGAGACGGGGGAAGTCTAATGCAGGCGAAGGAAAGAAAGGGAAGAGAGTTCTCCAGGGAGCCAAGTTGAGAGACGGCATCGAGGCGTGGTTGTCAGGGGGGGGGGGAGGGGGGGGGAGAGGAAAAAACCGTTTCGTTGGCAGGCATGGAGATGAAGTGTCGTGGAGGAGGATGGGAGGGGTGGGCGGGGATGGGGGAACGAGGCATTGCGGTAACATGGGGCAAAGAAAGGCAAATGAAGATGAATAGTGGGCGATTAAAGAAAGGAGAAGGTGATGGATACATCACTTTGCGTGCAATGGAGACTTTGGAGAAATGTCATTACTCTTCTCTGATCTGTCCAAGGAAATTTTCGGGTTTAATTGTTGTGCCACTAGCGTATAATGCATACAGTAATGAAAAAAATTTGAAACTCTGTCCTGGAATGATTGGAACAAATATCTATCGAGTTTTGGGGCGTCATTGAACCGATAACTTTTCTGACATTTTATTGTCTCCATTTATAATGCGCAGAAGCATTCTACTTCCTCCTTGGCCACTTCATCAGTTAACGTAAATCCTCTTTCTATCTTTCATTAACTCCCCCAGTCAGTAATATTAACTCCAGTAGCATAGTTGCTCTTTATCCTAGTCTAAAAGATCAATGTCTAGGATAAAATTTGAACTTTAAAGGTTGTTATTAAATAATAAATTTGTTAAATAATTGGAACGATACGCTTTCATAGAATAATTTTCAAAGCCTGTTAAAAAATTGATACATCTGAATCTTTCCCTAAGTTCGCAAACTTCAACTATTTACAACAGTAATATGGATCGCAATCAATTTTTGAAAGAATCCAATTCTCAATATTTTTTACTTTAAGATTTGACATTAAAATCTCATGAAATGAAGGGATAGAAAATGGGCAAATATGAGACGAAAATTCAAAATATATGATAAAATATGAAAAGAGGAGTAATGAACTTACCACATGGCCAGGGAAGGAAGCGAGTCCGGACTCTCCGTGATTCACTCACTGTGAAGAATCCCCTTCGACCTGTTATTGGGTTCACTGAGCACGCGAACGAGGTCATTTCAGCCGTCTAGGTCGAGGAACGGGTCGGCAGCGATCCGGTGGGGTTGGGTTGACTCGAGCAGGCCTTCTTTGATGCACTCACCTAGGCTTATTCAGTCGAAAGCGTCTTCTTTTGGCTGTGAGATTATGTTACGGGATGCACTACTTGACGTAATAACACGACATTTGGCTAGTGTTTTGCAGTTGATTGAAATGTTTTTATGCGCAGTCAAATCTGGTTTGTGATAATAGTATTAATTGGATCCATGCTTCAGTAAGTTATGGGCTATTTGAATGCCACTGGAATTGAAACTTCATCGAGAGATTGAAGTAACGTCAACATCACAAACGCAACTACAGAAAAAAAAACTTCATAACAGTATAACAAATACGCATGCATGAGATGAAGGACTCCGTCCGTTACCCGTTGTGGAGGTTCTTCATCCTACCCTAGCAAGCATAGGCTGAAATTGGCAATCCAGAATTCGTGGCTAACGCGAGAGATACCGAGCGCCTTACTAGCGAGCAAGAACTCGTTTGCTCGACCAACAGACACCCGTAAAAGCAAAGGCCGCGCTGTTCTAGATCGACGGAGGAAGCACGCACTAGAAACATGCAGGTTTAATATGCTGCATTTGATGCGTTAATCTGAAGTCGAAAGGGGCTTGGTGGTTGGATAAAGCACTCACTCACTCACCGTCACAGAGACCGCTATCGTAGGAAAATCGCACCTTCTGAGGTAGCTCGCATCTTCCAAAATAGGTAGGCGGAGACAAGGTTAGTGGATAAGTTGGAGGGAAGAGAAACACGTCATTTTATTAACGAGCTTTGCCATTTATTTCGATGGTACTTGTAGAATGGTACACATGAATTTAACTGGGGAAAAAGAATGTCCCTGAAAAACCCTTAGGCTTGAGTAATTGGGGCTGGAACCTAAATATAAGAAGCTAAAACTTCAGTAACGGAGGATCAGTAAATTTGATCTCTCATTGTATCGTTCCATATGTAGATCAAATTGTTTTCAGGAAATATTTAATTTTTCAAATATCTATGGTATCCTTGACTAAAGTACTAATTGGGTTTGACTGCTAAGGAATACTATCAGTAACATTCAGTACTGAGAACTTATTGGAATATTGCCGTACACTCTTACTCAAACAAGGTTATTTTCAACCAAAATGTATACGATGTCACAAGATCCCTGTAAATCATTGAAGTTAAATTTTCACCTTTACAAAACTATAGTTATGATTGAAGTGTTTTCTCAGGAATCGTCCGTTTGCTTCATTCAATTGAACCGATCAAACGTTCGTTTTCATACAATCGCATTTATGGAATCAGCAGATGGATCATTTCGGGAATACTCCTGGATTCTTATGCTCCTTGTCAATGACTCCAGCAATATCACAAGCGCTTGATCACTAAGTGCGATTTGCTATAAGTGGAATTTCAAGTTGCGATAGAAATGATGAAGAAAATATTGACTGCGGGGAGGATTATACCATTATATTGATTGAGCCGGGATAAATATGGAGCGGCAAAAAAAAAGTATATTTAAAAGTATCAATGCACATCCTACAAATATTTCCCAACTCTTTCCACGCATATTATTTTTTTTTCTCGCTGAAAACAGTAGTCTCAACGATTACCTCTCATAGGATTATTTTTGTACGAAATTAAAGTAATAATGAATCAAAGTTTGGTGAAATTTATTTTTGCTAGTTGCAAATTGTATGGCGTCTAATGTGTTATCCTGATAACTTTTGATGTATATCTACTGAAAATTTTGGGCTCCTTTAACAAGACGGAAAAAGGAATTTTAACTGAGGTTGTATAATTGAAAAGACCTAAGTCAAATTATACACTTGACGCTACACAGTTGACAGCCACAGTTCCAAGTATAGTTTATTACATTATATTGATATAGTTCCAACCGTGGTAGTCTATTGGGCCAAATTAAACCCCGGTAACGTGATTAACACGAAGTCGAATATGGGTGATGCATAAGGATGCCATCATAAAAAAAACAAAATTTATATAATAACGTGCAGTGATATTTTCCTGGAAATACTGTAAAGGAAGATAAAATTTAGATTAAAATCTGCTGCTTTCTCTCCTTTTTCTCTCATACCGAATGTGACATTTAACACACTGTGGGTCTTAGTATAACCCATGTACTTGAGGAATGCGACTGAGGATTTGAATCCTCAACTTAGGAAATAGTCATAATATTTTGAAAAATATACAATGGTAATACAAGTAGTTTCTCTTTAGAAAAATATGGGAATTAGAGAACAGAGCCGATAACACGAAATTAGTTTTCTTGAAACGTCAAATGTACTAACGAGAAGTCCCAATGAAGGTAGGTTTCACCTGATTCCGTGAAGATAAAAGAATGATTTAAGAAGAGTGGAAGTCCGATTCGGTCGGACTCCATCAATAATACTTCCATTAATTCTTCAACCCAACGGTCACGCAACATATCCTCAGAACAGCTCCAGATTATTTGTACAATGGGTTCAGGTTCAATAGATAGTTTGGACAGAATTTGAGCGTTGAGTAAAAGGAGAAATTCAGAATAAAAGCTTGAAAAACAGTGAAGAGTTTTTTCCGAGTACCTTGAAATTTGTCGTACGACGTAATTATTATAGATGTTTCTCCAAACAGCCCCCAAAAAGAAACTAAAACATTCTCTACAAACCCAAATCAAATATGGACGCTTATTACTTTAGACCCTCAATAGTAAGATGGTAGGAAAGGCCATATTATATTTAGCGTTCTATTCCATTCATCACCAGTTGTTAGTTATCCTAAAAATACTAAATATCTTTAGAATAACTAAATATATTCAACTTCATTGGCTCTAAGGTACTTCTAAACAAACACACACGAAATTTGTACTAACATGGATTTGGACTATTTTTGAAAAGCGTAGTTCGGACACAAAATTTCTCCTTCTCCATAAGATATTACAATCGTTTTTATCTCTTCTCCTATATCATGTTTCAATCAATCCTTTCATCTATAGATTGCCTACCTCTCAATATTATATCGTCCGTAGAACAGGGATAGGGGAGTGCTAAATGAGTCACTGAATCATCTAGCACAAGGGAGCATTGGGAATAGGTACAGATATAAAAATCTTGATGCTAGATCACTAGTTAGTAACGGAAGGAAGTGCTACAAGGTATCTACGAACAGAGTTCTAACTCAAGAGAGAGAGAGAGAGAGAGAGGACTGCACGTTTTGTGCACAAAATGCAATTCTGTACGGGTACCAAAGGATGACACGGCGAGGTCACACTAGAAATATGAGTCAGGATGCAATGAAGCGCGGAGAGGGAGTGAGGGAGGAGCGAGAGGGAAGGAACTTGGGAGAGATGGGAGGATGAGGAAGAAAGGGGCGCCGAGAGAGAGAGAGAAAGGAGGGATGGTGAGAGTGGTGAAGAGAAAGGGATGCGTGGACAAAAAGCGATGAGTGCGGCGGGTTGAAGCACCGGGTTGAGGAGGGAGTGGCGATGGTTTTGGGGGGTGGAGTGAGAGAGAGAGAGCTGGGGGAAGAGAGAGAGGGACCCGGCGGTGGCCCCTCCAGAGGGTACTCGGCGGAACTGCATGGCTCTTACCCGGCAAGCCCTCGGATGTCCTCCCCCCGCCACGTCTCTCCGTCCCCCACCCACCCCCCGTCCCTCTCCTCTCTTCCAGTCGAACGTCCCACCGTACTTCATGCGACCCTATCCTCTGGTCCTTTCATTTTCGCGTCTCCCTCATCCTCTCGCTCCCACCTTCCTCTTCTCCTCATCCCTTTCTCACTTCCCGGCCTCATCTTTTCCTCTTGCGCGGGTCTTTCGTTTATGAGGAGGACGAGCGTGCTCACGAAAGCCGAGCTCTGTCTTCGATTGGCCGAGCTCTGTCCTTCGACTACAGTTCTTTCCACCTCGGTCATGGCTTCTCCGGAATAGTCTTGCTCGAGATAGCTCGCCGGATGGTTTTCAACGTGGAGGAAAACATTGAATCATCAGAGTTGTGAAGCGCACGTAGAAAATCCAGTGATTAATGATACGCTATTTCTTGTGCCAAGGGCTCTGGGATAATTCTACATCTCTACGGCTCCACCTCTATCATTAGAATTGCTTAATCCTCCCTGCAGTCAATGATTTAGCCGTTAATCCTGAGGCAAATTGAAATTCTACTTCTAACGAATCGCATTTATTGAGTCTTGATTATTCCGTGTTGAGCCCCGAAGTTATTTTTATCTCATGTCTTCAATTTTATTATCACAAATATTTTTCACTCTTACGGTAATGTAAATATTTAGAGCATATTTAAATTATAATAAACATTGATTACTCGTTGTTTACTTAAATAACACTTTTATGAGGTACCTTTCTCGATTTTCTCCCTCGTATCTCTTTTAGTCCATTAACGAGCTCACATCAATTGGATACATTATTACATATTTGAATATTTCGGTCCCAGTTATTTATATTTACTATCTTAACGCTCATTTCCTGCGGACTGTCAAAAATGTTTTCATCGTGACTACCAAACATCGTGAAACGCAAAATATGAAGAGTAAGATGCAGTTCCCACCATATTAAGAGAAAATAAGGGCATGTCCTCAGACGAGATCAATAAATCTGTTCTATATAGATTCAGGTAGACAAGTGAGTTGATACTTTCATATGCCTAGCGGTGACGTGCGTTGACTCAAATTCAACGTTCTTTTGTATAAACCTGCGTTTTCCATAAATTACTTCCCACCGACCAAACATCAGAAGAAAAGTGTAAGCTTTTTCTCTGAGCATGATAACACTCAAAGTATACTGCAATGTCATGATTGTAGATGAGTGGTATATGAGTCCCACCTCTTGCGTCTCTTTACTATACCTATTCCTAAAGCAACCCTGGAAAAACCAGCGTTAATGTTCTGAATTCAGTTGATACACACTTATACTATATTCGCGGCGACACCTCTTACGTCGCTAGGCCTTTACCCTACCAACCTCTCACGACAAGCACTCTCCCCATGCCTTTCCCCCTTTCAATTACGCTCACGGCGAAAAAGTGTCAGCTCCTTCGACTTAAAGCTTTTCGATGATCCATACTTTGGCCTTTAAATGGGTCACTTTATCTTTGTTGGTAGTGATCTGATTTATGAAATCTATTGTAATGAATAATAATCCCACCGTGGGAGTAAACGATGTGGTGATATCTGTGTTTAATTTTTATCGATTTAATTTATAAAAATTTAATTGAGATAAATTTACTCAAAGCCGCATAACAAAATGATTTCACGTAATAAGAAAAGTGTGGCATCATCTTGGTGTAATGCGTAAGACCAATTTAACTAACACTTAGGGAATATGCTTATTCGAGTCACCGTTGAATTCTTTCTACCTCCAATAGTAGTGGTTATTAGAGGAGACTACATACATCTGTAGCTTCCTGCGTCATTAGAAATAGATGAGTAATTAGTAGAGATGAGGGGGAGATAAATGGAGAAAGGTGTGTTGGATGGAATAGAGGAAGGTTGGAGAGAAACCCAGCGTTGATATTAATTCACCCTTAACGAAAGGCGCCGACTAGAACACTGTATGACGGTCCAATCGCCGGTTAGAATATTCCACTTGAAGTGCTCTCCACAAGGCACCCCAAGTTGGCATCTTTTTACTACTACAAAATCCTACTACCGTCACAATTCCTTCGGGTTAGGAAACCAGTACACTAGCCATTGTATCAACTCTATCCCCTCATTTTCTAACTTCCTCATTACACTATCATCGGCATCTCCGCTATCTTGAAAGGCCAAATACTTTTAAGAGAAATAATCCACACTATCTTAGTTTAACAAAAGGGTATGACCGTCTTAGGTGCTCATGAAAGACTTGAAAAAGATAACCTAGTTAAAAGAAAATTTTTGTGAAAGAATAGAGATATGATTTGGAATAAAAATAAAAGATACTCCAGTTGAGAGACTTGAATATACCCAGAGGTGACTCCGCTAAAAGTATTTTTTTTAAGTCACACTCTTAACTCTTTAAAGGATAATGGAGCATGGAGACGAGGTTTACTTCTATCAGGGTGTGAAAAAATGACTGAGAAAGCAACAAACAGGCGTATGTGTCTAAGAAATGCGGCGAGACATAAATTTTTGATTTCACGAGAAAGAGGTGTTGGAAGAAGAGATGACAAGAACAACGAGGGGGAATATATTGGGTCCATTAAGGCTAAAGGGAAAGAAATGAATTTGGTAATGAATGAATAGGAAGAAATGAAAGGAACCCCAAAGTGTGACCTAAAACGAGTGGAGTGAAAAAATTGATGAAACGGCAAAATGAAGAAGAGTTTCAGCCTGATAAAAAAGTTCATTAAGGAAATAATTATTGATGTAAAATAAGTAAATTCCCTGTCGAAAGAAGACGTATTTTAGAGTTACCAGCTTGAACCGATGGTAATTTAGTTGTTGGACGCTACACTTTCGAACTAAACTTCATTAACTATTGAGAAAGATTGAGGAATTCCATCGCTGAATTCCACGTTATTCAGAATATCATTTATCAATTATTAGATTGATTTCGATAATTTCTCCAACAAACCCTTCACCATTTCACCTCTCGGAGAGAATGACAAATTGCGATTTTCACAACGACCCTCCTTCCCAGGCCTCAACCGCTCCTCTCTCATTCTTTTCAACCTCAACCTGCACTTAAAGCAAAGGGTAACATTAACCACACTGAAGATTCGCTAAGGACCCAACTTGCATGAAATATTGGCGCGCTTTCCCTAGGAGTAAATTACCCCACTTTGGAATCCTAATGGGTAAGCAATTTTCGCCGGAGCCACGCAATTCAGTTCAGCCTGCGTCAACCCGGCGTCACGCCCGAGCCCTGCCTCCTGCTCATCCACTCACTCACTCCACCCGGCACTTTTGTGTGACTGCGTGTTAAGTTCGCATGCGAGTGTATACGAGTGTGTGTGTGTGTGTGTGGTGTGCCTATGTATATGTGTGTGCGCGCTACATGTCTGCTTGCGAGTACGTATGTGACGGCGTGTGAACGGGAATTCGACGTGTATGCGAGTGCGAATGAATGCGGCCCTCGAGTCTTCGGGTCTCCCTCCCCTCAGCTGCAGGGCCCTCCAGTATCCCCACCCCGTCGTTCTACCTCCCCGATCCCCTCAACTCCCACCCTCCCGGCTGTGGTGCCATAGCCCGCCTCCCCCTTCCCCTTTCTCTTGTCCCCGGCCCGTGGTTGCCGTCGGGGGGCAGTCCGGATGGATTTGTTGATGGGAATTTGAAGGTAGTTATGGGAGCGACTGAATGGGCTGGAGAAATGCATGAGTGGAAGGGCGGTGATTTTGGGGGGAGGGGACTGCTTTCGGGAGAGGGGAGAGATGTAGGGGGTTTGGGGATGCGAGCGGGAGGGGAAGAGAGTCAGTCAGTCGTGTGCGGGTTCCCCCAGTTCGGCAGCCGGAAGAGGTGATTCCGGGATTAACGTGATTGGAGAAACGAGAAAATGGTTGGCGCAAGAAAATGAAAAAAATATGTGTATTGACTCGGAGTACGGTGGAACTAACGCGGATAATAGTGCCCTGCCTGGAGTTCTACAAGTTCGCCGGAAGAGCCGAAAATGCTGGCAGCATAAGCGGTACGTGCGTGTATCAGATTTATTTTGCCGACAGTTATTAAGAGCCGAAACAGGGCTTCCAACACGCCTTCAAAAACGCAGTCTTTCAAGGTTCTAGATAAATGATAGAAAATCGAAGACTGAGATCACAGATATTTGGATGCGGTTAATATTCGCTCGTGATGATTACACGAACGCAAAATGGATGCTTAATGACATTCTCTGGTATGCAAATGGAGAGTAAAGTTTGAAATGTTTCTGTCCTCCTTCTTCGTAAAGTGTGGTATTAAAGATTATGTAAATGATATTTATATTACAAAATTGCATTGTTCGTTAGTGAAAGAAACAAATCGAGAGGTTTCTAAAAATATAAACTTACAAAGCTCCCATTCCCACAGTATATCATGTTTATAATTTTTTAAATAAATTCCCAATGGTAGAAGACTATTTTATACATGAAGTTCAATTCTTGCACTTGATTATACAGTGTCGTTTTGGGAAAAAAATCGAATATTTAAGCATTTTAATACCTATAAAAGTGGTCAATTACACTAAAGAAATTCTGATTAACATTTATAAGAAAAAAATATCCTTGTTTTAATATTTTCTTTGTCCCGCTTAAATGCGTTAGTTGGAATGATATATAAAAGTGTAATTAAATGAGATTTATTAGAGACCAAATATAGACCTAAGTATAAAAAAAACTCATATTTTGTAAAAATAATGCTTAACGTCATAATTTTGTATTATATTATTTTCCCCTTTTCTTATTATTAAAAAAATTAATAGTTTTAAACCAAAGAAAAACATTGGAGAGGGTACAAGAAGTATTATATTTTCGTAAAATTTCGGGAATCATGATAACTAATTGTTATTGATAGATTTTAACAGAGATATCGGCGTTGGTGCGAGTAACACATCTCTTTCATAAACCTGTCAAATATTTATTAAAATGAGTGTGCTGCTTTATTAAATGTTTTAGACCCCACAGCTTAAAGAGTATTAGAAGTACCTTATTCAGCCAAAAGCCTAAGACGGTACGTACATGTTACGTACAAGTTTAACTAGATGAAGATTCTTAATCATTGAATTACTTCAGTCTTTTCTGCAGCTATGTTAATGAATAAAAATTATAAACCGTAGAGAAAATTTGTCAGGTTGCTGAAAAATAAGAATTGGGATTCAAGGCATTACTTTGTCTAGAACGCTGAATTACTTTGCCTTGTGTTTATTTAAATAACTTTAATAAAGTAGGGACATTTATTTTTCCTATATTACAGAAGTAAAAATGTTAACGGATTTTTCTTTCGAAGCCCCGGATTTTTTAAACCATGAATTACCACTCTATCCAGTAGAGAACGGCGAAGAGATATTGGTGCACTATGCTTGTAGGATCCGCAAAAAAGTACGAATTCAATGACAGCACACCGTTGCGCATGTGTGCGTTCCAATCCTTTTTTTCGTCTTATTCCATTTAGATCCGTTACATTGATGCCCTCGGCGCCTCTTAACTTTTTTTACTCGCTCGGGAGTATTTTTCCTCCCTCTGATCCCGTGCTGTCTCCGGTTACTCTCTTCAAATGGGCCCTCGCATTGCCGGCCGCCAGCGGATGTGAGAGATAGTTCCGCTGAAGTTCAACGTAGCCCAACTTGGCCACCATTCAATGAGGTAGTTCAATGATTATTTTAGTTCCGTTTCATAGAGTTCTACCTATTGTCCCGGTGCATTATGAATTTCGTTATCTATTATTGTCCTTCATCAACTTTTGTGGTAAGTTCAGATATAGTGCTTTAACATGCGATAGAAACTCACCATCACGAACTTCTTAAAGATACATGTAAAACAGAACATATACTATTCGATAATATTAATGAAAAAAATTATAACTGAAAAATCTGAAGCCATCACTCATTTTGTGAAATCACTGCATACTTTATTCAATATCAGTCGCCATTCTTAAGATTAGTTTTTCGGTATCATCTACTCAGCTGTAGATCATCTGCTTGTTTCTACATGATTCATATTTTTCGTTTTCTTACTTGCTGCATACGTATATACCATCAAAAGTCGTCTTATACAATTCTTATTTCTCACTTTACCTATATCAGCTGTATTTTTTAGGCTACGTGTGCATATAATGTTTGAAGAAGTATCACGCACGCACCGTACAACTCTTAATTATTCATTAACCATTCTGTCCTTCGAAATCAATTATTCTTTATTGCCACTGCTCTTTTGATCCCTATCGTCTTTCTAGGCCTTCACAGCTGTCCTATTCTGGTCTCTGGAGACACAGATAGGCCGCCAATCAGTAATTAATCGCAGCTATGAAGGTTACTTCTGTCTATTCATTTAATAAGTTGTTCACCATATATGCAAATACGCTTATTCCATATGGTTCAAAATAATGAAATACTCCTGAAATAGTAACCTCGCACAGTAGATTTTTCTCTATTCACTAATTTAAAAATTGTCTCCGTAACACATCTATACTCCTACCGTGCATCTGGCTTTCTAAATGCGAACGTCGTGTTCATTTTCAAATTTCCTTTCAAGTCTATGTGAATCGGTATGCTGTCAAAATCGTCATCTTGTCACCATGGAATAATCGGATTCGTTAGTTTAGATAGGCTTCTTTCTGTTTTTTATTACCTATCAATCCATTATTGATCTCTTAAAGTCTCGAATTTCGAAAACAAATCCGAGTGTGGTTGCAGTGGAATGAGAGCACGCCGTAATGGGCCCATTATACATAAAATTGGAGTCGAAATCATCCAAATGGCGCTTATTTAATTCATTTTTTAATTCTGAGAGTATACTTATTTAAATCACACATAAATGTTAACTACAAACTACATGCATATCAAGTGACCTATAGTCATAATTATATGTCAATTTGAAAATGATTTTCATTTTGTCGTAGATTTCACGAAAAAGTCAATAAAAATAATGCAACCATTTCAGAGAGTAAAAATCATTCGCCTTGACCGGGATTCGAACCCGGATCCCTCGATATCCGGCCGAGTGAAATTTTTTACTCTCTGAAATGGTTGCATTATAATGCACACATAGCGGGTGACTCCGTTAAAGTTACTGTTACAGTTTCTTGAAATTTGTCAATAAAAATGTTACAACTATTATCACTGATCGAAATTTCATCGGAAGTACTCCAGGTTGATTTATATTACATTAGTCATTTTAAGTATATTTTAAAATTGAAATAATCTTGCGAAATGGGGTGTTAGAGGGAACTTTAATGAATGTTGGGAATAAATGCTCACTTGCCAAATATCAATAGACTTTTGTGTAAATTAAAGACGGAATTTTAACTCTAAGAAACTGAATACATTTTTCAGCATTCTCGTTTGAAGCTGACCAGGTTACTCGCGACGTACATTGCCATCAAGTAACAGTTCTTATAAACATACATATTAATATTTACATTTTCCATAATTACTAAAAGGCAATGCCAGTATTGTTAATAAAGTTTCTACAGGATTTTGTGATAGGTGTAGGGATAGAGGATTAGCGACAGAAAAGCTCAACTATAAATGTAAAGAGAGTAAATATACACGTACTATAGGAGTAATCAAAATGTGGTAACAGCTATAAGAATGATGGCAACCCTCAAGGGCCACTTGGGTTATGATTACACAGAAGGAGGTGATAAACAGTTGGTAGTCATGAGGACTCTAAAAAGGGTTACTAAACCTTGGGGTTCAACTAATAACTAATTTAAAGTTTGGAAATTACTCTACTGATAAAAATAGAAAAAAACCTAACGTACATTACATTTACACGTACACAAATTTTACATTCATGGAGTTCACATAAACCAAACATTTCCCTTGAAAAATTCTCGTAGAAATCCTACTTTGGACAATGATTACCTTTGAGAGAGCTTAATGTGGTCTATAGCGCAAAATGACCTGCTACCAGTTTTCTTAGGTATGATGGCTCATAAGTCAAGAGACTTCAACGCGTGTGAGGTCATCATGAATGACATTTTTACCCGCTGAAGTTTTTTTAGCAGTCAGATTATTCAAAATAATTCCAACCAGAATCAATAAATGTAATAGAAATACTGCTTAGTTTTATTTGACAATTATTGTACTGATTCTAAGTACTGATTCTATCCCGAACGATGGATTCATCTCAAATATCTCACCTGATTTCCTCGTATGAGGTTATTTTTGGTCAGGCTTATTCTCTAAAATGAATAACCAAAGATATGTCTTCAAATTCCTATTTGAATCTGTAGTAATTAATATTTATTGTGTATTGATGTATTTTTTTATTAAACGCAATTTGAATAAATAGCAAGTTTTATTGATAAAGCCATATAAACCCATTTGGCGTCATTGAATATCAAAATAAAGCAGGAAGTCTTAATTATTCCGGTTTTACTGTATTTCCTAAATACCCCGAAATTAAATTAATGTTTGATTCAAAATTAGTGGCTAATGTTATAGTAATTTAATAAAAAACTCTCTTCCATTTCAAGAGAAACAATTTTCATTTTGAAGTGGGCAGGGATTTCTAAAGATATATGGAAAATACGTGAAACATTTAAGCGTTCTAAATATTTAGTTCTTGCTGAAGTGAAATTTTAAAGCTGGTATATTTCTCTTACTTGGCATTAATATTATCTTTTTATATGCTTTTAAAGGTACCTAATTCTTTTTTACATTGATCTTTACAGAATGGCGAAATAATTTTTACAGTACTCAAATTTATCAGATGAAATAGACATCCTGTTTTTAATTTCATTAGTAAAGTATGTAAATAAACACCAATATGTCGTGGTCAAATTTTAGACTCCCTGACATAGAATCATTATCTGAAAACATCTAAGAATAGGTAACTTAAGTTCGACCTCGTTGCTACTGGTGAAGCGTTTTATGAATTGTCTTATAAAATGATAAAATACGTGTCACTTAACTCTAAACTCTCCATTTTACTTACGAGGTTTTTTGTCTTGCATTGAAGAGTATAAGTAATGTTTGAAGCATCTTCAAGAGGAAGCCAAAACTCAAGTTTAATACATTTGTGGACGCAGCCTAACTCAGATGTGCGTAAGTGAATATGGAGATCTGCGTAAGTCCTTAAGAATTAAAAGCTCCCAAAGAAGATAAATCAATGAAGTCATCAAGTTTCTCAAAGGTAAGCATTAAACATCTTTTTGGAATAATAACAAACGACTGCCTAGGTGGAAGATTGCTGGTGGACATAGAAAAATATCTACTAATGTTTGCCTTATTGAATTAAACAGTGAACTTGAGTTTTTAAGAGCTAACCCAATGTCATCTTCGTCCAAAATACTTCTATGAATAATGAATTGTGGGGTAGAAGAAAATACTGAAGTCGATTTCATAAAGAAACCTTTGTGGATTCAGAATTATAAAAGGGAGCAATATACTCCCAAAGTATATTTTTATTAAAGAGGATACACTAAGCGTACTCGGAATCTGCCTTTGTTGAGTGGAGCAGGATTAAATAATATCTATAAATATTGAAGTGGATACAATAGAACGAAGGAAAATTTACTATCTCGTAAAAAAAACTAAAAAGCTACCCAGTGAATTACACAAAAAAAGGAAGAGAAAAGCTAAATACAGAAAAAGAATGAATCCTCTCACCAGCATTATGCAGGATTTACTAGGGAGAGGAAATATAAGATGAATAAGGAGGGAACCGTGAGAAGAAATGGACTTGTTAGGGATAAAATTGTAGGAGAAAGAGAAGGAAAAAAATTCAAAGATGGCAAATGGAGACAAAATAAGGGGAAGGTAGGAAAAAAGAGTTTTCAAAATTTGCACTGAATAGAGAGGGAAGGAGGGATGAAGACAACCAAATTTATGATTGAAGTACTAATAAATTGCAATTATAAAGGAGAAATTGAACCATCGGTCAACAGTTTATAAGTCAAAATGACTGAAAAGATGATTTATAAAGTTACTGTTCCCCGAGAAAAAGTATACGACAATTATTAAAAAGAAGTCGACTGTTTGCCTTGTTATGGCAGAAGGTGGATCAAAAGGACCATTGAGAGAAATCCCTTCGTTTTATAGGCTTTTACGAAACAAAAGCACCAAAGCGTGTGCAGTTTTACTTCCTATCTGGCGGACTTTCATATAAACTATCTCACCGAGAGCAAAGTCCATGGGCAAGGATCTGGGTTCTGCTGAAAAATCAAGAGATCACCTAGGTTTGAACGCAGCGGAAAGTCGAACCAATGAAACCCAAATTATCACAAGCAAATGAATAATGAACTTTTCAATGGTGATTTTATTTTAACATTTTCAAGAAAACTCCAAAGGAATCCGGTATTCTTTTCTAGTATGCGAACTTGTTAATGTAGTCATCAAAGCCACCACGTAAGGTAGAACATTCATTTAAAACTTAGTCTATTAACATAATATTTCTTTCTTAATACATGTCCTCAATGTATATTTTTCCTGTCTTGACTCTTTAACGGCACTCCTACAAACTCGAGTACTCAGAAATCTATATTGCTTCGGCTTTTACCCGCTAAAAGTTTCAACCGCTGCACACGGAGTGACCCCAATTTAAACCCACGCCTCAGCACCTCGAACAAACCTTCCTCCTCTCTATCCGAGTCTTTTTTTTATACCTACATATATATTTTCCATTCTCTTTCTTCCCCTTCTTTAATGGACCGGTCCTCGAGGAAGGCAGAGAAAGAAGTGGAGGAGGCTAAGTGATGTGACTGAGAATGGATTCCGAGTGAGCACGGCGCCGTAGCTGAAACAATCGAGAGTCGAATTTCGCGGGAATAGGGTGGGGGAGTGGATAGCAGAAGACCAAACATTTAATCGTCCTCCCAAATTTTCTTTTTTTTTCCTCTCCCAGCCGCCATCACTGCCACCGCTTTACTTTTGGACGCAGCTTGAGTGGAGGGCGACTGGAATAAAAAAAAACACGATCTCCAGACGCGTATGCAATATAAAAAACAAAAGAGGCGAATAATCGATTTCACGGCGTTTCATTTCCTTTAGAAGAGGCGTGATCTAAAAGATTGACGACATCTGAGGGATTGCAGGGAGAGAGCCAAGAGGGGAGGCGGGAGAACTGAGGGGCGTTGAAAGTCGAAACAGCGAAGCGAAAAAATGCACAGGAGAAAACGATGATGGCGAAATGACGAAATTTAAAACGATGTTGGGGAAGTTCAACCGGGAGGTGTACATGTATTTATGACTCCGGTAAAAATCATGAATCAAAATGTTGAAACTGAATAAAAGTCAGTAACAATAATTATGTTGATAAATTCAAACTGGAAAGCAGATACGAGTGTATGGTCCTATAGTGGAACTGTGATGCATGGCGTGCAGATTGTACTTTTAAAAAATAAAAGTTTTTTCCATGTTTAACATAAACATTGCACTGAATTCTGTAAGCACTGAAAATTCTGCATAGTTAATTAGAAAGAATGCTTCAATCATTAAAAACTTGTGTAAGAAGTACATTTCATAGGGAAATATAAGTGAACAGCGTCATAGCCTAAGAGGAATATTTTTAAAAGTTTTATTACTGCCTTGCCTATGTTGTGCGTGATATTCTTTGAGAATTTATTATTAAACTATAGGGCTTGTTTTTAGAGATTCAACTCCTTCACTCATTGCCACGTGCTAGTTTACTATTAATTTCATTAAAATTCCAGCGCTTGAACCTAGTTTTCATTTCTAAAGTATTAATTTTTCGAGAAAATATCATCCAAAGAGTAAGAAATATAAAATGATCGTCGACTAAAATGAACTTTTAACAAGTTATTATGCAATTGGAATTAAATTTATTTCACCAATTCCAAATTTTCTCCATCATAATATTGCCATACATACAGCGTTAATCATTTGAGTGTTTTTTTTCAGGGGCATATCTTTTTTAATCCAGTCGAAGCATAAACGTTGATCCAACAGAAGTGAGTAATTGGTTCTATTCCTCCTTGAGGAATCCCAGAATAAATAGGATCCGCCGGCCAATTTGGTGGATGAAAACCGTCCATTCATCTAAAAATTTCGAGGGCATGGATGGAGAGGAGAGGTCCTTTTGTAGATCGGGATTTTTTTCTCGCTCGCGCGCTGCCCCAGCGCTCTCACGTTGCGGTGGCTTTTTATGCAGCTGTTCAATCGATAACTGGCATCCGTCCCTCCGCCTCACCCTCCTCCTCAACCATGCCCGTGTCTCTCTCTCCCGTCCGTCCCCCACCCTTACCTCTTCTCTCGCTCCGTCGTTCCCGACTCCCACGCGATATCCTAGGGGTGGCCCGCGTGGGACGCGGTCCGCGGGGAAGTCGTTGTTGTCAATCTTCGCGCTTCGCCGGTGGGAGACCGGTCGGCTTCCATCATATGCCGACTGACCACTCACTCGCTCCACCACCAATAGTTTCTCTCTTCGCATTCACGCGTCTTCGCGTCTAACCCTTCTCTAAAAATATTTAAGGGTACTCAAGTGAGCAAATTCCTCTTCCAAATGTTTGATTATACGGCCAATGTATTTTCGTGGAAGCGTATCCGGAGCGTATCTTGCTGACGTATTTTAGTCTCGGGGGCATGACACATCAAAGTAAATTAGTGTGGGTTTACTAATATCATATTTTGAGAAGGAAAATTTAACGCATTCGCTATATGTAAAGAGTTAATCCGTAAATCGCGTCAGCGAAATACTATTTTCCCTCTTTCTACTGAACTATTTGCGTATGCAATGAAACAGCCGTTGTAATTTGTTGAGTTGGGGATGACATGAGGAAATTAGTGGAAAGTATCACTCTGAAGCTATGGTACCGCTAGCAAACAAATTTTCTAAATTTGTTTGGCATTCTGATGTAGACCATGCCATTTACCAAGAACAAGTAATACATGTATATCTGAAGTAATCGCTGAAACAGTTCATTTTTTAGAAGGAGCGAAATAACATTATTTAAAAGCCTCATGACCACTTTCTACGATCGTGGTATGGATTTTTCGAGGGGAGTTAAAGGAATTTGCAGTAGCTAAAAATATATTTTGACAATATATATAAGTGTGTAATTTGGATCTAAAATTCAATTTAAGATAACTGAAGGATATATATTTATCACTATTTTTCAGCTTCGAGCAAAAACGACCCTTATGAATTGTGATCCAGAACCCGTTTTTCAAAGCCGTGAGAAAATATATCCTAAAAAAATGTATCCTCTGCACGCCACTGTAAATATAACGTGAAGCATTTTAAACAATGCCTTCTCTAAAAAGTAGACGTCATAAATGATGAAACATTTAGAATATACCACAATGGCGATACGATAAAGTAGCACTCAATATTATAGAACACGGCAGTTTTCTCCCGCTTAGACATAAAATTAAGATTGAGAACTAGGAGCTGAAGTTCCGGATTTATGTCTGACTAAGAGCACCATCCAAAAGACGAGCACCAATATTCAATATATTTTTTATCCGACCAAGAAAAAGTAGACAAGGGGCAGATAACTTAAAATTCTTACCTACGATTTTAATTTTTTCTCTTATTATGAGTGATAAAATAGTTATGGATGTATTGCACGAAAAAGATACGAATGACTGTGTTTTGACTGAATATTTTAAGAAATAAAAGCTTTAGTTCAAGAAAAACTCCCTTAGCTGTCCCTAAAAAATCCCCGCCAAAAACATGTCTCGGGAAGAAAATTTCAAGGTGTGTTGGTGACATGAATAAGCTCAGACAATTAATCTTATTCTTTGAGAGAGATGATATTTCCAACGGTAACAATAATGTGTAAAAAATTGTTTTTAAGCTGCACTATAACCATTTTGCCTGAATTATGACAATCATAACCGTTTGACCGGCAAACAGTAGCGTATCTCTCAGCGGTCTTACATTGAATTAGATGGTATTTTCATGCACGTATATTTGTCGTTTCACAATTCGCGCGCTTATACTTTGTCACAAAATTTTGCTTACAATTACTTATACATTACATGATTTCACCTAAAAGGCTCATTTTGAAATGTATTTTAACGTGAAAACTTATGAATTTCTTTGACTCTAGCGATACTAACAAATGGTAGTAATATTTATAAGATCTCCATGAGAACATCTCAGAAATGTTTTTGTTTCTCCATGAAGAAATTCTTATGAAAATCAGACTCCTATTTTCCAGAGATGATACGAAGTGCAATAAGATATAGCATCAATACTATCAGTTCCAATATTTATGTAAAAACCAAATAAGTTTGGAGAAATCGCTTTTCAAAAATATTAAATGCAAAAATCGTTTTCACGCAAAATATATTTCTATTTTCTAAGGAAACGGACATTCCTGCTGGGCCCCGACGTTAAAATGAAATAAAAATATTGATGATTTAGAAATTTGAGGTTTAGAAAAAGAAGAATTAGAAAAGAAAGGGTATTTTTAGAAAAATTGTAAAATTCTTTAGGTCAAGTATAAGGTAGTCAATCCTTAAATACGAAATTTCTTAAATTAACTAGGAAAAACTAGTGGCATTATTTTGAAAAAATTATAATAAGCTACAGAAAAATGAAGTGGCTTTATCAATGAATGAAGTGATGACTTCATTCTGCTAATCAGAGATAAAATATTTGTAGACTCTGTGTTCTGTAAATAAAATAGTCCATGGTAGAATTTTAGCGCGTTAAGCAAGAAAAGATTTGATATAAATTGGAAGGATAAAGGTAGATAATACTAATAGTAGCCATGAAATTAATTTTCTACCATATAGATTAAAAGTTTGGAGAAAATTATTTTTTGAACGAGTTGTCACAGCTATTATTTCAAATATGCACCATGACCGTTTCAAAAATGAAATGCATTAACCGTGCAGATACTTACATAAATACAAAATATTTCCCAACGGTAGACGTAACAATGTTTTTTGATTAGACACGCGGATGGGGAGTCGAACAGAAGTGTATGCCTACACTACCAAACAAAGAGTGTGTAAAATAAAAACACTATTCTTCTGAAGGGATTAAAATTGAAGTGATATGAATACTCTGGAATGGAAGAGGGGAAAACTCAAGCGAAGAATAGGCTGCAATTTTTTTTGCGTAGGCAAGGCTATATCTCGCATTCCGTAGATAGGATTTCGTTTCCCCTTAATTCATTTTTGCATTTATAGCAACGATCTCATTCTCTGTCCTGCACTCAATCCATTTTGAAGATTTTTTCTCTTGTCTTCAATTTATTCCCTTTCTCAGATCCCTCGTCCTGTTCCTCTTCCTCCGCCCCCTCTTTCCATCTCCTTCCTCCTCTCCCTCACCGCGTCTCCTTACTTCTCAATCATCCTCATCCCGTCCGTTCTCTGGCCTCTTTCTTCCCTTCTTCCTGCCCCTCCCTTATCTTCCGTCTTTCCCCTCCCTTCCTTCCCTTCTACACACTCCATGAAGTTATCTGCAGTCTTATATTTCGTCATAATGGACCGTGGAGTCTTTTGTCGGGTGAGGAATTGCACATAATGGCCGCGCTTCCTGCGAAGCTCCCGTACGTATTTCCGGTTCACCGGACCGGAAACGCGAAGATAAGGGAGGAGGGTGGAGTTAAAACTGAGTGGTGAGGAGTGAGGGCGTTGGGGGTGGAGGTGGGGGGGGGTTTGAGAGTGTGGGGAAGGTGGCGAAGGACCAAGGCGGGGTGGAGGGCGACTCGGTGTTTCCGTGATGCGGAGGGGGGCTAAGGGAGAGAAAGTGGAGCAGTGCGGGGGGAGGTGGCGGGTGGGTGGGTGGGAGGTAGGGTGGAAACGAGGAGGGATGGCTGAGAGGATGAGGAGGGGCCGGAGGAGTTTCGGGTCGCTCTCAGAAGTGAGCCGTGGTTGGCTGGGATGTGGGGCGGGTGTCGACACCACGCTTGCGATACGGGGACAACCTCCATCTCTCCCTTCCCCTCTCCCGCCACCCTCCCACCAACTTCCCCACCTGCAACCCTTCTACGCATCAAGCTGTGATGTTACGAAAAAGTATGATGCAATACATGTTTCGCCCATTCTAATCCGCATCATTTATTGTTTCCCTCTCTCTCTATCACTCTCACTCTCCCTCCATCTCCTTCTCTCTGTTATACCATTTTAATTCCCTCAATGACACGACGTTTCCAGTGACGCAAAAACATGGGAATTATCGGAAGGGGGACATAGGTGCGCTCCCGTTTGTCAGTCGCTTTCGTTCGTTACGGGATATAGGTGCCTGGCCGATTGGAAGGGTTTTCGGGGTTGACTTCGGACAGGTGAAAGAATTTCGAGGACAAGACAGAGGAGGAAGCGACCAAGGAAACTACTGAGACGCAGTTTCATGGAAATGGACCGATAGTCGGGAGGGAGAAGGCGATTAGTGGTACAGGAAGAGACATTTTCGGCCCGTTGTTTGCGCTATATGGGTAGAAAGTCCTCCAAATTTCGACTCGAATGGACTAGAGAGAACACCAAAGTAGTAAGGAGCCACGCAATAACTGTTCCTCACCATCTTTGTCTGAAATATATTTGAAGGAAAGATCTGCTTTGTTCAATGGAGTAATTTCTGTGGATGATGAAAAAAACAAGTAAATTCATTTTGCTGGATTCGGAACTGAGATCTAATCTAGATTTTATCCCAAACGGTTTATAGCACTCCCTCTATTACGGGCATAACAAACCTCGTCTCCGGACTGTCACTCGCAGAAATCTGGTACTAATATTCTTTTCGAACAAAAGAAACATAATTAGGTCTAATAAATTGATAACTACAAATATTGAGGATGGGAACTCGATGTGTAGGCGGAAAAATGAAGGGGGTACGCAAATATGGCATAGGGATGGGATGAGAGGGGAAGAGGTCGAGGTGCAAGTGGAACAAGGGAAGAAGTTGCCGAGATGAAGGGAATCTCGGAGGGGCGAATACCGAGGGCGGAAGGGGAGAGAGGGAGAGAGGGTGGGAGTGGAAGAGACGGAAGAACCACCTCTGTCTTTTAGATTAAGAGAAATGCTGTCAAAGAGGGTGAAGAGACAAGGGAATGCGTAAATACGTGTCGAGTGATCGCTCGCTACGGGATAAGAAGTTTAATACAGAATTGAGAGAAGCGTAAAACCTGGGCGGGATGGGCTGCATTCGGAAGGTGGCGGAAAAGAAGAGGTGGAATCGAAGAAACGGATGGGGGTGTGAGGAGACGGGCGAATGTGGGGGAGAGGGTCGCGGACGGAATGAAAAGGGGAAAAAGTAATTATGACGATAAGGACAGGGGGGGAGAGAAAGAGAGAGCGGAAAGGGGAGAGGGGTGTAAGGGACTGAGGGAAGAAAAGAGTTTTGTGTGGGGAGTTTTAAATCACCGAAAATTATGGGCGAGAGAAAATGGGAAAGGAGAGCGCGGATTTTAAGGAAAATCATTTGAATTCAGGAGAGCGAAAATATCAGATAACAAATTTCGCTAAATTATTGATTCGTAAAAACTTTAATTAACGAGTGGAAAATACCTAAAAGAGACTCCATTCCTAGACTTCTTGGTAAATGCACGAACGGGCCCTAAAAAGGTCTCCAAAGAATGGGAGTAATATGTATGTATATTGTATGTATGTATACATGTATGTATATATATATATATATATACATGTATGCTTACAAATGTACAACATGCATGCATATGCATATATATATATATATATATATATAATTATATATTGTATCTATATGCATGCATATATGTATGTATGTGGATATACAGCTTTTATGTATACATAAAGCTTTTATGGTAAATGTATACGGAGGAGAAGAGAAGACATTTTTGACGGAGCAACCTCTTACGGGAATCTGTGAGAATATGAGATTGAATTTTTATCATTTCTTTCAATCATGTTTGTTACGTCAAACCTCCTCCTGGACACTATTAAAAATAGCTAAAGTATCAAGGGGAAACCACTTCAAGGTAATGACTGAATAAAATAACGAATTTAACAAACAATACCTTGTCGGATGGTCATAGTACAACTTTACATGAGAAAATACTTTCTTGCATTTATTTAAAAATTTCAAACATTTTTCTATGTGGCCTTCAACTAAAATTTTGGAGAATCACTAATTATGCACAAAAAGTGTGTAAATTATGGAGAATAGCTAAAACAGGTCATAAATGACACAGTTACAGACATATATTCATGATGAAAGATGACACTTAGCTTTCACACGTAAATTTCAAGAAACTGCAACAGTAACTTTAACGGAGTCACCCGCTATGTGTGCATTATAATGCAACCATTTCAGAGAGTAAAAATCATTCGCCTAAAGCACTCGGCCGGATATCGAGGGATCCGGGTTCGGATCCCGGTCAAGGCGAATGATTTTTACTCTCTGAAATGGTTGCACTTTCACAGGTAGAAAATGTAGAAAACCAAAGTGTCTTCTTTCTTCAGGTCATAAATTTTAATGGATGATTTCCACTTAAGGAATAAACTCAAACTTTACTCTTTATAGTAATTCAATGAAAATATTGAAATAAATTGTCATTGATAACGATCAAGAAAATGTGCACAAATAATATTTTATTTTATGACGTCGAAACTATATCATTTCATACAGATCTGAACGAAACAAGATCGTTCACACTTATGTTTCACCCCATTTTACCCGATAAAACACTATTAGTTTACTTCTCTGAGCCTTCGATATTAAAAGTCTAATGAATCAAATCAACCATACTGCCTAGGTGTGACCTTCTAAATTGTTAATGTCAGCAGCAGGCATATTGGTGACATTACAAATATATATTAAAGACCATCTAAGGTTTAGTACTCATTTAACAATTCAATTCTGGATTTTGTCACGAGCATACTTGAAAAGAGAGCATATAAAGTTGCCAAAAAAAACGGAAATAGAGATTGGAATATGAGAGCTGCTCGTAGATATGATGTTTAAGGTTTCTCTGGTGTGTCGTCCAATGGCACAGTAAGACATCAAAACATTCGATCAGGAATGAGTTTATGCCCACGATTCGCTAAGAAATATAAATGAAACTTACAACTATTCCGTAAATCTTAGCAATACAATGTTACGTAAGAAAACATTTTGCTCAAAATTTCGTGATGCACGAATTAATTTACGATTTATTTTATCATATTTTTATTATTTTATTTCAGCGTGCAAAATTGGGAAACTTTCTTGCTTTATTAACATGAATTTTTAAAAGGGGTATAATTAACAACTCTTATTTTGATTTTCTTGCAAACAGTAATCCTAGTATGATAATTATGAGCTAAATAATGTGTCACAAGTCGCTCCTAATTGTTTCAAAAGTAAACTTTCAAATAAGAGAGGATTTTAAAGATGATTTCATTATAATATTTAGATGTACCCGTATTTATATTGGAAGATTCCTGCAGTGAATTTTTTAATGTAACATGAACAAGACCATTTTTCATCTTAGAAATGGTAAACTCATCATTAGCAAAATAAGGTTCAAGATATTCAGCGATCTGAAACGTGTGTCATTTTTTTATCCAATTTTGACCATGTAAAATAAATTAAAAGCATGCACTCATGCATCGATTCATACCATTATGTATGTTCATTATGTATTAGATCAGGTGCGATTGTAGATGACAGTGGACGGGTCAGAGTTTTGCTTACACGCAGGATGTAAAATACAAATAGCATAGGGCTTCCATTTATTTGAACCATCTACGCATTCTGTTATTGGGTAAAAATTCTTTTTAAATAATAAGGATCGCTAAGCAGATAAAATTATTCACAGGTATAAGAAAATATAAGTGAGTCAGTTTTAGATCACACAGATGGAATAAACTTTTTAAAATACTTAACATCCTAAATAATATGTTGGTAAATGGATTTTTTATCATATATTTGCATTCTTGGTGAGTTATTATTAGGTGTGCGTAAAGACTGAACGATCAAGCTCTCAGAGGTTGAAATTGGAATTAATCTCAGTATTGGCCAACGTCATGGTAGGAAGGAATAACAAAAGGAATATTAGAGTATACCTTTTGAGCCATTATGTAAAAATATAATTACCGAAAAGGATGAAGTTTGACAGAGGCATAGGCGAAAAATCACTGTCGACGATGCGGGAATACGTACCATCGAATGGCATAGAAGAAATATTACCCATTCAGTCCACGGAAAATAACCCAGGTCGTAATATCTTTGAGGAATGACGGGGAAAGAGGAGGAATATTATACGTTGATGGCGTCGCGATGCGTGGAGTGAGATAGGGATAGGGGCAGAATGATGACGAGGAAAGAGTGAAGGGGGGATAGGAGGGATGCGGGATTCAAGAGACACGGAGGGTGCAGGAAGCCTTAATGAGGGTGGGAATGAAGACGCGTTAAAAAGTAAAGGGAAATGGAAGCAGTTTCATGAGAAACTTAGAGTATGGGGTCGCCAGATAAGCGGATGAGAATAAAGGAAAGATCCCGAGTTGAGAGGTCGTGGGGGGGTGGGCAGCCAGTGTACACATTATATATAAAACGTTGGCAAGGGTTGGGAGAAGACGGAACGCGAGGCGCGTAAGGTCATTCGTGTTTTTCGGCACCGAATTGAGAGAAATCGAGACATGCCCTTGATCAAACCGTTATTCTTTGAAATAATTTATAGAATATATCGTGTGGAAATGATTATGCGGGCTTATTCAATTCTCAGAGCCACTTATTAGTCAGCGAATACCAAATATAATTGGGGTTAGATTAAAAATATGCTTTGCGCCTTATGCTTGATTGCGTTCATGCTTGTTCTTTCATTAAGAAAACGTGAATTGGAAATTGGAGCGAAAGTTAATTTTTAAAAGTTTACACTCATTTTAAGCGTATTTCCTTAAAAAATAAGTTTGAGCGCTCTGCATTTGAAAAAACCTTCCAATTATTTTAACGTTTATCTTTCAATAAACTTTGGGGTCAAATATTTCGCACTTCCATAAAATTTAGGTTTAATTATTATTGATAATTTATGTCTACAACCAATTCTCTATATTTTAGAATACGTACATAAAAGGATAAAGTAGTAGTTATTCCCCGCTTTCAAAATTATATTACCGAAATTTATCATTGTAGTAAACAAAATCGACTTTAGTTTCAGTTAAGAAAGTGAAATGATGAAAAAAATTATTTTCGTACGAAGCCCAGATGTTTCATCAATTCCTCTAAAAACTGGGGTGATTTTCCTGAACTATCATTAATGTTTCACTTAAATATTATAGGGAAATATATCTGAAGTACCACTCGTGAGAATGGATTAACTCCACGAAGTTTCATTGATTACTGCGAAGTTAGTATGTTAACAATAGAAATGCACCCAATTATTTCAGTTGTAGTTGTCTCCCTCTCGCTCCTCACTTGAATCAGCTTCTGCGTTACTCAGCAGTATATATTTTTAATCCTTGCGTAATATAATCTTCAGCATGAGTCTTTGGATGCCAATAGGCTGCTTTAAAGTGCACGTAATTCTTTATAATTGAAGAATTCCAAGCTGGCTGATGTTGTCACTTACGACCAATCTCATTCTCATATATTAAAAAAAGTTTAGAAATTATAGGAGTGATTTTATTTAAATAGCTATGAAATACGCCAGTCACTGTTATCGTCATCAAATGCGACCGCCCGAATGTAACACAGCCTTTCATGGAATGGCGCAATTGACATGGAGTAAATACTATATTTAAAATGGTGAAATATCAGTCCATCAAAGAGCCTCACTTTATTCGTCTCTCAATTAGGTACTGATGTTAAGGAACAAAATATGGAACGAAAGGTAAGTATTTTGGAGTATTCAAGGCAAAAAATGCTTTAATATGTGCCCTTTAGGTATCTGGTGAAACTAAGTATACTCGTACACTTTTAATAAGTGGATGTTGTGTAGTCGTGCTGCTTAAATTCACTTAAGTTACGGGAATAGGAAGGCTCTCTCTCACATGGTCCACGATGGATCTTAAATAAAGGTTGGTTATTTACGTGTAACACTTGAAATGTGTACTTTGAGGAGAATGTAAAACCATTTCCTGACCTCCTCGTGACTTCGAGTCGAGTGTTTGGAGCACCGATTTAGTTCGTGGTCCATAGTTATCCCACCATGAAATTCAAACAGACTGCATTTTGCAATGATCAACTAGGTAGTGATTTGATCAGTGAAAGTCTTGGTAAATATACTACAACATATATTATCTGCAATCTTTCCTATAATTTATTTTGAAAATCAAGTTGAAAAACTTTGGGGTTAGTAAAATAGGGAAAAATGAACAGAGACGGCATGTAAGATAATTATGCACTGATCATAATTATACTTTGGAGAGAGAAACTGCATGATATAATGAGCATTTACAATTAGCAACTATGAGTGATTCTTCTCCAAATGATGTAGTCTCATTAGTTTATCACTGTAGATACTTCTTGAACGAACCTCAGATAATAGAAAATTTGGAATTAGACGGATTTTTGGTGACTAATGATACCTGTAGTTCAATAGGAGCAAAGTAAATTCCGGAGAGTAAAGGGAATAGAGAGGCGTTATCGAATAGAGAGGTATCATCGAAAACACGGCTACTTAATCTTACGGTAAATACTATTTCACAATATGAGTTCAGTCGTGTGCATACACTTTCGCCAAATGAATTAAACGTTTGAGTGCAAAGAATATACATTACTTTCTGTGATTGTCTCTCTCTCATAATTCCTTCCATTCGGCTGAAATATTATCGCGAACCTCCAACGCCGCTCGATTATTTCCAAACTAAATAAATGTTCTCCATCGGTACGATACTCAAATGACTGAGTGTTTTGTCACAATGGACCTCATGACCTGAGATGATCCGAGTCCAGCGTATGCGAGGCTCTTCAATCAGTCAACGCGGCTGAAATCGAGTTCCTCAGACGAGAGACCTCATCATTCTTACGGCGTTCGAGTGCCCCGCGAACACGGGGGCGCAGCGGCAAAAGAGGGCGAGGGGCAGGAGAAGGTTCTCGGCCATTTCACCACCCCGAGACAATGGCCAGGAGAGACGGTGGGGAGAGATGGGAGGGAGAGAGAGAGAGAGAAAGAGTATGACAGGATGGCCGTGGAGAGATGCGGAAAAAAGCACGGCGTGGATGCGTCGGGGAATGACGTCTATAGATTTTTTAGCTGATTTTGCGTGGGGGGAGGGGAAGAAACCGGGGGTGGGGAGGGAATTTCAAGGGGTCGAGGGAATTGAATGGCTTTGGGGGGAAAGGGTGTGGGGCCGGTAACGGAAAAGGGGGTTGAAATGGACGGGCTGGGCGGCGGCGTCTGTGAACTGCCGAGTGCGGTGCATGCGGGGGCAGCGGAAGGTGGACGAAGGGGAGGTGGTGGAGGGCGCGCGCGTGTGTGTGTGTGTGTTTGTGCGCGCGAGGGGATGGAGGCTGGGATGAAATGTGTGTGCGTGAGTTGCGGGGAGCGGTCGCCGATGGGGAAGGAGAGTGGGAGAGAGGGGGCTTTGACGGGAAGTGGAGTGGGGGTTCGAGGGGGATGGTGGGTGGGTGGAAAGGGAATGGGAATTCGATCTGGTGCGAGTGAGAGGGAAGGAGATGGAGGAGATTGGGGTGAAAGGGGGTCGGGTGGGGAGCGAGTCAAGCGAACCGGAAGTCGAGATTGCGAAGCTAAAAGGGGAATAAATTGCCTGATACGTTCACGCCGAGCCGCTTTATTCTCCAATGCGAAACTTCTTTCTCCCCTCCGCTACCATCCACCCACCTCCGCTAACTCTCTTTCCCTCTCTCTTTCTGTCACACACACATACACACGCGTATGTACAAACACCATCACGCGCTGTCTGTCTCTCTCTTTATCTTTTTCGTGGACTGCGCCCCAGCCATACGCCTCCGAACGTGTGCTCGCGCCGCCCGCTGTCTGAATTCCGACGCAAATAATTCCTTTGAGTGGTTTTTCCAAAGAGGATATTTTTATTTAAATGCCGACGTTAATGCAATTGGCATATCGTGACTCGGTTTGCTATTTCGAGGAACAACGTATCTGCATCACAGACGGATGCTCGAGTAGGCAGATATGAACGATGAGGTAGCCAGATTGCGGATATATTTTTTTTACTGACTCTTTTGACGAGACTTTGGTTTACAATAGGTGAATTGATGCTAATTAAAAATAAATACCCGTAAAATCATTGAATTAATCATTTTATGCATCATATTAGTTAGTGTAAATAGGGAAATGAACCCATAACTCAATGTTACTCTAAAGAGTCAAGCATAAACTAATTCTAGAGTGTGTTTGTTAGTAAAACGTCATAGGTGCTTGCCTAATCTAATAATACATTTTATAATTAACTAATACATCTTCAACATCTCACTATGGGCTCTACAACACAATGTATACGAGGGGATGCCGACAAGTTTTCATTATTCCTAAAATTCAATCGGGAAAGAAACATCTTTTATTTGTTATCCTAAAGAATCAATGCATAGTCACCATTCTGAATTATACAGTTCTCCAGGCGTTTCTTGATCTTTTGAAGGCTGTCATTATAGAACTCCGCAATTTTCTTTGAAAACCATTGTTCCACCTTTTGAATGAATTAATTTGTATTGTCAAATCTCCGACCCCGAAATGGTTTTTTGAATTCTGTGAAAAAGAAAAAGTCGCTTGGGATCAGGAAACTAGAGCGGATGTGGCCAAATTTCAAAGCCACAATGCTTTGATTCCTTAACCGCACCTCGAGACGAGTAAGCAGGTGCATTGACAGCTTTTACTGATCATACCACACCGTTTTACTTTCAGAACATAACACAGTTTATTCATCAGTGTGTGGTAATAGGTTCAAATGATGGTCTTACCCTACTCTTTCTCTTTTAGGACCCTAACGGTTTGTAGCCTAAATACTTGAAAAGTGTTCCTGTACTTGAAATTTGACCGGCATGCGCCGACAAGTCTGGTTTTGAAAGACGGATTTATTCTCCCCTAACTTCCTTGTGTGGAATTTGCAATGTCCATCTGCTTCGAACTATCGAGTTGAAGTCTCACCTTAGTATATATTCTTGCCAAAATATTTGCGAGCACATCAGACTCTAGATCATCCTGAATGAAAGGGAAATATTTATTCCGCATTTAAAAATTAATGAAGATACCGGTTAATCCACCCTTCGGAAGAATTATGTAAGCATTGCTACGCAATGAATTACGACTAGTTTTTTAGAACTGAAGAATTTAATTAATTCGTTACAGTTTAAGCCTCCGAGCATTGACCTGTCAACACAGAGAAGGTGTTTCTCAGCTGATGAGCATTTTATCTGGAGGAATTTTCGAGATAATGACATTATTCAAATATCGTACATTAATACGAAAATCTCGTAAATTGCCATAAATCTAGTCCTATTGCTGCCTAGACTAAGGGAAGCTGGTGGTCCCATGCCCATTCTGTATATGAGGTTATTTAGTTGCACCTTAGGAACTTTTCAACTTGAAAACCAATTGTCAACCCAGTTAAGGGCGGGTTTGAAGTCATATCTTTACCTGTATATGATGTGATTAATAAATCGAGAAATGAGAGTTCAGAGTAGGAGAACGAAGGTATCACGAATGCAAGACTGGCTTTTGTGTCAGCTGCCGCCGTTTTCGATACAAAATTTCTTACGTGTAATTTATGGAATTTTTTTATGCCTGAAGAAAAAACAATTCTGTGCTACACATGGTAAATGAAAAATTAGATGTGCCAAATAAACTTTTAGGCATCTTTTTCCAAGGGCCGCCTTCCCGATTCTAATGATGCACACTCAGTTTATGAGATGTTTTATGAGTGGAACAGCTGCCATGTGATACGTTAATATGTATCTTAATCACAAAAAGTGTTGGCTTCTGTGAATCGTTTCTCACGGGGCACTGTCTCCTACGCTATATTATTACATAGTTCTACAATATTAAGTTTTTCTCCGATACCCCGGTTAATTCGCAGCCCGATCAAACAGATCTTGGATAATCAATAGTCTATCACGTATGAATATAAAGGCAGGAATAGGTGAACGTGGAATTAGTCTTATGTTGTTGGCAAAGTGTAGTCATTCCCTTCCGAGGTTTCCAGTTGGGAGTTAATTGTACAGGATGGATCTAAATTGGACTCCCTTGTTTTAAAAAATTACTGAAGAGCGCGTAGGTAAATTAGCGGAGTAGGAGTAGTAGCGTCAGCTGAGAAAAACAGCGGCATTTTAGTAGTTACCATGCAGTGGTCTAGGAGACATCGAGCCTTTGTCGTAGAAACATTCTTTAAGAACAAGATTAGTGTAGTGGCGACGGAGAGGGTCTTGTGGTATAGCGATGAAGCGCAATTTCATCTCTCTAACTCAGTAGGATTTCACTATTTTCAAGTGACATTTCATATATCGCCCGTAGTCCTTAGCTATTAATAAGTAAACTAATTGTTTTTTTAAATAGGCAACTGGGAATGACACGGAAGCTTTCCAATTACATAATACTTTTAGATAGATAAGTTCACAAATCTGAAAAGATTTTCTTACGACAAAGAATTCATTAAAAAATGGAGCATTTATTTTTTGTTAGTATTCCCACATTTTAGTTTTTATTCGATTTTCAAGATGGAAGCTTTCATCGTATCACTAAATAATGTTTAGACCATCCAGAAAAATAAACTAGAAAATTCCTCGCAAGCTAAGCAAAAAAGTACTACACATATTATATTTATCACATACCTCATCAAATAACGGTAATTGAATCCATAACATTTAATACTATCACACGTTAAATTTCCTAGTTTATGAAAAAATCATCGATAATTGCAACGGAATGCTTTACTAATCTAACTCGCTTTACGTAGCTACTCATTTACATAGAGTTTTTTTCACCTTTCCAAAATTTGGGCTACGAAGGGACTTTATTGAGCCCATGCATGCTGTGAATTGACTATCGATTTTTATTCAGCAAATACAGAAAAAAATATTAGACATTTTTTCATGTTTGCTTAACTAAAGATGAATACGGTTCCGAAAAATATACTACTTCTGTGAAGAGGCATGCAACCAAGAGCGCCTATGTTCTCAGTTTTGTGATTGCTTCATAATATTCTTTACTATCTACCTTAAAACTGTATAAATAATCTTTTCACATTTAGTAAAGAAAATAATGTTGAAAAACACAAAAATATTATATAAAAATACAAATAAATTCACTCCGCAAGGAGCATGGAAGGACAAAATTGTTCTGCATGTAAATGAAACTACAAAACGTTAAAAAAGTGCTACTATCTTCCCACTTTTTTTGTAATTTAGTTAATAAAAATTCCTTAAGAGCGTAAACGTAAAATACCATTAAGAAAGGAGGTTATCAGTGTTATTATCTGAGAACAGAGTACACATTGGATAGTTTAAGATTTAATACTAACATTTGTTGAACACATATCTACCCTTTGAATAATAAAGTAGTCCAAGATGTTAACGAGGATTTTAGGATATTATTTTAAAAATTATAGGAGCATACAATAAAAGTAAGTTTTGAGGTGATGTTCTTTCCACGAAAACTATAAACTTTGACAAATGGAAATATTTGTGTCGAGTAGAAAGGCTAGTAGTAGGGATTTGTGAGAGCTTAATTAGCTCACAGAGAACGCATTTGAAAATTATTCGTACCGTATGAATTAGTACATATTGCTGTTGTTATCTCAGAAATATTAAATGCATCTAAATGAGAGGTATATAACCTATTCCTGAAACGTCACTATGAGAATAAAGAATTTCTGATCATTTTTTTATTTTATTTCTCACGCCGAAGTAAGTTTTTCATGGGCTTTGAATTATTTTGAAAGTCATGTTGCCAAGGCTGAAATATTTCAACACGATATTTTCGCGCGGCTTTTATATCTCCCCGGTGACCGTTGAATATAGGGGACGCTGAAATAAACAAGAAAAGAATAGTGAAAAACAGGGGAGGAGGAAAAAATGAAATGCGACGAGCGGTTCAGAATTCGTGGAAAAATGGAAGAGTGGAAACGAGAAGTGAAATGAGATGGGAACTGCGCTCTGTCACTGCTACCGGCAGGCTCTTTTACTGATACCGTTCGCAACGTCATTCTCCTATAAAAAAGTAAAACATCCTCTTCCGTTGTACTTCGCCTAATTCCATGCCTTGGACGGGAGCGTATTTTATTGGAAAACATTACCAAGCGCAACCTCCAACTTTTTTCCTCAAACATTGTAAATTGATTTTCCAACTGAAAGATATGGTTTGACCGTGCATTTGTTTTTACCTACTAGGAGTCTAAAAACTTATTTTTCCACTCCAACTTGAATGAGCATTCCATCAGTGAATACTCAAAAAGTCGGATGCGTTTCGGATAGGCACCCTAATGGTTTAAAGAATTTCAAAAGACAGTAACTTTATTAGTTCTCCAATGAGTACTACAATAAATTTAATAACGAATCATGGGCTCAGGTTTATTTGTCAGGTCATACTCACATTGTCCTCACAGCAAATTAGCATCAATCTTATTGGAATCCCACGAAAAAAGTGATGGATGTAGCATCCCACGTATTAATCAACAAATTATGTCCAAAGTTTATTGTTTTGAATGAATTATGGCTAATAAATCTTTCAATTTATTCTTTTGATATTCACCCATGAAATTATTGAAACCAACTGCCGATTTCTTTTTTTCTTTTTTTTGGAAATGGAAATTATTAAGTGAATTTAATGCTCCCTCATTTGAAAAAGAATTTTTAAAAAATACCACCTTCTTTACTGCTTTTGAAAAGGTCTCAATTAAAAATGTTTGTTCCGCAAAATAAAAGTACTGAAAAGTAATTTCAACCATCAATTATTTTAAAAAATATGTTAATGATTCCCTTGAGAATTCCTGACCATGAACAAATAAGGTAGTGTTTTAGGAGCATTTTCAATGTGGAAATAGCCTTCACGTACTGAACGAAAAACCCGATCAAATCCACCGAGTATTTAAATACTTGACTACAATTTTGACGAAATCGCTACCATAAAAGTACATGTCAGTCATTCAGCATAAAAATCTTCACCAATCTATCACGTTAATTTTGTTATCTTTGAAATGTATTCCTGATGTTTTTCATCACGCGTTTATGTAGACACGCCCACCCATCAATCTGGAAATGGCGCATGTGGGGATTCGTATCAGTTGATGAGAAGGGGTGTCGCAGCGTGTTCGCGGGGACGCCGTGGAATGGGGTATGGTAGCAGGGGAGAAGGTTAGGTGGGCGCATGTAGGAATGAAAGCATGTGGAGATCCCCTTGGTCAGTTCACAGTTTGAAATGATCTTCAAATACTTAGGTTCATATTTAGATAATAAATTATACCGCTAGATAAACGTAGTGGGATTGTATTGTGGAAGTCCCAGGAATACAGAATCGTTGAAAGGAATTGAAGGGACAAATATAATGAATGGAAGTGAGAAATGATATTTTTTTCTGGATAAGATAATAATGGCCATCAGTTTAACTCTCATTGTTTTGGGTGAGAATAGAGAAGTGGAAATTATCATCAGTTTCGCCTCCCATGGTGGTATTAAAAATCCACGGGAAAAGAAAACGTAAAGGTAAGTAAAATGAGAATCTTACTCACTCTTAATTATTGCTTGCATGCTCATTAGTTATGGGTAGACATATGTTTACATTTACAACCTGAAAAACGTCGCCGGACTTATATCGAGCAGTTTTATAGGTGAAAACCATGACAATCCTTGTCCATTATATTGTTAAGCAAATACGATAAAATGATAGTCTGCATGAGTGTATTATTCCGTGAAAGTAAAAAAAAAGAGATTTAAGTTATAGGGTTATAGGGCCAGATTTGAATAGTTATTCGGGAATTAGACATATTGGAGAAACCATTAAATATGCAGTACATATGTTTTCTATGTAGGTACAGTATATAAGATTGAATTAGAGTGCTTGCTACCTAATATAAAAAGGGACTCGTCGCGCACTTGCATTCAGACCGAAATCCTACTCGTAGTGTGACCAGGACGGGATGAGAGTGATTACCCTAGAGCTCTCTGACCTTACAGCTTTACCTCAGTCCTCTGTTCGCTGATCATTAAGGCTCTAAAGCCTTTACACACAATGCCTTTTAACGTATTTACTGAATTGGTGAGCAATCCTGTGTTATCCGTTGTCGGCGGAAATGGTATCTATTGGGGCCCCCTAAATCCTCGTGAGATACGCGAATGATGAAGCGCGCTGTGTAAAGAGATGGGTGTACAATGGTAGGGGTGTTCATTTCCCAGTGGAGCATTCTCAATCACCACTAAATCAAATTTTTTGAGGGCAGATCATGTATCCAGAAAAGGCGGAGTAATTTATTCTCTTCTGATTTTTACTGAGATTAGATAAAAAATATTTATCAATGAAGTATCACCATTTCATTACGACAAAAAAATAAAACACGGGGGATTATATGCAATTTGTAAATCAATCAGAGCCTATCTAATATAATCATTAGGTTATTAAAGATAACATAAATTTTTCTAGGATTTATATTACCAAAAATAAAAATTTTTACAAAATACCACACAAAAATATGAAGCACGGTCGATAACGTTGGAGTAATTTGACATAAAATTTAGACTACTCCCAACAAGAAAAAATAGTTACTTCTACAAATTTGTTTCCACGAATACGTCAATCCATGCTCCACGACTTTAAAGTTAGAATTTTTACATCGCATTGTACTATATATCGATGAGTTTCTAGTTTCTTAGAAGTTTTTTCAACGATAAAGTTCGAATCGAAATACAGTTTCACTCTGAATAAAGGAAACTGAAGTTGCCATTGATGAGAAAAAAGATAATATGTGTAGTAAATAAATTGTAGATTGCAGGTACTGTGAATGAAGTATTGGGATGGCTGCTGATTCACTTTGTGATAGTTGAAATATTTTCTCACACATAATCTCACAGTGTTATGTTATGCAGTGGAAGAGGAATTCCATTTCCTTTGGTCAAATACGCTGCGTTCAGCTACCATATTTCCGGATAGCAACGGATGTTTCATAATTGATGATTTACCCTTTCTCTATAGCATGACCCATAATCATGGCATTGATATTTGATAGAACAGGAAGGCAGTAGAAGTTCGGACATCCTCACATGGCATATCACGAAGTCAGTTTCCTTGCTCAGATATTCTCCTCATGACGAATGAATGTGAATTAATGCATCAAGAAAAAGTATTCTGCATAGAGATAATACAAAACATAACAAAATACCATTCATCCGGAGTATAAAAACGGAACCAAAGTCAGTCGGACCGCTCCACTAGTAAAAACGTAGCAAACTGTGAGACAGGCATCTTAATAAAGCGGCGGCTTTGTCTAGAATTAATTCGTTCATTACAGGCCTTAGCTTCGTGTGCCAACAAAACCGTTGAAATCACATGTAATTTATGATTTATCAATACAAGAACAGTAGAGTTACTATTAATTGAGAATTAAATTTCATTCAATTAGCCGGCCAACGGTGGCGGCGGGGTAACGGCCTCGTCTGCCAATTCAAGGGTCGCGGGTTTGATTCCCGCCTGGGTGGGTGGGCTTGGGTGTTCGTAACCGGGTCCATTGATATTACTGTTAATGATTCGATGTAAAAGGCCAAAAAGTGCTGTTTTCAGATTAAGGATAAATAATTAAATAAATTTAAATTCAGTTACGTACTTTCTGGATTAAACTTTAAAATATGGTGTATTCTATGTTAACTGAATAGCTTGATGGAAAGTAAAAGTTATCCGAAATTATCTTAACAACTACATCCTTAAATCTGAGAAAAAATTAAGCGTTTCACAATTTAACATCTTAACAAAAATTTACCCCCACAAAAACCATCACATTTATCAATAAAGTAGTTTTTATCAAACACATTAATATCTGAAGAATCAATTATTTGGTATAATTACTAAGGCACTTGTTTTATTAAATACTTTTTAGTAATAGTATTATTTGGCAGTGGAATGATACGCGTTCATATCGATGAAGGATATTAGCCTTGCAATAAATATGGCACCAATTTTAGTCAAAATTAGACCCGCATTTCGAGTGCTCGTCTACGAACAGCCATTAATCGCGAGAATTATGACGATCCCTAGAGGCAACTACGATATAAAATGTTGAATAACTGAACCAAGTAGACCGATAATTTTTCCGAATATGTAGCCTTTTCCTTGCAAAAAGAATAGCGATCCCGGGATAATATTATTATTTTTTCAATATACCTTTGTACACGCTAAAAAAAACGGAAGAGCGATTCCTGCTGGAAAACATTGACGGAAAAACACGGCCGCCGTAAACAAAACAAATCACCTTCCCTCTTTTTTTCCCCCCGTCGCCGAAATTCCATCCTCCCTTAACCTGTACTCTTCCTCCCAATTTCACCCTCTCTCCCCCACCTACCCCCCAAAAAAAAAACCACCGCCCTTTCCCTTCGGACGTTTATTTGATATAAAAATATCGATTCGAATAATTCGAGTGGGGGAACTTTTCGGGCGACAAAGTTAAAAAAAAAATAAATTAATTTCCCCCGCTCCCCTCCCGAAATTTTCTCCTTTTTATTGCCCAATGTATTTGTCTCCCCATCTCCCTCGTCACCTCTCATCAGAAAAAAAAGATAAATTCTCCCACTCCCAACGACTACTGATGCGGAAAGAAAGTTTCTATCCTCCCGCACCCGGGACGGCCTACCTTTCTCCCCCACCCTATGCCCCCCCCTCCCCGACGCGACCCCCGCCAACAAAATAAGAACGAAGACCCCCCCCCCCCCAACTTCCCCCTCCTCGACCCCTTCTTGACGCTCAGCTTCCCTCCGTCGAACCGTGGTGCCCAAACTCCCCTTCCCACATTCCCGCACCAATTCATTCCCCCCTCTCCTCTGTTCCCCTCGACCGCCGTCCGATATCCAGCCTCACCCTCCCGCAAAACACGTCCACCCGCGGCTCCCACCGCACCGATCCATGAGGCGCAAATTAAAGGCACGATTATTTATCAGCGCATCACTCCCGCTAAGTGACGAAATGAAATATGGTCAGTGAGGGAGAAAGTGTGCGTACGACGGCGGCTCGGGGGCGGGCGGAGGAAGGGGATGAGACGAGGTATGGTAGACTGGGTGGGGAGGGGTATCAGGCTGGGTGGAGGCTCGTAAACGAAGCGCCCTTTATGGAAAGAGGAGGTTGGGGCATGCAAATGTGCATGCGTGTCAGCATGCACTTATGTAAACCTACACATTGATACATATAGAAGTCTATGACAAGGGGTGTCGACGTGTAAAGACGGAGGTGGCTAGTGGACGAGTGAATCATCCTCCGCCAATCGCTGCTCGCGGAGAGAAGAAAGGGAGAGAGGATAGAGATTAGGTGGGGAGAAGGATAAGGTTTTTAGCATTTTGTTTTGTGGGTGGGTTGGTTTATGGTATGAAGGGAAACTTCCACCATGTGACGGGGAAAACGTGTGCTTGTGTGTGTGTGTGTGCAGGAGTAGGTTTAGGGAGGGTACGAAGTGTGAGGGAGAGAGAGAGAGAGAGAGAAAGAGAGGTGGTCGTGTAGAGAGAGAGAAAGTGTGGGGGAATGGGGAAGAGGGAACTAAAGGCTGATGGAGTGAAATTTGATGCCGTCGTTCGCTTAAATTAGGGCGCGAGAGAATGAGCCGGGGCGGCAGAAGCGGGAGGGGGTGGGTTCTGAGAGGGTTGGGGGGGTGACGGGTGGTTTTTGGGGCCGGAGGTCCAGGAGTATGACGGGAGGTGGCGGGCTGGGACGGGAGCACCTGGATTGGGGATGCGGGAGGCGGAGTGTGTTTGGGAGAGTGGGGGGGGTGGGAGAGCGGCGGGTGGGGGCGGTCCACGCGGCGCGTTGCGAGCTGCTGTGTGGTAAAAGGGGGCCGTGAAGGGGCGGAGGAGGACGTGTGGGAGGAGAGATGAGACCTGGCGGGGAGGCGGGGCGGGGTTGGTGGGGGAAGATGGAGGGGGCGGAGACGCTTGTGCTGTCGAGGACTGTTCCAGCGGGTATGGGTTAAGCAATGGTGTGACGGAAGCTCGACGCCCATGAATTCCCGTCACGACGCCGACGGTGGCGCCTGATTAATCGATTGGGTGATTGATTAACGAGGCGATTGGGGGTACTGGGTTGGACCCTTCCACCACCAATCCTTCCCTCCGTCCTGGCAACTCTTCTCAATCCTTCTGCCCCATGCATTCATTCCACATTCTACTCCCTCTACTCTCCCGTCCCGTCTTATAGCAACTGTGAGATCTCGTTCAAAAGAGTAAGGGTTATGTTCCGCTTCTTCTACTTCATTCTCTTCCTGTTCCAGTACTCTCCTCTTTTGTTTAATCGGATCGCTATCGTTTAAGCACTTTGAATCGTGAGGAAGTAAGCCAGAAAATGTGATAAAACGGTGTTCGCTCGAATAATGAACAGACTAGCATGCGACAACTCTTATGGCGAAACATTTCAATTTATTTGAGTCATATTAGTTCACTTGCAGAATTAGTATCCAAGATAACGTGGGAAACACACTTTTCCTACGCTTTTATTATTATTAAAACTTACATGTGGAGATAGACAATGTCAGGTGGCCGGGTGGGCAGGGGTATAAAGTGTGTAACTTTCCTTGCGAATAGATGTTACTTTCTATTCGGTTGTAGTCTTATGGATAATATCAAAAACATTAACCATACCTGCGAAAACTGTAAACTTTCAGGAACTACTATATATGCTATGAAACCTTGAATGACATAACGGGTAATGCATATTTATAGCCACGGGGATATTTGGTCACAATGACTTTACACAAATTCCAAGTGTGAGAGAAATTGGCTCGTCTAAGGTGAAAGGTATCTCGCCAGCAATATCCAACGTATTTCTGGAAGAAGTTATAGAAGAACCGTAGGAATTGGGCTTCAAATGAGTCAAAATAAATGGCAAATAAATGCACATGCTCTATATCGCAGATGATATCACAGCAGTAGCAGAAACGCGAAGGAACCTCCTAGCAATTTTCAATGGCGCGGACCAAGTACTTCGGTAAAATAATATCAGCATCAAAAAGACGAAAACTCAAATCCACGTCTGTGGCAGAGAGAACCTGAAGACAGATATTACTATTCAAGGAGTAAAATTAGAGCAAGAGCAAGTGGAATCCTTCCTCTATATGGGGAGCAGTGTATCTTTTTATGGAGGTAGTTTGACCGATATAGATAGGGTGATTGATAGCTCAAGTTACGAAGGATTTTGTGAAGAAGAGACAAATACTACCAGGCTTGCATACTTAAAGGCCCTAGATTGCAAACGGGAAAGCAGCTCGTCAAAAAGTTGGTATAGAGGATGAAATTCTGCGGATCAGAGACGTGGAACATAGAGAAAGTGGATCAACGAAGATAACAGCCTTTGAAAAATGCCGCTGGAGGAGAATGCTAAAGATTAAATGAGCAGACAAAATGAGGAACATGGGAGTAGATAGAAGAGCGGAAAAAAATAACCATGTAGAGAATTATACAGCAAAGAAAAAAATAGATCGATTGGATACACCTTGAGGCACTATGGATTACCTAAAAATGTCAAGGGTAAGGATAATGACAGTGAACAGAGAAAAATGGTTGGCTGTGGGTCACCAATCTTAAGATTAAAATACTGATGCATATGGTTGATGCTAATATTTTAAATCAAATTCGTCATGATAGTAAATGCAGAAGTGAAATTTCCTGAGTAAACCCTGCTATGTTTCTCATTTTGACGCGTAGCCCTCAAATCAACTTTTCAATGGCATAACAAACGGTACCAATACGTCGTTGCCTTTGAAGAAATACGTGAACAAAAAATGGTATAGCATATGAAAGTCATAATTTTCTAAGTGAAAAATATAATAATTGAGTATGAATGCACAAACATTAATTTTATCATAAATCAGGAAAATAAACGCGAGTTTTTGGGCGTGGTTGTTACCTTTCTTGGAATCTATTAGTGTTGGTCCCCTGGTATGGCATAAGTTTAAACACAATGCATGCAATTGTAGTTGGCAAGATTGCAAAGGCTAATATTAGTAGACATATATTACTCTGAATTAAATGCAAATTCGAGAGAAATTTACAGGAATAAATGAACGTGAATGGCATGGAAAATTGAGATTATTTGAAAGTAAATTTTGACTTTTCATCGTAAATTTTACGAAATTTTGTGCGGAAAAAGAGTTAAGTGTCGTCAAATTCCAACAAATATATTCATATTTTAACATTAGAGTTATGGAATAAATTTTAAAAATGGTGGTCGTTTCAAATGAGCAAAGCTTACATTCAACATACGCTTACGCCATAAAATAGCGGCAATGGACGAATATAATAGTCATTAAATTATTAGAAAAGGCATTTCGAGCAATAAGTGCTCCCGAATTCTTTTTTGTTACCTCGTTAAAGCTCTTCCATCTTCATCTCCTTATTCCAGCCTTTCATAAACTTTTCCAATCTGCATTCCACACTCCGTTCCACTGTTTATTCTCCAGCACCTCATCCGTTCATTTCAATCCCATTCCCTCCTGGACGGAAATCCGTCGCCTTGCATATTCAAGACCCTTCTGCCTTCTATGCCGGTGTAGGAAGGAGAAAGAAGAGGAGGATGGAGGGGGGGGGGGAAGAGATGCGTAGGAAGGAGGAGGAAGATTAGGGAGTGAGAGTTTACGAGCGAGGGGTTTGAGGAGGAAGTGGCAGGTGCGAGGAAGAGATGCGAAATCATGAGAGGGAAGATCGAGAGAGAGAGAGAGAAAGGGTGACGGGCAAAAACAGAGAAGAGAGTGAAATGGAAGGAGGTAAAAAACAGGGGAGGGGAAGGGACGATGAGAACAGTATGGAACACTCTAGGATTTAATTAACTGAGACAAGCACGCTGAATACAAATTGACTTACGGATATTTGGGCGCCATAGAGAATCAAATGAATTCTCCAGTAAAAATTACGTCGAATGAGGCAGATCAACTTTTATCCACTGTCTTCTTGTCACAAAATTCTTTTTCGCACTTCCTCCTGCCGTGGTGAACCATTGGAGTGACAGGAGGTGCGTGCACACAACATAAACTGACAGCTGAAGCGGCTGAAGATGTTACAAGAACACAAGAAATAACCAGTAGAGAACGGAACACGCAGGTACGCGCGCCGTCGTGCTCGACACTCCGCTGCTCGATGAATGACACGCGTTTTGATCCCCGTAGGTTCTTTGGGTTCACTTCAGACAGCTCGGTGAAGACAACGTGAAAAGTGGGCATTCTAATGGAACGCGCGGAATTGAGAACGCAAACTTCATCTCATGATTTTAGCTGTCAAATAGGTCAAATACCCAAAGCGTGGTTAGCAATGGGTAATTTTTCATACCGGCTCCTTAAGCCAGTGGTCGCTGCTCGCTGAAGACTGTGAACGATAAGAATCACTGTCAAATATACCTTCCTGGAGACGAATTCTGGAAATCAACTGGGTGGATAAATGACAAATAGACTGTTGTGTTGTGAATTTTGGAATACGATTTTCAAAGAAAAAAGAGATGGATTGGACGCATCGAGGAACAATGAATTTCTCCACAAGATTATAGATTAAAATACGGTAGTTATGCTGTTAGGTGACCAACTCCAGCGATGATTCGTGCTATTAAAGAGATTTAACTAAGAGAAGCCATATTCATATTCGGGAAAATATATGGAAGAAACCTCAACGGGAATTCCAAGAGACAAATATTGAGAGAAAATATTGAAGATATGCATAATGGGTTAAGCGGTTAGGTGGCAAGTGGGTACTGACATATGAAGAGGAGTTCGAAATCTTAGGCTTAAAACCAAAAAATATGTTACCACCAAGGAGGCGAAACGAAATAGTTTCTCAATAATCCTGCTGAATTCAAGCACCTATGAGCATTCTAGTAAGATCAGCGCTCTTTTAAACTATTGAAAGTATTTTATAGACATGGGGCCGGGGAAGAGGAACTATAAACTGAAAGAGGAAGGGTCGATAAAATGGAGGACACGTAAGAGACAAGACGGGAGTTGGAAGGAGGATTGGCGGAGTGGGAGACAGCGATGGAAGAAGGGCATCTAAAATATGCAAACGGGCAAGAATGGAAGAGGAGGGATGAGGTGGAAAAGGGAGGAAGCAAACCGTGGGACCAGGGAAAGTTCTGGATTCATCCTTCCTGTCTTCTTCCTTGAACCCTCCATCTTCATTAACCAAGCAGTAATTTCATAAAGCTGATTTATCAAGGTTTTCACGAGATTGGGCAACTGATTTAACACCGAGCTATGCTACCTATTCTCAGATGATAGAAATAGCTACGCCGGGAAACGGTCATTGCAGCGTTGAGGAGGACGAATCTAATGGTGAGAATAGTTGCAAGGCTGTTATGAGGATATGCGGTTAGAGATAAGGAGCGGTTGCATATCGAACTGGACACGTACTGGACTGAAGAAGTGAGGTAAAATCGCCACGAATGGGAAGGAATTATATGAATGGCCACCAAGGGACGTCCAATGGGACGTTGAAATGGATAGGGAGTTAGGGAGGAGGCCGGGAGGCAAAGTTCAAATATATTTTCTATTGATGACCCGCCTATTCAAATTTACTCATCTTTACTAACAAAGACTTCAACAACCTAGTATGGACGACGGTGCTTGGTATCAACATGAGGCTGCTGGATGAGCTAAGGGTTTAAGGACTTGAGAACCACTCAAATCGTTGCATCTTCAAAGAAACTGTAGTCATTAAACAACCGGAAATTTCATATATATTAATTAATGCAGCGATGTACACAAATCCTAATTGTTCATTGATGTAATCCAAATCCTATAGTTGTCTTTAAACTATTATTTTGAAAAATAAACTTGAGAATGACTATAAGTTATATTTGGAATTTACATAGAATATGTAAGAAGATCTTATTCAGCTACGCGGAATGCCATAGCACTAATTGTTAAAAGCCCTAGCTAAAAAGGCACCAAAACCCTGAGTTGGTTTTCCAGAATCAAAAACAAAATTTCAATAGTAAATACCAAATGCCAAATGATAACTAATTGAGGTATCAAAAACATTAATTTCTCAGTACTAAATGGTCGGAGAATTCAAAATCATGGAATGTAAGAAATTAGTTGAAGCAAATGAAACTTTAATTAATAAAAGTTGAAATTATATGAATTAACATTGAAATTCAATTATTAATGAGCGTCATTATCATCAGTGTTTCAATCCTAAAATTGGTTTGCCGCTATTCTTCCCTGTGTGGTGTTAATTACGTCGCCCTATGATAGGTTCCCTGTTTTACGTCCTTCTTAATTTATCCTATGTACTTGTCTCTTGGCCTTCCTCGCGGGATCTTTCCTTCTATTATGTTTCTAACTAATCCATTGTGCCTCAAGGTATGCCCAATCCATCTTGTTCTTCTTTTGCCGTAGAGCTCTCCATGTGGTCCTTTCCTCTTCTGCTCTTCTAAATACTTCATCGTTACTCACCTTGTCTGTCCATTTAATCTTCAGCATTCTCCCCCAGCACCATGTTTCAAATGCTCCCACAAATACTCCTGTATTCTTCGTTGGCTCACTTTTCCAATATTCCGTCTCCGATCCGTAGAGTGCCATGCTTCTTACGAACGTTTTGACGAACTGCTTCCTTGTTTGCAATCTAATGTTCTTTGAACACAGTAGTTATCTCTTCTCAATGAACTCCTTCTTTGCTTGACGTTGGTCGAACTCCTTCCATCCCCAGTTATACCGCTGCCAAAGTAGATGAAGGTCTTGCTCTAGTTTCACTCCTCGAATTGCGATATCTGCATTCAGCTTCCCTCTTCCACACACATGTATTTTCGTTTTCTTCTTGCTGATTCTCAAATTATATGCACGAAGTACTTGGCCCATAGTATTCAGGTTTGCTTGCAGGTCCTCTCGCGTTTCTGCTGCTACAGCGATGTCGTCTGCGAACCGCAGCATGTTGTTTTCTTCGCCATTCACCTTCACTCCTTTGAGTCGTAATGAGTTCTTACGAGTATACGTACGTTGGATAGTACTAGCGAGAGGCTGCATCCTTGTCGAACTCCTTTGTTAATTTTAGCTTCTATTTTACTTCCGTTTTTCATTTGCATTAATGAGCACATGGATGGACTAAATGCTGCAGTAAAAGAAATTGTTCTAGGATATAAATTTCTAAATATTTTCTTCGAGTGTTTTCTATGATACAATGTATGGCTCTTAAGTTATATAATTCGAGAGAAGGTCCCAAAGTTTTTTTTAATAATTGTTGTAACCGGAATAGTAGTGCATTTCATTCATGAATTTTGAGCAATGTTGCGGTTAACAATTTTGTTGGCTTTGTGGCCCATGTGATCAAACTCATTATAACCGTCTTTGGAAGAAACAAATTAGAATCGCTATAATATTGTTTTGAGGTAACACCAAATAACAGATAGGTTGCATAAGTATTAAGTTTATCCAATTTGCAGAAGCCTTATGAGAATGCATTCATATTTTCTAGGGGTCTCACGTTTACATAAACATCAGAAGATATCGAAGTGTAACAAGGAAACCTGAGTTCGGGTTAAAACTCTAAGGCTGAAATAAATGAACCTAAAAATATTTTCATGGACGAGCTAAACTTCCTGATTATAATCATGCTTATTTACTCGGAATTGCAAGGTTTGTATAAAAAGTATCGGGAAACGTTTCCCTTGAGTGTCGATACACACTCTCCGGGGGGTTTTCCACGACTCGAAGGCTCCCTGGTAGGCGGATTCCGGAAAGACCTTAAGGGCGCGCGTGCAAGATTATTTGACGGCACTTAGTGGATTTAAAAGTGATATTGAGCAATCGTGACTCATTCCCCTGCAAAGCACGGCCCATCCGACTCTCTGGCCACCTTGACAAGTAACTAAAGGAAGTGGACGGAGGGTCTGAAAGCAGAAAGTTAACATTTACGTATTTATGGTTTGCATAAAAAGTATCGGGGAAGGTTTCGGAAATATAGAGTTATTCCAGATATTGCTACAATGCCTCAAAATTCTTCGAAGTAAATCCTTTGAGTGTCGACACACTCTTACCAGCAGCTTTTCCACTTTTTCTCGAAGGTTCCCTAGTAAACGGATTCCGGATGGGTCTTAAGGGTACGCATGCCAGCTTCTTTCACGGCACTTAGGGTTCCGTGGGAGTGTTCTTTGAGGAAGGATATCACTTTCTTCGGGAATAGGAAGTAGTCTGCCGGTACCAAGTCGGGACTGTAAGGTGGTTGGGAATCGTCGTGATACTGTTGGGGTAGGCCTTCGCAAGCAGACACTCGCCTCTGCTTTTGATCGTCCGTCAAGACTTTCGGAACGAGTTTAGCGCGGTACTTTCGCATTGCCAAATTTTCAGTGACAATGGTGTGCACTGTCATCTTGTCAATGCGAATAACATCTGCGATCATACGTACATTTAACCGACGGTCTGAATTTAGCACTTTACTCACATGTTGTCGTTGGTTCTTCACATCGACGACCGTACAGCGCGGGGCTCGTCCTCCACACTCTCTCGGCCACATTTGCAGACTCTCAGTGCCACTCAAAATTTGCAGTTTGTGGCATGATTTTATCCTTGAACACTGGTAAAATCATGCCCAACGTCTCCGTACCCGATTGCTCCAGTCCATCAAAAAAATTCGATGGCGTAACCACATTCAATCGTTCGCTCCATTTCGCGCTTGTTGCCTCGCACAGCCAAGGGTTCACTAAAATAGCGATCTAGCCTGAATGTACGCTCGTAGGCGATTGGCACGTGTCGAAGGTCTGATCCCCCGCCACCGACCCTGCGCGGTGCGAGCGCGCTGCGACGTAGTCACGTCAGGAAAAAATTGTTCCCGATACTTTTTGTCTATGCCATGTAGTGCACTTGAACATGAAAACGGCACCTTTTGGCCATAACATCGGACAACAATGACAACACAACAGTAACAACAATACAAACACCCAAACCCTAGGTGGAAAAAATCCCACCCTGGCGGGAATCGAACCCGCGACCCTTGGATTGGCAGATGAGGACGTTACCCCGCCGGCACCGGGGCCGTTGCCTCGCCTTGCCTTGCGCTCATTTATGAGTGAAGTGGTTCTTGGAAAAATTCTCATGAACTACGTTTTGATCAGGTCGTTACATTTTTGAACAATGGCCAACATAATTGGCCATTGTCATGGGTTTCAATAAATTTTACTCTTCAGGAAACGTGATTTTCCGAAACTGTTACTTCCCCTCCCAGCTAAAGATATCCTTTTGACCACTCAGAGCTCAAATCCATTGACTTAGACCCTCAACGCTTTTAAGGAAGCATTAAAGATAAACATGACGACTTCGGCCCGATACTTTAAAGTACAGACAGATATAACAATAGAGTTTAACGTCTGTGAAATATCAACTGCGAGAGATAAAAAGGTCACAATGCCTTTAAAAATGTACAAGTCTTCAAAACATATAGCATCTTTGAAACACCAAACTGAAATAATGCTGTATTGGAATTTTGTTAATATGGACAAAATTAATTATTTAAAGAAAGAAGAGATTTCTAAAACACTCACAGATTCAAAAATCCTATCGATTGTGAACAATGTTTGCAGTGAAATCTATAAACTCGGGCGCTTACAGAATAACGGCAATCCCGTCAGGCGTAGGAGGACGCACTTTCCCGAGGTAAGGAGCAGGTGGATAGGAAGAGAGAGAGAAAGGGAAGGGGCTTACAGTTCGGGAGTTAAGATTTGAGAGGTGAGAGATTGAGGGGAAGGAAAGATGATGGGGGAGGGAGGACTTGAAAGTTATGGCAAGACAGAGAGGGAGGGTTAAGGGCAGAGGGTGTGAGCTCTGAACGAGAATCTTTGTATAATTGAATTCATCATCCGCTCTCAAGCTGGTCGGGAACCAAGGGAGGGAGGGAATTAGGAAGAGGTAAACAGCGCTGAGAGGGGAGAGAAAGAGACGGGGGAATATTTTGTTAGTTGGGTCACCGCAGTAACAGTTGGCGGGTCGGATAAAGAATGGGCCGTCGGGATAAAGGCGATTTTAATGTTTTCAGGGAATGAATTGAGTGCAGCCTGAATGGAAGGGCAAAGTTTTCAACAGGGGTGTCGCCTGTTTGCCACTATGAAACTTCTTGGAAAATTATATGTGATACTAATAGCTCCTTCAGAGTTTACTAGAAGGTTCAATGAAAACGTCTTCATCAAATTAAGGAATCTATTTCCTAATATTATTGAAAAATAATATTAACTTTTATAAAATTCGTTTAAGTATAATGAAAAACGCCAATTCCCCGTGGATATATCTAAGAAAGTTTTCTTCTTTATCCTTCTTCATACTATGTGTAATACTCGTAAATTGTGCTAATCTATTAATCGTATAGTTTGGAAAGAGACATACAGTATACGAGGCTTAAAGGAGCATTAAGATAAGAATGATTTCAATGCAATGGAAAAGGGTAAATGAAAGTGATTTGGAAATAAATTACAATATATTTCCCGTTTCGTACAAATTAATGAGATCACAAGTGTATTCAATCTCATTAGCGTGTCAATTTGTGAAGGTTGGGTCCTTTTATCTCATTACCCGATTAAATATTCATGTGGCAATTGATGAAATTATGTTTATTTGGAGCTTGATTCTTTAAGATTAAGGTAACCGCAAATTTTTATCGGTATTAGTGATGATAGTGTCCTTCATAATGCTGGGGCTCATAGAAAACTTTTTGAAGCCGCATTTGATATAATGGGAAATGGTTATTGGTTTCACCCATATCAATTTGCATTTTGTCATGTTTAACTTTAATGGGAGTCTGATAAATAAAAGTCAATTTGTTACTGATATCTGAACGGATACTCTTTTAATTGCTCAAAAAATTCTGAAAGGAATCATATTCTTTAGTTCTCTGAGCATATTTTTTTAATCTTCCACAACTACTTTCAGAAGTAAAAAACATTAATTTTTTTTCTCTCAGTGCCCTGAAGCCTTATCTTCTGGCCCTTGTGGCTTTTATGTTGTCTTCTTTTATGGTATATTGGTTCTCTTAATCTTTGAGTTTTGTCTGTGTCATCTGGCGTGAGTGAAGAATTGAGTGAAGATAGTTTCACGCTCACCAAAATTCTTCAACCATTCATAAAATCAGCCAATAATTCATTAAGATACTTCTGATGGGTGTATTCCGCGTAGGTATGTGACACGATTGTACTATAGATTTTAACTATTGCATGTATAACTTACCTTTTGATGAGTTGTCACCGTCGGTTTCCAGCTGTTGATTGATTGCTGATTTCCATTAACATTACTGTTGTCATTTCTCTTGATTTTAATACACTTATTGTTTAATTGATTATTCACGTGTTTTTCTTCATGTTAACAACATTGTTTACAAGTATTAGTTTGCCATAGTTGGTGTCTTTGAAGATCAAATGACATCGTATCACTAATATTGAGTGGTAAATTAGTCCAGGTACTACTTCACTCACCTAATTATTTCACTTAATTGGAATTTTTATTTGTGCAAAACTGTACGCATCAGTAATGCGGATAATTAAATTGAAAAAAAAAACTATCAGGATCAAAATATTAATTCAAATATTTCAACCCTTTGTCTTCAAATGAATCCTCATTATATCAATTTCAATTTGATTCATACAAAACTTGGCATGATCAAAACACTTTTGATTTGATTTCTTATAAATCCACGATAAGAAATTACATTTGAACCTATCAGTGATTATTTCCTCATATTGACTGTTTGACTTTACGGAAAGTGACGCTGAAACAATGCTTTTAGCACTTGAAGTGACTCATGGGTTAATATTATATTCTAATTTTGTCTCAAGCGTTTTATTTCTAAGGAGAGGCACGGTTAAGGAAAGGTGTTAGGGCAATGGGAAGGACTCGTTTCCGTTGAAATTAAATGAAAATGCATTTTATTTCTTTGAACAATGTCCATATTATATAATCCCACATACACGCATTGCGTTTTGTGAATCATTTTTATGTATGCATTCATGTATTTTTGTAGTATTATCATAATCATTATCATAATTATTATTAATATTATTTACATGGTACAATCATTGTTGTACACAATTACACGCACACCCCTGAAAAAAATGGAACACACACCTTTGCAGTGGGGCAAAAAAAGAGATCCAATATAATACTCTCTCAGTTATGTCTATTTTTCTCTGGTCTCTCCACTCAAAAAAGAGCCTCACCCAATAAGTCATACGCAGCGACCGCCCCTATTCCCTGCCAAATCCAACGCCGAAATCCCAAATGTGGCCACAGAACGAAGCACTCTGCTGGCTCTACACAAAATGGCGTCAACTGACTCGTCGCACGAGGCAATGGGAAGGTAACGGGAGCAGCCGGAGTAATGCTCTAATAATTTTATTAGGGTGGTCGATCACAGAGAAAAAAAATCTCCTTCCACCTCTTATCACACAATAAAAGAGCAATAATCGACCATAGTATTCACCACATACATCATTATCTTCCAATCCTTTCCGTTTTCTTTCGTATTGTATGCATTCCTTATAACGAACTTCATGGAGTATGAATATTTCATATATATTCACTCAACGTCTCATAAAAACGACTTCACAAGACCTTCGAAAAACTGTGGAGCACATTTTCTATCGTTCTTTACCAATTGACCACGAAGCAAACAAATCAATTTTTTCTCTCTCTCTTTGCAACTCTACTACGATTTCTTTTCGAAAACCCCCATTTCGGAAAGAAAACAAATGTTACACATTAGTCTACGGTTATTGCTTTCTTTTATTGCAAGAAGCCTTGTTTATTTACGATTATTTGTTGTATGTTTCTCGGCTGATTCTTTTAATCGAGTTAAAATAGATTGGGCAGATTTTTTTTTCCTACTTCATGTCATTTTCCAGCTATAAATTGTTCTTCTGAGACGTGAAAAAATAATAACCGATGGACGAAAATCACGTAATTTGACTAAGTTTTTTGGGAAAAAGTTGTGGCAAGATTAGTGACACTCCTTTTCTCCTAGATATTTTTTTTCTAAAAACCCATCACCCAAATCAGAGATAAAGGAAAATGAAAAGTTATGGAAATTTGAAGATTTAGGGTCATCCGCTTGCCTTGCTGTTGATAAATTTACAATTAAAATAGATACAGAGATTTGGAGAGAAAATTTCAAATTTTTTCACGTTTTGCGAAGTGTTAGAGATTGCAAGGGAAAAAAAGAATCTTATTATACGCAATGTTTTGTTTAAAAGGTTAAAACTGATTTTTTTTCTTCATTATAGGAAAATTCGGGAAGGGATTGCATTATATCCCTTGATTCTAATTGTTCTTTTTGACTATAATATTAAATATTGTTCTTTACACACTCCCAGTTTCCTACTTTCTCTTTCATACAACTAGTCGTTAACGCTCTCATTCTCTCCTTTCATATCAAATTTGCAGTCTATTTCGATTCTCTCCCTGTATGTCGCGGGATTTACTCTTTTCTGGACTATTGGGGTGAAAAGGGAGGAAAGAGAAATCTAGTTTGAGGAGGTAGAGGGAAAATAGGATTCAGTCTAAGGCAAGGAAATTTCTTTTTCAAATTCTTAAGGGAAATGGAAGATAAAGGATGAGGTATTTCTTTTAATAATAGGAGATATTCCCGAATACAAAATAACAACGCATAAATAACTTTTAAATCACATTATTTGTACCGATTAAATTAAATTTTAAGAGTTAGATTACAGGAGCTCAGTACTTTTACGTACACATCAGTCCATATTTAATTTATGCTCAGATTAACAATCCACCTTTTATGCAAATTGTAATATTGCGGATTGCTACTTTAATTTAAAACAATCCAAGTTGGTGTATGACTAAATCGTTATGAACAAAAATTAAGTGAGACATGAACATAAATTGAAAGAAAAAATATACAAAGATTAACAATGTAGATTTATTATTTTACGTGTATTTAATTGTCAGTGTCTCAATGAAAAAATTGTATGCGAACAAGGTTTCTTTGGAAATTTAAAAAATAGTTTTACTTCGCATATGGCCACCGAATATGATGATTGAGGTGATTTTTTAATCATGTTCACATCTTAAAAACATAATTATTTTGGAGACTAGTCCTTTTTTCTGTTTCAATCAAGTGTCTCCGTTGAATTACTTTTTCGATCGTTTATGCTTCAAAGCTTTTCGTGCTCCATATTGTCAAAAATCACATTTTTAATGATAAGTAAAAATATTCAAGGGGTTTTGTATAAGACTTTGGACGAAACATGAGTAAAAAATTTAAACATTAGGTTTCCTTGGCGAAGATGAATCTAGGACACCGTCAAAACCTTGTAGGTACAAAAACGATTAAAAGAAAGTTCTTTTAAGGACGTTCTCCGTGAAAAGTCATGGGTTCAGCACTAAATCTACTCGACTTTACGGCAAGACCATAACGTTTAATGTTCCTGCACCTTTTCTCTAGACGCGTTTCCTCGAACTAACACCAAATGTCTTATACTTTAATTTAACTAAGCAACAGTCTCGGTCTTCACAGAAGTGGCGTTTCGAGCTCTGTCATATTACAACAAGAAAAAATAACAATAATTAATAACATGTACAAACAAGTGACATTACAATTGTAATGCTTTAGTTGATTTGGCATGAACAAGATCACTCATTCAGGAGGAAATAATAATAGCTATCTCTTAATGGGCTACGAGAATATTACTCAAGGGATTATGTGTTTTGAAATAATTAAGAAAACGGATCAACAATATTAAATACAAAATATGTGTTTTCACAAGAAAGCTAATGATTTGCTATTTCATCGACATTCCTTCTTTCCAAACCATTGGGTTTGAAATTTCATCAGAGGTGATTTAATTATTTCGAATTTAATTCCTAACTAAAAACATTTACTATCGCAAAATGGATTAAATAATATTGAGAAGTTGATGTAAATCTAGCGTTCTACGATCTGCCTAAGGTGTCTGTTGCCGCACCTTGCAATGAACCACAGTGCATTTTCTTTCAGCCTTCACCAACACCTCTCTACACAAAAAAGGTTTGAGGTAATGAAACATTTTCTGAAGGATGTGGCATACTCAAAGGAAAAACCGTTGTTAAATAATGAAGGTTGGAAAAGGTTTGAAGTATTTTAAAAATAATGCTGAATATGGCTTCCTTAAATTGAACAGAGGAATGAAATGCTAATATTTACTTTTTAGAAAAGATTTAGGCGGTATGTTATAAGTTATTGCCTAGGTTCCAAATTTTGTATTAAAATCACATTAAGTTGAGGGTTTTAAAATAAATATTAAAACCTTTTACTCGGTTGGCTAATTCAAAAGTATTTACCCGTAAGGAAAACCTTCAGGTAAGTTAGATGAGCACCACAATGAAATTTTAAACATCTACCTCAGATTAAACTGAAGCCGGAGCAGATGAGAATGCAAAACAGAACTTTATGAAAGGGTAGGAGGAAGTGAAAGAGTGTAAGGAATTTGAATTGTGAGGAAAGAATAGAATGTACTCCGTGAACTTATTTCCTCGGGTGCCTATTTCAAACTTCGTCAACTTTCCCAAAAAAAAAGCCATGAGACTGTGTGCGGAAAATATTAAAAAAAAAAACAAAATGTGCGTTCAAAACAAATTAAGAACACCATGAAAGATTAAAAACATGATTAAGTTGACTAATTATTTTTCATCAGACGAAGAAAATTATTAGACGACGAAAAATTTACAAATTAATAGAAATAAAAGCAAAAAATCCAAAGACAGAAGTTTCCTTCGAAAATTTCTTTTATGGCCAAAATGGGAGCAAATAAGGACTTATTTTAAAGTATTAAAATCAGTTAACTTCTCCACAAAACACCTTTAGGAGTCCGTCCTGGACTTCAATGTAAATCTAATTAGAACAGAGAATAAATTTTCAGCTTCGAACGTGTCAAAAACTCTATAGAGCCTGATATTCATAAACCTAAACCACACACGAGCTGAATGGTGTACTTGTTGAATGATATGTGAATATTTTTTAATATAGCGTAGTAATTCACCTTACATACTACACAATGGCTGCCGGTGCATATAATTTTATTTTCATCAAAAAGATTGCTTTTCCTTATCATATAAAATATAGTGAGCTGATTGAAATGGGTTAACTGATAATTAATTGGAGTTTATCAGAAAGGTGGTGGGAATATAAGGACAAAGTAATTATCATACAAAGGGACTGGCTATTGGGGTTAGGCCTGTTAAAAAGGGTGGAAAAAGGAAATGGCCGATTTAAAAAATGTGTGGCCATCCTGATACCACCACGTGAGCAACGTCTCTCCAACCCATTTTGGAGTTTTGCAAGCTTATTCAGACAAAGCAAACTCGACATTCCTAACGCAGCCATTGATTCGAAAATACAAAGCAAATGGGTCAAAATATTTCGTTTCGTTTTCTAGATGATCCACAATTTTTTCCACAATACATATTTATGAAAAAGCTCGTGTACAATAATTATGTCGTCTACATCATTTGAAAGTTTTTTTTACGGCTGTTGTAGTCTGATTTTTTTTGACAGAGTAACTTTCTTAACTGAATAAGACAAGAACGAAACTACTTTTTGACACCTCTAGAAATACATACATATATTTGCAATAGTAATTGACTCTGTTACTTCCATTTTTTTTTGAGGGGGCCCATATATTGCATCATCTCTGTTGTATACAAAGAAATCATGAACGCCTGCGTATTAAGGTAGCATTCACCACTACCATTAAAATTTTTAAGGCTCCATGCTATTTTTAGCCTTCACCATTAATCCGAAGGAAACTGAAGAAATAAACATTCGAAGCACAGAGAACTACATAGAGAAGTCCATTATAAAGAAACGGGGATACCAAATTCTGTCAGCATTTGTGATGAGGGGGCAAAACAAAAAAAAATTAGGCTTTATATAAATATTTCTTATAATAAGGTGGGGTGAAGTAGAAAATAGACATAGAAGATAAATGAAAATCATAAGTGCACACTGATATATCTACTGGCTTTGCCCTATTTTATTTACGCGCAACTGTTTGGGTCCCTTGAACGCTTAGAAGAGTATTGGGAGAAAATTTTATTTAGACAAGTCACCGTAAAAAAAAACTGCACTGAGAAACGTCTGCTCATTTCTCTCTCTCTCTCTCTCTCATCCTCACGACTACTAGAATTAGGCGTCAGGTAATTGAAAAACGTTGCTTACTTTGATTGAGGAAGATTACAGGAATCTGAATCTTAACTGCAATAGAATATTACTTCTCTCTCTCTCTCTTTCTCTCGACTATTCGCAACCCGCTCATACTAATTTCAGCCAAAGATGTTATTTTAGTTTCGCGAAAAATATCGTAACTCGCTCGAGTCCGTGCGCACGGCAACCTATTTAACTGTTAGCCTGTTTATGGTATTTTCTCTTTTTTTCCGTAACAAAAGCTAAAAATCAAGGATTAGGGGTGGGCACTGAACGTAGAATATATTTTTATGAACACATATGATTAAATGTGGTAAAGCGGTAGTAGTATCGCTCAAATCACAGTATGCAAATATTTTTCTTTTTCATCTGTTTAAACATCATTTTAATTAGCCTGTAAATAACTTCCCTAACTTTTTCTTTTAGAGTTTTCTGGTTATTATATCATACAATGTTTTTGATCTTGGGTCATTCTACTATTGGTTTCTTTCACTTAAACCAACTGGTTCATTATTGTATCGTTCTTTCCACATGCTCGATATGTCGACACCGGGTCGATCAGGGGTCCTTAGAAAAGTTTTGCTTTCCGTTATTTTTAATATCATTTCCTAGCCAATCTAAAGTAGGGTTAAAAAGGGGACAGCAAAATGTGTGAAAAAATAGAATGGTTGAACGGAAAATGCGAGAAAAAAATAACTTTTTCGAGAGGTTGTCTTGGGGAAAGGTGTGGTTCTGGTGCTAAGGTTAATTTCATTCGTCTGCTAAAAGGGTGCTATCGTAAAGAGGTCATTCATTCACTACAGCAATGTATATATATATATATTTATATTATAATGTATGTACACATATGTATCACAACGTCATCAATAATGGTATCTCTTGCTTTCTGTTCTTTTTCCTACCCCTTTGGAAAATTTTCCCCACCTCCGGTACGGCAGTGTACTCCCATTCTCAATTTAAAAAATCCTTCCCTGTCCATTTGTATATATATATAACATGTAATATATGCACACAATGATATACAGGCCACGAAAAGGCTTGTTGTATCGGATTAGGTACACTCGGACGCTCCTCATATTGAATTGCAGAGGAGGAGCGGAAGAAAAAGGCCTTGATGATAATTTTTTAAAACACAAACAATTTTTACAAACATTACCATCAACGATTACTCATATAGGCATATTTATCATATTAAAAAAGACACGCACACACGCATTATTATTATTATTATCAGGCCAAGGGTGAACAGGAATAATATGTAGTGTAAATATTTGTAAGTATTTTTCACATTAATATTCCTCACCTTGTTGTATTAGTGAACATGTGATGATTTATTTTTAGTTTGCTTTTCATGTAATGCGAAACAGAGGATTTTCAGATGTGCCCTCTTTATGTCTTTTGCTATGAAAAAGCGAGGAAGCTGCCGGGTGAGGGGCCGCAGTTGTAAATTTAAAACAAACATTTTTACGGCGCATAAGCTAAAATAAGGAACTTATAAAAATTAGCTCATAATTTACTCTGCACACTGAGATCCTCGCATGATAGAAAACATTTTTCAAAGCAAAATTAGTGACAGGAAATTGTGTGGAAGATAGTAAGCAAACTTAAACATAAAATATAGTCCTTATAAAATTTGTATCAAGTAATTAGCAACCATCGACTTCCTCTTCCTCGGGACATATATTTTTACTCCCTCACTCTATGGGCTCGCGAATCACACATTTCACTTTCCATCATACTGTTAAGATCTTCCGGTTCCGGGTGGAGATATATTCAAATAATTTAATTTAGTAATAGATAATGCACATAATCATCACCTCTCTTGTGTTATTGCTTCTCCCAACTCCAAGGTATCCCTTTCTTAATGGCAACGGAATATCCATATCCACTCCTGTCAAGAATAAAGTTTCAATATTTTCGACCTACGAATGATTGAAGCTATTTTGCCAAGTGAATGGATTCCATGCACCAAGATGGTTTTAGTGCGAGCGTATTTTTCTCATCTTTTAGCCTGATATTTCAAACCCATCTTCGTCACTTGGAGGGCAAAAGCCTCAGTGTTCTTGTTTTTATCAAAATTAACCTTACTCACACCCAGGTTAGAAAGCCTTTTTTTTGTTTAACATGAAAACTTACAACTAAGTCCACTATTACGATGCATGTATTACAACGCACATAAAAAAACACAAGCATACATTGCTTCATCTGTCACAAGTTGTTTTGGTATTATTACTTCCTTTCATAACAAAGAGGTAACGGTTTCTAACCATTGTTTTACAGATAATAACATACATTTTACAGAATACCATATTGTAAACAGTACATCAACCACAGTAACACTTTTTAGATTAAACAGGATATATTTAACACAATACTTTCAAGTTGTTTTATCTCTTCAAATTTTCTATACTGCATGCCTACGAAGGAAGACATGCCCATTCTTGGACAACTTATATATTCAATCATATGTTTGCGAAAAGGTGTGTCCACATGTGTTCATCGTGTTCTTCAATACATATATCATCAAATAGCATATGCAATAGTTCAACCGTGTCCTTCTGTGTAATACGTGTTTTGTGTGTGCCCGTGTTATGTTCAATTCAAGTCTGTTGTTCACATTTATATTTACAAATATGTTTGGAGCCAAACGCTGATCGCTTCTCATTATTTTTGACAACCAACCCTCAATTCCATCTAATGCACGTTTTCCTTTACTCTCCCTCTCATTTACACTCAGTTTTTCAGTACTCTTTGTGATTTATTCTTTGGAAAAACTGTACTGTTTCCATTATCCATTTTGCTGGAGTAGAAAATGTTAAGACTATAGCTGGAATATACCTTGCCTGTGTATAAAATACTCACGAAAAGACATCGATCCCACTGAGTGTGCAGTGAAAAAGGATATTATTGAGTGTCCAATAAAACGCTATAGCAATTGCGGCTTTCAGCGTGAACCCTTAATTTCTCAAAATTTGTACGCTCAGAATACACAGTTGCCATTATATATTTTATTTAGATATATGCTTTCCATAACACAGAGGTGCAAACAGTTGACCGTGAATTTGTATGCATTTATGTGTTAGTGTGATTGTGTAGAGATGTAACAGTTGAGTGATCGTATATCATTAATGCATTCATTAATTAATCACGAATGAAGTACTTTTATAAATCGGAGTGTCAAATAAATATCCCTTTCAACATTCCCGTTTTCTTTTTCATTTGAAAGTGCACCAATATATATATATATATTTATTTATATCTTTATATTTTATTATATGCGTTCACAAATGTACTGTGTCACACAAGTATATATATATATATTTTTTTTTAGAAGATAACATTTACACACTGAAAAAAGTGTTTTCTAAAAGTGAGCAGAAGTCCGAACACGAATCATTTTTTCCCAAAATTCTGCAAAGATCTCCTTTCAACACTACCTCCACCCCTAAACGAATCTACTTCAGTCCCTTGGAATAGGTCAATACCCATATTACACATGTCCTCTTCATATGCACCTCTCGTTCCAATATTATAGGAAAATTTATAAGTTACAGATTAAGAATCCATTTTATTTACAGGCATTATGCAATTTTTTAAATTAACGATTTAATGTACAGCTCAGTTAAAAAACTTCGCATCCATAGTTTTTGTATTTAACGGTCACGACCAGCTAGCCGTCTAATTTAAATATATCAGAAGCTCGAGTGTTTTTTATAAGATCTCCACACTAATACAGAGGCCCATGACAATCACAAAAATAGTATTTTTTAAATAATTAAGTGGATGCTCATGGAGTTTCTTTTCATATCAAATTGGTGTAGCTTTGAGGAGGATATAATATCAATATATCCCACTAATTTCACTTTCAAACTATCATCTTACGAAGGGAGAGGATGATCTACAGAGCCGAAGCATTCCGTAGAGTCCAAGTTATTGCTTTAAATGTTCAGTCAATACGTACTAGAGATTACATAAAATGTTCATGTTTTTTTGTATTGATGGATATATATACATGAATGTTCATGAATTCTAGTCAATGATAAAAGCAAAGCCAAAAACAAACGGCAAACATTAATTTGATGCGAACTAATTTTATATGAAGAACCAGAAGACGAAAGCGATCAACGTTCGGCTCTTAATTCACACGCGAGCAAAATGCTAGATTTTCTTCGATATTTCATGGCCCAACCACAGTATTGATAATTATCATTTTTACATATCTCAAAAGAAACAATTAATACAGGATTCACCTCATTTCTCAACAATTTCATGGTATCAAAATACAGGTTTAATTAAAATTACTTGTGATATTTATAGTGTATTGCTCTTTGCCTTGCCTAATGGTAAAAATATGCCTACCACAGAGAAAAGGAGTAAAAAAATTGAAACACATCAATAAAAAGAGCTATTATTCACACATATTTACGCGTAGAAATCGCCTCTGATTTGAGTCTGTTTTTATTCTTAAAGCACTCTTCAGGGCCGTGTTCAACACCATATCTCGCGAGGTGACAGACAACATGCCAGTCTTTTTTTTTACATCAGAGGAAGTCACGTGGTCAAAAAACTTTAGCAGTCATGATAGCAATAATTTAAAAAATATATATGTAAACCAACAGAACGTAATACAAATTTTCATAAACTTGTCCTTAACTATTATCTCTCTTCCGCTATCTCATTTAGGAAACTCAAACGTTTCCAAGTCCCTGATTTGCAAAATACTCATCACGAATAAGACTTTTGACAAATATTGCTTGCAGTCATTATCTATCATTTTATTCACACTATTAGTTACTAATTTGAGGGAATAAAACATTTCTATTTAAAATTAATCCATCTTACACAAAATCACTTCCCCTTGAAAAAGTAAGCAAAAATTAGGCGACGAGATTTCCGCGAGAAAGAGAGAGAAAAAAATAAACAATATGAAAAGGTTAACCACTCTTATTTGGAGACCAAAATGTCTCCCAGTATAAACGGTTGCCTAATGTCAATAAAAATACATAAAAACAAAATATACAGTTTACAATAGGACACTTGCTTTTTGTGTATACATATATTTATATGTATATATAGATATATTCACTTTTTCACTACCGACAAAGTACTTGCCATTTTTCACTAATGATCGATCTCTTCGATTTTAGCCTTTAGTCTTTTTTCTTATTAAATTGAGAGGAAACTCTCCAAAAAAAACAAGCGTCTCAAAGCTTATTTCTATTACTCTTTCCACATCAAATTGAATATTTTCCTTATTTCCACTGAGATCTCTAATCCAGCAATCTTCCTTGAAATCTTTCGAAGCAATTGGCAATACAAACTCTGTAGAAAAGAACTAGACAATATTTAACAATAAGGTATGATCATAATTTGGTATTCATTTTTCAATAGGAGCCCGTAACATGCACGTTTCTCCAATGAATTTGACATAAGATAAAACGATACACACAGTCAAAGATAAAAGAAAATGATCATCTTACTAAAACTCCAGTACCCATCAAAATATCTTAACGATACGATAGGGAAGTTTGGATTTGGATCGGACTGACAACAAAAAAAAATTAGAGAAAATTAAAAACAGCATTTCAAGCAACGACCACCATACACACACATGTATTCTCTCCCCCTACCGTTTCTTTGAATGTTTTCCAGTGTTCAGGCTGCACTTCATACAGTTAAAAGTGCCGGAGACTTGTCAATAAAAATTTAACCATTTAATCGCTCAAGAAAGTAATTGAAACAAAGTTAAATTCATCAAATATCGAATTGGATCCCGGTGGATCCATTTGAAGAAAACATAGTGAGCGGGAGGTGAGGATGAGGAGAGGAGATGGAAAATTCCGAGGTATTCGTATGAATGTTTTGGGGGGGGTCAATAAAAAACGACCAGCTCACAGCTGTAGGAATCAGGTGACAAGTTAGCGAAAAGCTAAACATACTCTCGAGTTTCCAGGCTTGATTGCGCTAACAACTACATAATATGATTGAGTGAGGGAGCAAGAGGGTTTTTTTCTAATATAATGATGAGAAATAAGGTAGAGCTTAAAAAAAAGAAGTCCATGCTTCGTGAACATGGATTGCACTATGAAATGAAAATAAAATTTCAGGGAAATACATCTACCTCGGCTACGATCGAGCCAAAAATATTCAGGCAATGTTTTTATGCTTCGCTGTGCAGTAAAACAAAGCCCTTAGCTATTAAAACACGAAGTATGTTTCCTTACAGCACAACACATGGTGAAGCTGTGACGTGAAGGGCTTCAACTTCTCCTCAGAGATGCCATACAAAAATTGGGCGTTAAAAATGTAATGAGAATTAAATTTCACAGCCAAGGGCGACTAATTAATGCACCACTATCAATTCAAATAACACCCTCGTGCTCGCTCGATTCATAAAAATTTTTTTTCAATGCAATCAGGACACTCACTCCTGACATCGAACAGGAAAATACACAATGATTAACTTTAACGCCACAACATTTGATTCCGATTGATCACATCACTACCCTTGCTGACAAGTGATAAAATGATCCACTAGATTTAATCATCCTTAATTATAATGCCAATATTTTCATATTTAGTCACACTAAAACACTAACAGCTGAAATCTACATTTACAATAACAGCAGTGTATGTATATACAACATTATATATACATTATATTTTTTTCAGTTTTCCTCGGTTGAGTAGTATCCACCTACTCATAGTATATCATTAAATTACATTCCATGAATATTAAAACATTCACAATTATATTTATGTACAAATGCAAAAGAAGAATTAAAATATATAAATATGTAGTAACATGGTAAATTGTTCGTAGTGAACATAGCACAGACTATATATTGGTCGCTAATTCACCGCGAAACATTATTGACTAAATAAAAAATTAATATTTTCAAGATGCAATGTTAAGGAATACGATGAGAGAAGCAATGAAAAGGAGCCGAAGCCGATAAAATACAATTTGATTATTTGTTATTAATCGTTTACCTAGCAATGGGGAAATAGAGAATTGGGAAAATATGCACAAAATCCATTTGAATCGCGATGGAATACGAACAAGAGAACTCTAAGAGATTGTATGCTTAAATAAAAAAAATGATGATGTTTATGTACAAATATGAAAAGCAGAGAGGGAATAAGTATATATAATGTATAAACATTCAATGATAAATCCGTGAGTTCGCAATAAAAACATTAACATATATCAATTTTTCTATTACATTGGTCCATAATATAAAAAAGTGAAGAGAATACCACTTCTTTGTTAAGGTTTACTTATATACCCTGTACTTTTGTCGTAATTACTTCAACAAGATAAAATTACTCAATGAGAAATGCAAAAAACAGCACCTCACCTAAAACAATAGGCATTCCCTTGAACAAATATGCTCTCATTAAGATTATATGAGGAACTAAACACTTATTAGGGTCCTGCCTTTCTTTAAATTGAAAATCGTAAAGGATATAGAACGGCGTCATTGATTTCTTAACAAAAGTTAGCAAAATATAGATTTTACAGCAATATTCAACCTTCCAATGCCTGAAAATAAAAACTAACTCGGATATGACTTTTCAGTTCTCTTCACAAGTGTAACAAATCATGTCTAAATGACTCTACAAAAATGACTAATAATATACTGCAAAGAAATAATACGGCGACGGCAAAATAATACGACAGCACGCTCAAAAAGCAACGAACAATAATCATAGACAATTATGATAATTACATTCCCGTAAAGGCAATTTATAAACTGCTGGCGTATTTTCCATCAAAAATAGTAAGTTCAAGAACTGTCCATATTTTTTCCTTAAAATATGACCGGAAATTTTAAAGATTTAATGACTCACGGTCAAAATCAATAACAAAAATTAGAAGTACTCCGCGTAATATGATTGTGAAGCTACTCATACTTTCGCATAGTAAGGGGAGAGACCATGTTATCAAAACATACAACCAAAATGATAGGCATCAAAAATATAAAAATACCTTAATGTAATAACTGTATGCGTCAACAATGAAAAGGGGTGACAGTGACCTCGGAAAAACGCAGGCACGTTAAATTTCAGAAGACACTTATTTTAAATGACACCCACAGATAACACGAAGTAACCACTCACGCAAGCATACGATCAGGATCGTCAGAAGAGGCGCCTCAGACACTTATGCTTAATAATATATAGACTCTCCACTCGCGCATGGAGCAGTTATTATTTTTCACTCCATTTATTCACCACTGATCAGGGGCAAGGGGAGTTAACGAAGTAAGATTCTTCCATGACGAAAAAAAGGCAAAATATGTCTCATTTCAATTGGTTGGGGAGAGAACCATATTTAAACGAATTTGAAATGATCAGGTCCTTTTGAAGAAGCTCTCATGTACACTCACACGCAAACAAACAATTAACACAGCTTTTTGTAAGAGGATTAACCATAATAGGTCTGAGAACGGCGCCATATTTGGTAGCAGTGGTAATCGCGCGTAAGCGCTCACAGTACACGGACTGGGAGGGGCCAGAGAGAAGGAGGGTGGAGAAGGGGTGAGGAGATTGGAGGCGTGAATCTGAGGAGACGTAGTCTTACAGCAAGTTGGGATGCCGTAATACGGTTTCATAGCCTGAAGCGTCCCTCCCAATAGGAACGGGGAAATAAAGGGCCGCGTGGTCGCGGGAGTGCAGGAGCAGGGTGATTTGAAGCACACATGTAACATAACGTCGCCATATTATATAAGAACACACGAAATGTACACTTATGCGTTAGTAGTACTTAAGGTCACGACGGCTTCAAGCTATGGAATGAAACAACGTGTGCGACTTGGCGTTCCGCGGTTGGAGTTCGGCCGAATGATTTTTATTGATGAAAGAACGTAAAAAGGAAACAAATTTGTACGAAATAAGCCAACGCCGCCAGCACACGATGGTTCATATTACAAGATGGCGAGGACTCTGGCCCTCAGCGTTCAGCGTGGAAAAAGGAGGCCCACGAGGCAACAGCGCTTAATTTACATGAATTTTACACGTCAGCACACGGAAAGCGGTAAGGAGGGTGGGGTGATTGATGGTCGGGGAGTCACACTGGCGAGCATTGGCAGGATTGCGTCAGTTAGCTTGTACAAGTGGAGGAGTATAGATTACGGAGACGAGAGAAATTCCGAGCGAAGGCTCGGGAGGAAACACATAATGCATACACCATTAAAATATACGTATATATATATATATATATATGTAAATACCATACACACTTTAAAATTGCGATCGCGGTGTGCATGTGGTGTTTGTGGAAGAAAAGGTGGGGGAGTAGCAGGAGGAGGGATAGCAGATCGGGAGGGTAGGTACAAAAAGATCAAATGGGTTTAATTGATTTGTTGATATTCTCTTCCTCCTTGATGCCAATCTCTCTCTCTCTCGCTTTTCAAAAAGGATTGAAAAAAAAAATTCAAGTGCAACTGTCACCATTGCGAGAATGGCGGGCGATGGATACTCCGCGCACACGAAACACCGCACGTTGCTTCCCTCCCCCGCCGCCTGGAAGGAGACCTCTCTTTTATCTCTCTCTCTTTCTCTCTCACCCTTTTCTTTCTCTTGTCTCCCTCAACCGTTCCATCATGCCCTATTATGCTTCCCGGCCGCCTTTCAAACGCACACAAGCACACAAACACACACGCACACTTCACAGCAGCCGTGGCCGAGGCGAGAGCACAAATCCTACACCTCTCTCCAACACTCGCCCAAAACAACACGCTTTCTCGCCCGATCGCCATCATCTCCATTTCCTCCTCCTCTTCTCCGTCGTCTTCTCCCACGTGGCCAGCTCTCAACTTCCTTGCACATATGGGTCGTGGGCTGGGCGTCGAGGATCCCCCCTCCCCCACGGGGTTGATATAAGGGAGCACTTATATTCCGACACGGCCATTTTGTTAAATAAAAACACAACACTTGGTCTTGCACCAATCGCAATCTCAATGTCTTACTTATTTTGCATTTCACACTCCTCCAGTAGCAAGAACACTAAATTACTTGATGCTTTATAACCACAACGAGTACAAACATTTACTTAATAAGTAGAAACATTGATGTTGATGCACTTTCCCAAATAGCTTTCAAGCGGAAATTTTGTCTGAAATAACTGTGTGCATCGTAGCTGACAAACACATACAGATACATACGCACAGATAGACCTTTTTTTTGTTTCCAAGTATCTTTCTGTAAACGATGTTTTCTTTGGCAAAACCCTCTTGAAGTCTCACTTCGTAATCCATCTCTTCTTACCTTTATTTTAATCCCCTAAAACAACAATCCGCACCGTTCGAAGGCAGCAGTCTCTTCAAGTCCGTGTCTACGACGGAAGGAGTTCTGGTCCTGATTCCTCGAGGAAGTTCCATCCGATGCACTTCATGAGCCCAAATCCACTCCACTGCTGCTTGCCATTCGTGAGGATTAGAAAAATATTAATGGATTTAGAATAAATGAGGTGAAGTTTACAAAAGTTATTTAATAACACCTTGATACGATATCACGCAATAGGTAATTTTAATTTTTAATGAGTAGCAACAATGGGAGACCATGAATATTATAATTTGATACAAGCTCTTTCCCCAATTTGCATTAATAATAGTCTCTTCATTACGAGCAAAGAAATATTAACGAAAGAATGCATGCGAGTTACTGGGGAACAGACGTATAATCAGACAGAGACTAAGTCGCCAATCTATTACATGTAAAATGATAACCTGGGAGGGCTAAACCAATGATTCATATCAATTTTAAAGAATATTTGGTTTCTAGAAAACATGCTATCTGTCCACAAAAGGGGTTTTCGCTGATTGAACATGTAATAATTAGTATGACCGACTTTTGTCATTACGCATTGGTTGTATTCTTCTTCATTATCATATTTTAAAATAGGAATGAAGTTTTTAAACATTACGGACATCTTAAAAATTCTGAATATTCGTGTCCAATAAAGGATTGTGCATAATTTTAAGCAAGGCAAACGAAAAGCATGCTCTAAGTTGACAGCGAAATCGCGGTATTTACAGCCACGTCAACAGTAACTGAAGTCTTGAGATTGAAATTTTTTGTGTGGGAAAAGAAAACTAAAGGTTTTAATCGTTGGTGCATCTACGACTACTAATAGCACACTCACTGAATTATACTGAAAAATAAGGCATAACATTAAATTGAAAACAGCTATTTTCTTTCACTCCTACTGAATCACAGATCTCAACTTGACGATCAAGCGAACATTTACCATCATACCTATTAAAGTATTCTATACAACTCTCATGCACACAGTTCGAAAATAATGCACGCGATAAGAAGAAAATGTGAAGAAGGTAAGTAAGTAGCAGGACTAAAACATCTTTTTGCTCAAAAATATTTCACATTATATGTCCTACACAGATTAATGAGAAGCAAGTTTTCAAGCATTAAAAATACCTTTCGCAGGGAAGAATATTGATCTCACCAAGGACCACGAAAAACTCACACGATTCAAAAAAAACGAACACGAGAAAAATCCAACTTTCGGGGCGAAATTTCATTTGTAACTTTTTCACCATAGATTGGTTACTCTACTTCAATTTTTAGTGATTTCACGTAAAAAATATTGTTTTGATTTCTCTTATAAACCTGGGGAAGAGTTTTTGCATAATTTATTTTCAGAAGAAATAACTCGACTTTCGGAGGCTTGTATAGCAAAGTTCTCTTACTCTATCCAGGGGCGACCATGTGTCATGCTGCCTGTGTGTGTGAGTGTAGGGGGATCAGCGAGGTCACTACCACTTGCACGTGACGCCTCTCCGAAGAAACCCATGCAATTTAATGAGCCGGTATGGGACTTCACCCCGAGCGCACTGACTGCGGGTTTATATTTAGACGGCCAAGGGAGATGACAGAAAAGGAAAGGTGAGGACGGGGTGAGTGAGAGGGTGGCGAGGGCAGGGGGAAGAAAGAAAGCAAGGAAGAGAGGCGGGTGTTACGTTGAGGTTTACCCTTAAAAAAAAAGAAAGAATCATCCCACTTGCCGTGGAAGCAATTACGTAGCCAACCCTTCATCTTCAGTGTGTCCTTCTCACTCCTACCTCTTCCCTCCCCCTTCTTTCTTTCTCTCTCTTTCTCTCCTTCCCCCCCTCTTCCTCTCTCTCGTGGCCTCTCTCACTCCCTCCCATCCTCATTCTCCTTCTGGTCCCCGTAAACTTCCTCCATCCACAACTACAGTGTGGACACACCGAGGGACGAAAAACTGAGGCTCTTTTCAAAAAGCTTGTTCTTGAGACTGAGGTCGCAAGGAGGGAATAATCAGCGCTCCCACGGCGGCAGCCTTAATGAGAAACTATTCAACAAAAGTAGGATGGAGGTATGCAGAGATACCCCCGCGCTCGCAATAACTTTTTAATTTTTTGTCGACCCGGGCATATGTTCCCGCTCCCTCCTCCCTTCCACCCCATTTCCTACACCCCATGCCCATCTGAAAGACTTGGTCCCGTAAGGATTGCGGTGGATTTGTGAAACTGCAGCGGTGCCGTCCGCGACCAGGGATGTCTCCTGCCACCCTGCTGTGTGGGGGCCCAGAGTGATGGGAAACACATGTGAATAATATTAATTTTTTCCCTCCCGCCGTTATTTTGAAGGCATTAAAGGCCCGTTTTTGTGTTGGCGCGTGAACTTTGACGAAGAGAGAGAGAAGACGACCCGAGCGAGAAATACGCTAATGCGGAAAATCCAATCCATATCCAAAAAGACGGTTTGCCTTCCGCTCCACTGAAAGAACGAGAATCACATAGAACGCAATTTATTTTGAACATGTGAGCGCGTCTCTCTGCTCCTTCCAAATAATAGCGCGTTTTTGCGAAGGTAAGTGGCAACGTTACGTGGCGAATAAAATGGGAATGACAACTGACTGTTCAAATTATCGGGTGAATTGGCACAAACAGGGATTCAGGGAAATAAAATCAAAAATATGAATCACATTTTCATAAGTATGGACCAAATGAAGCAACTTCACAGCTCGAATGACGTATCAAGTATGCTGAAGCACTACAAAACAGTTATTCTAGGTAATAAACAAAATGAATGAGAAACATTAAAATGTTAATCATTTTTTTTTAAATCCTTCCTCATAGATCTCTCACCTGTTAGTTTTCATCGCCGCCGCTTCACCTTGAAGTCCACGCCCACACAATCCCACATTGAACAAACGACGAAATCCATAAAAAGACGCACAGCACCCGCGGACAGATTCTTCGTATAATAGTTTCTAAATATTTTTATATATTTATATATATATATATGTATACATTTCTTTTTTTTTGGAGTAATCGATCAGATCATCGATTATTTAGTCCTCTTCTTGCCACGTTAAATTTAAAACATCAACACACTCCCCCCATTTCCGTCTTCCCAATCTGCCAGCAATGTCTCTCCCATTAAAAAACCAAAAACATCCTCAATCACTCATCATCTTCATAATCAATCCATATCAATGCGTTGGAAACCTTGATGAAGCTCCCTCCTCTCCTCCTTCCATCTCCTCACAACTCCTCCTCCTCTTCAATCTCCGGCTCGCCTCCGTCATCTTGATCGTGGACACCGCCCATCTTCTCTTAATTGCGACTACGTCACGCGGCTTCCTTCAGTGGTAGCCGTTGGTGAAGGCCGCCGGAATGAGTGGTCCCTGCGGCAAGAAGAGGAGGGGAGACGGGGGACAGTCCCCGGACTGTGGCGTCGTCTACAGATCAATTCCACTGGGTTGCAAGCGCCCGGGTAGCGGGCGAAGCGATTTCAAAACTTAACAATACACACACACATACACTGCTTTCAATATAAGTATATTTATGTATATCTATAATGGCTTGACTATTCATTTATGAAACAATAAATTCTCTTAACTCGCAACGCACATAATCGTGGTTGCTTTGATTCTTTTGCTTTTGCCGTAAAGGGTCGCACACAAAATCCATTGAGGTGTGCACGGCCTCAAAATGAACTGAACACTGAGGATGAATTAACAAATTTATGGTCCAAGGTTATTTTTTTATTAAAATGTTCAAACAGTTTTATTCGAGTTCGACATGTCCTTTTAAAATCGACGGGCTTTTCCCTTTTAAGTTATGCCGTGGCGGAGGATTCTCGATGAATATCTTTTCAGTGATTCCTTTCTCTCAAGAAAATGGTCATGGGTATTCCATTCGGAGAGAGATCCATTACTTAAATAATTTGATGGTTCGGTTTTTTTGAAATGTGCTGAGCAGACGCGAAGGCGGCGCTTGACGATGTTATTCTTACGAATGGCGATGAACTTGCATCTCAAATCAGTTCTGAGTCGGCAGAACACACCATAATTCAAGCATAAAGACTTTGAAATATAACTACAGTCCACAGTGCAGGCATGAAACATCACGAGTACATTTTCAAACAAAGATGAAACATATTAATGTCAATAATAAAACTATAGAAAATAAATTTCAGGTTGAAATAATAAAACGAAGAAGCAAATAAAAAAATTTTGAATGGTTTTCTGTGAGTCGAAATAAGATCTTATGATTCGCAATTCCATACGAAAATCCTCGCCAAGACATTGAACATGTCGAACTAAATTCATGTGAAATTGAAGACCATTAGTGCAATGAATCCAAAAGTTAATAGCATACAACTTTTGTTACTGAAACATCAAAATTATGGCAGTTACGTTAAGTTATATTTCACAGATCTCTTCAAGACATTACATTTATTATGAGAGATCAACCATTGTGAATATATAGTAAATATTCATGACAGATAGAAATGAATAATTGAAAAAAATATATTACATGGAACAGTAGTGCTAAATAGTTTGACTTAAAATAGGCACAGATAAAAATTCCCCTCTCTTACTGTTAATGATCATTTTCAAAGCCTTAATACTTCAAACATTAAGATGCGGATTCCGAATAATGTGCGTAATATGCAATCACGGAAACAGAAAAGGAGCAAATAAATACATAAAAGGTGCAAATTAAGTATAAGGAAAGCATGCGTCCAAATCACGACTCTCTCACCTTCTTCACAGCCTTTCAAATCATCATTTGGTAGACCGAAGGTCTTATGGAGGCAATCTTAAACATGCTTATGCCTCCGAATTCAATGCCACATGCTATGCATAATGTATTTTTATAGAGTAATCACTATTCGGGGACTAAAATCCAGCAATAATACCATTTACGTTTAGTTACATTATATAGTCACCTTTATACATAGACTTTGACTCCCTCCTCCCAAATTTGTCCTGTGGACAACATTTTTATCTATGATCAAATAAATTAAATGGTGTTTCCAAATTTTAGAAAACTCGTACAAACGATTCAAGTATAGACAAAATATAAAGAATATGAACAACTCCACAAAGTATTTCCGCATTAAAATCAGGACGAATAAAAATTTAAACTTCCTTGAATCTGAATCAACCTTGAACGTCGCATTAAACGGAAGGTCAATTTTCTTCGCAATTCACGCGTACCCACCAGCCTTCATTAAACCCAAACGCCCTCAAGTTCGAGACAGACCGAAAGACTGACTGATTAACGAATGCCTTCCCCGTTCGCCCATATTGCGGTCCACATCCTGAAACCACGGGAGACGCCGAGGTCTCAGCCTCGGGGGAGAGTAAGGAGAGCATTTCTCGAGGAGGGAAGACGTCCTATAAATTCGTCAGAGCCATTCAAATTCCCATAAGCGGGAAATAGTTTCCACACACATAGGGCAGATGGAGAGGGACGACAGACGAATGAATTCGGTGAGACGAATGAAAACGGAGTGAGAAAATCAGTGCGACTTCTTTTAATTTTTTGAAACGGACTCTAGAATCTCGAAGAAAGGGAGAATCTCAAAGACAGCGGGGGGGTAGGAGGTGGCGGGATGGAAATTCACGGGGGGCGTTGGGAGTGCGAGGGGTATGTAGGTTTAAGGAAGAAAGGAGGACGCAGTGAGCGGGGGTGCAGTTAAAAGAGGACTCGAGTGGAATGGTGGGGTTTTAGGACTCCGCGCAGAGGTAACCGGGTGCCGCGGAAGTTCCTAGGTATTTATGGAATGCAAACTCGACGGGTAATAAGGAAAAAGATTGGGGGTAGGGAAACTAGGGTATGGGGACGGGTGAGGGAGATGGAGAAAGGGAGAGAGTGAAGGAGGAAGGGGGAGGAGTGGTCGGAGGGCTTTCGGGGATGGCGGGTGTGAGAAGGGGAGAAGGGAGTGAGGGGGATCCGGCGCATTCAAACGCGATTATTAAATTCCCCGCAAACATCACATTCGGTGAGCTCCCCTCCCCCAGTATTCGCCCCCACGGCCTGCGAGCTTCAAACTCCCTTCCTGAAAGAGCTTTCCCCCGCCCCGACGTACCACCCCTCCATCCTCCTCCCCTTCACTTTTGTCTCTGAAATTCTCTCTCTCCGGACTTTCCTCTCGTCCCATCTCCAACCCACCCACATACACATCCCTTCCTTCGCACACAATACATCGCCACCTAACCATATCGGCCCTTCCCCTCGTTCCGTTTCCGTGTAGCCCGACGTGTTTAAAAAAAATATCCCCTCGCCTTATCCTCCCATTCCATATAATACACCCTGTTCGCCTCTTCCAGAAATCTCTCTCCTCATACTTCCCCTAATTCATTGCATCTATGTCTCTCTTACCGTTTGCCGACACCTATTGTAGGACTTCTCGTCGTTAGAGAAACGTCAGGGGTGGAAAAATATTGTGGCCACCAGATTATTATTAATCCTCAACAAAGACCTGATCAACGTGCAAATGTAATGCAACTAGCACCGAAGAGATGGACTTGACATCCATAATTATCATTTACTCACCAAAGGATTGAATTACAAGGGGGTCATTTTAAAATATAATACTAAGTCCTGATGAGGACATTTTTTAATTTGTAACCTAAATATGCCAAATCAGTTTTTAAAAACTGGACATGGCAGATTTGCACGATAAAATTAACAATTTACTAGAAAAGGTTAACAGAAAATTAATACGGGTATTCACTGCCGGTCGCAAATTAAAAGAAAGCAAGCCTCATATTTTTTTACGGCTTCTTTGTTCATATTAGCTATTTTTAAAGAAGACGGAATACGTTTTACTACGGAACTCGAATACGTCACAGTAGTGAATATGCTCTTGAAATATTCTTTGGTTGGTTCTTTCCCTGCGTATCACCCTGTTTTGACATAGCCTCACCCCTTTATTTTACCCGCTGTCTTCGATTCATCAAACCAAATTGTCCTACAAATGAACCGTTTTTTTTTTGCCTCTCGAACTAATTCACTCTATTGCCTCGTCACTTCCCTCATCTCGTTTCTCCAGGGATTTTGAGCTTCTATTTGGCACTACGACATCATCACTTGACTGATTTGCCATGTCGACCGACGCTGTTCAAGACAGTGAAGATAACGCCATTAAAACAATTAGAATACTATTAGCGAGGGAAAGAGAACAGGAATAAAAATGAAACTCAGCCGGTAGAATGTAACTAACATATTTTTACCTAAGTCTGAATTGGTTTTGAGAATAAAAAGGAGACTCATTACAAGAGCTAAGAGTGAGGAATAGATTGAGTGAGTAAGAGAATGGGAGCAAGAATGAGAGAGAGAGCAAAACCAAATGAAGAGAATAGAGAGCAAGAAGAGGAAAGAGATGAACGGTGCGATAAGGAAGGAGGTAGTAGGCGGAACGAAGAGGAAAATATTCGAATGTTACACGAATCTGGGGAGGAAAAAAAAACTGAAATGCAAGGGATAATACAATTTTTCGAGACAAAATAATTATTGCCAATTTTTTCTACCCTCTTCTCTTTTTTATCTTCCATCTGCCTTGACGTCTTCCCTCTTCGCGATCCGCTTTATATTCTTTACACCCTACTTTCCTTCTCCCTCATGTTCTCGCATATTCATTTATTCTCTCCACCATTAGCTTTTTGCGGAGGAATGACATAATTTTTAATTGCATTTTTCTTAGCGGGACATTTTTAATAATTCTTACGTCTCTCGGTTAGTTATTGGGACACATGAAATATTTTTTCGGGCTTTTTTTTTGGCCGTTCCAATCTGAATGTGCTTCGCAGTGCTATTCGTTTTAAAGGGACGTCCTTTTCCTCTCATTAATTTCCCAAAAAAAAGGAAGAACAAATTTATATGACATAAATTTGTATAAAAGGAAGAATGGAAGGATACCGGAAGAGGCAAAGTGGAATTGTAACATTGGCGATCGCTGAGCTGGGCACGTTTTTGAAATGGGGAAAAACTCATTAAATATGTTAGCCATTATTACTAAATTATTTCGCCATGAAGTATTTCAATAATTCTGGAATATTTTCCTTTAATATTCCAATATTTAAAAACCACACCTGGGCAATGGAATGTATTTGAAACATGGGATTACAGCTAACAAGAGTCCCACCATTTTCAGTTTTACTCATTTATATTCGGCTCTTCGGTTACACAGACGCTCATGTCAAAATTTTCAAATGGCAGTCAGTAAACGGTTAGAAAAATATCAAAAATGTTGATACCTCATGGTATGATTGCATAAATTTATTGGGGTCTAAAGTATTTTTTCACCAATTTTCAGGTAGCAAGGCAAGAGCAACGCGTAACTCCAAAGCTACCTTAGAGAATAATCATATTAAAATATCAATGATAAAACTCTATCTTCACCCACTCGGCGCCTTGATATAGCACACTAAACATTAGTGAACGAGCGAGAGCTCTCACTTCATAAGCACACCTACGCCGTCGTCCTCGCTAAGTAATTCTTTACGTCTCTATCGCACTATCCACCAAGCGGCTTAAGGCTACCTAAATCCTAAAGGAAGCGGAGAGACAGGGTGGAGGAGGCGGCAGTAAATGCGACCTCAGTTTTTAATAAAAGTCCTACCCACCGGTGCAATGAACGATTCACTATGTAATCCAGAGATTAAAACAAAAAGATCCTACCTCCGTGCTCGCCCTTTTACGAGCAAGTCGGAATCTTTGAACAACTTATGCTCTCAATAAAAACTGGCTGATATTCATTCGCTCTCTGCATCACCCTTCCCCCCTCGGGCCATCCGATTCCCTCGTCACTCCCCCTACCTCCTCCACCCCAGACCCCTGGATGCTCCCTCTCCGAGCAGAAGGGTCTCCCATCCCCCCTATACGCCCTCCCATTCCACTTCCAGACCCCTCCTCTTCATCCGTTCGCACACCCACGGCGACCCCCCGCACCGCCATACATTCCGACGCGAACTGACCCTGGGGAAGGAGAAAAGGAGGTGTGGGGGGAGGGTTGCGGAGATGGTGTGAGAGATAGGAAGACGGGAAAAGTAGGGACGAGATGGGCGTGGTGGGGGAGGGGCAGGGAGACGGAAGAGAGAGAGAGAAAAGTGGGAGAAAACAAACGCCATAGTCGTAAGCCCCATGTGGATAAATCCTGGGGATTTTATCCAGGCCTATTAAAAAAAGGATCACATACTAATTTCCATCGAAAATCCCACTTACGGTTTAATGGCGCCGACTGAGTGTTTATGAAGAAACCAAATCCCTAGAAAAGAATATGTGGCACAGAAAAGTGGGGGTGCAGAAAAAAAAGGGCGCGTCCCTTCTCGGAACTCCTACCCCCCCAAAAAAAACCAACTAAGCGCACTTTTCTCTTACCTTTATTGTGCGTATAACTCGCGGAGATTCTCTTACGCCCCAGCACTCCAGAGTCCAAAACCTCTTTCGCCCTTAACCCTTTATATTCCCTTGGATTCGTTTTTTTTGTTCCCAAACCCCTTTGCTCCGTCTTTCAAGGGCCGACCCGGCGTCGCCCACACCACACCTCTCTCCTCACCTCTCCGCTCCCTTCCCATCCTCCCTTCCCACCCGCCCCACACACCTCCTCTCCCCAAATCCCACCCCCGCACCGCCCGACACCCCTGTCCACCGTACTCCCTATGCAAACGTACGAGGAGAAAATTGGTTCTTGAGAGGAAATTGAAAAGAGTGTAACAGTTGGTCTTGAAAGTTATATTACCGTCGGAAATTTTGACCGCCCACTCCTGGATGGCAAAATGGGACCGACCCATGCATTCCGAAGAGTCTGAATGGTTTCCCTAGCATCTTTTATGATAACGAGCAGCGACGCGGTGTGTCCCACTACAGTCCACAGCGGAGCCAGGAGGGATATTTAGATTCTTTCGAGTTGAAAGGGGGGAAATTGAATGGGCGGCTACTGTGACTGTACAAAATTGTTTTTCTCTGAATTTTTGCACATTTAAAAGAATTTAAATGCATTACACGTAATCTTATAGCAGTCACAACCAAAGTACTTGTACTGGAGTATTTGTATTTCACACTGTTATAAATTTAGAGATTATAAAGATTTTCAAACATATAACGAGTGTTTCCCGTTTCTAGATCATCAAACGCCGTGGATAATGTATTCGCCAAGTCTAGTTAGTTGCCCTCCCTTCTATTTAATGCTACGTTTAACTGTGGGGGGGTGTAATTGCTGCCAAGAATATTCGCAACTTATTGAAACGTGATATTAAAAACGCGGCCTTAAAGTGAAATTTTAAATTTCGATCTTAATCATATTTTACCTAATTCTTTGCCGTTGAGAAATACTATTAAAAAATAATTACGTTAACCTGTGGCGAGCGCATTGCTAATCTAATTCATTAAGGCTAACATATCAGATATCTGGAACAGAAATGCTTTGGAAATCGAGAGGAACAGATACTCGGGGATAAAAAGATGCACCCAATGGTCTTTAACTGCGAAAAATAAAACTTTCGAAGCTTAAATTGTGCACACACACACATGCGAGATGAATTAATTCAATTACTTTCTACATCTTAAAATTAATAATTTTAAATGAAAATATTATTTAGAAATCCATCCTAAAATTTGACTGAACATGAAGACAGGAGTGTGCGTTGAGAATTTAGATGGGATTGGGAGAGCATGCGGTTTTTCGGAATGAGAACATCAAGAAATAAAATGCATTGCTGGAAGCTTGAGCAAGGCTCGGATGACTCACATGCCAGGTGACAAAGCGAATGATCCAGATGCAGAAGAGAAAGAGAGTACTCAAGGTCACACTTACTGGGCTATAGGCGAGCGGCGCGCGACTCACCGCGATGGCGGGAAAGCCCGAGGGCTGCGGGGAAGCGGCCTGGACGTATCCCACGCCTGCCGCCGCCGCCGCCGCTGCTGCTGCCTCCGCCGCCCCCGCTCCCGTCACTCCTCCTTGATTTCCACCACCACCGGTGCCGCCGCCCCCGCCTCCGGTGCCACCACCCCCGGCGCCGCCGTACATGTCCATGGGGCCGGGTGAGCCGGCATTGGGTACGAATCCTCTAGAGCTGGCTGCCGCGGCTGCGGCCGCTGCCGCCGCCGCCGCTGCGGCCGACGCGCCGACCGCGGGGAACCCCTGGTGATGGGGGTGCGGAGGCGGTGGCGGTGGGGGTGCGTAGTTGCTCATCACTGCGTCGGGAGAGAGGAGAGGGAGTCAGTGGGAGCGAGATAAAAATCGTTAATGCAATGCTGAAACGACCGTCAGAACACATCATCACTTGACGTTTAGAAATAAAACAAGGAATCGGATGCAATCAAATCTTCCTTCAAAATATTTCTCATTTAGACAGAACCTCAGTAAAACTATAAATAATAATAAACATTTAAAGATATAAGTAATCCGCACGCTCTCCACCAGAAGGCTAGGCGATACCAAATCAATGCCGTAAATGTCATTTAAAACTATGCAACTTGGATTTTCTCCCGTGCATAGGCCGACCAATATAACCTGACTGACCAGATCAATTAATTTCAATATTAAGGGTTAATTAATGACAATCTTTTATAATATAGACGATAAACCACTCTCAATGCCGCACAAAAGCCAGGCGCATTTCCGATAAACTACACATGCTCATTTGATTACCTAATTTACAATTGCAATCGCATAACTTTATCGTAGAAACAGTGAGCTAGTGAAAGTTATTGTCTACATAACATGTAAATTGAAGCATTTTAATCGTTTTCCACCACCATACCCCACAATTCAATATTCATTAAAAAATCATTTCATGTACCTACAGAAATGCATATTCAAATGACTTTTACGGTGCTATTTTCACAAACACCAATTTGTAATTGGGTAGGTATATACTTCCAATGTAAACCTTGTATGAAAGGAAAAAAGAACACGGCTATAGCATCATGAGGTACACTGAATGTCACTGTCTTTGTGTTAATCATGGAAATATTCGATAGTTTTTACACAAATTCGATCATTACTAACGTTATTTCTCTTTAAAAAGTGCATTTTGAGACACCCATAAAATTTAAATCAGGTATTAATACGTTTTAAAATGTTTTCTTTTCCAGCAAAAACATTTGAAATGCTTCACTCGAAAAGCTGTATTGGCTCCCAAATATAAAACTCTGCCCCTCCATTTTCCCCAAAGACTTGCAGAAGACAAATATAAGTGTCGCCGGGCATTAAATTACCCTTGAGTTTTAGATGAGTGCTATTGTTTTTACGCTTTTCATCAACGCAGGACAAACGAGTGTCTGAATTTTCTACATGACAGAAATGAGAAGATAAACTGCATTGGTTTCACAATTCCTCAAACTTAGGTCTTATTGCTGTCGCATGCGCAGTATGAATTACGTAGAAATAGTAAAGATATAAGGAACTCTCCGACTGACTAAATGAACCAACCACGAATACACTCGCTATAATAAATTTATTGGCAAATTTGTAAGAAGAGATTAGCGGCCTATTTAGAGTTGTCCGCACAGTAGAAAACTCTTTTATTGTCAACTCCATCAACTATATTTCAAACGACAGATATTTGAGACGAGAATCGGTTAAATGACACAAGTTTCCGAATGATATTTTCAGGGGAGATATCTGTGAGCTCAGGCACAGAGCAAAACATTTCCGTCCAAAAGCTAAAGCCAGAACTGAAATAATAACGCTGGGGTTTCTGCAATGTACCACGGCAGAAAGGGTTACCAACATCAATTAGTAGGAAGCCGATTGATTTCGTGTTTAACAGTTTCCATTAAATATGCCTCCCAAATTCTATTCATCGAGTCTAGTTTTATTGAAAACCTCCCATCTGAAGTCCACCCACTCACAGTGCGTCACCACATTTACCGTGTCACAGTAACAATGTACTGCTTTTTATTACGCAAATGAAAATTCAATTGAATATTCGTTGGTGCAAGTGGTCGCAACGTTTTTCTCCAGACTCACGGTCTGCAGGCTTGAGCAAATCTTGCGATAAAAGTCACCTTTAAATAGAACCGTGCAGAACAAACAATAAAATGTACTCTTTACGGTAAAAAATGACTAATAGAAGAGCAAATCGAGTAGTTTCAAGCGTGATGTGGTGGAAGTCGAACATAATGAATAACTGATCGTAGCACTTCTCAACTTGATATGTTGTATCAAGCGAAAAAGTGCTACAATCAGTTATTGACTAATAGAAGAGAATGGAGTCCAGTATATTTCCATAAATAAGCATTTTTCTGAAAATAACCAATTAATTTGAAATTAATATGAAGTCAAATAATGGTGCCAATCGATAATTTAAGTTTTTCATTTAGGATAGTTCCTCCAGAGAATTGCATTACTTGACTGTAGGATTTCAAGGTAAATTGAAGGCGGTAATCAGTTTTGCGAAATGTAATGAAATGTTTCATGCGGGAGGACTCGGTGTAAATTGGATGAATCACTAAATATACCTACCACTATTGAGTGACCGTGAGAAATTTCCAAACTTATGTTAAAAGAAAGAAAGACTCTTGGACTTCTGGGAGAAATGTTTTCAATTACAACATATGATACATGGCGCGAGGGAACAAGCCCTTGTTGGATAAATTGAACACACTGAAATCACTAATTTCCTTTCCTCTTCATTCGCCTTTCAGTTTATATCGTTTAAAATCGACGTCCATTTAAATTATCCGGGCAATGGACGATGTAATATATCAACACCCAATAAAGAAGAAGCAAGCTGAATCGTCCGTCGTGAGTGTCCCACTTATGTCATGCCGACTGGCATTACACGCGTGTGAGAAGAAAGAGAGAAAAAGAACTGTTGTAATAAGTCTGCGCCCAAAAGTTGCAACAGGGAAACACCCCGTTAAATTGCCGGAGATTTGTGCGGTTTACTCAAAGAAACAACGACAAAACTTCCCGAATAAATTAAGTGCGAGGGGGAAAAATATTGCCGGAAGTGAAAAAGGAGCAATAGGGCGCTTAATGAAAGAGAGGGAAGGGAAGGAGGAGGCGAAGGTTGAAGAGACAGCAGGAGAAGGATGGGGACCCAATGTCCCTCGGGACCAAGGAAGAGTGGAGAGACGGCCATGGATGAGAAGTGGGAGGCAGGGCAGGAGAGAGGGTGAGGGGAAGGGAGGAGAAACGAGGGAGTAAGGGAAAATGGCAATCAGAGGGAAAGAAACTAAAAAGCTCTCTGGCCAGTAAGCGTGGCGGCACAATGGCCCCGTAACGATGCCTTCGAAGTATATTAAACGGTGCGGCAAATGAGCCGACGCAAGGATTTTGCGGAGGAGAAAGGGCGACGCGGGAGATGGGTGCGGCACCAAAGGGAAAGGACGACTACGTGGAATACAGAAAAAATTCACAGACTGGCAAGAAGAGGAATGCGCGGATTCTTTAGCCGAATTGGAATGAGTGGTGGCGAATATTTTGAAATTCGTCATTCAGACCCAACCAAATCGAAAATAATGTATTGATACACGCCAATTCAGAATAATAGTATAAACTTTAATTTGCTATGATTGTGTCTGACAAGAATATCTATCCTAATATACGACTATGTACCCCGTTTTTAGAACATGAAATGCATGATACTACCTGACCGTATAGCAATATTGTATTGGTAGATCGGAAAACGCTGGAAATTGGAGTGTCTTGAAATGATGGCATTGGAAAAAAATTACTAATCAATAATTATTTCTAATGATAACTATTCCTAACTACGGAATGGCCTTTGAAAGTTGCATACAGTGCACGTAAGATTGGATTACTTTCTAGGTACCTTCAGGAGGATTGAGATTCATAATCAAACATAATTGGTAAATCATTTCCTTGGCAGCATATCAGAATTACTGCGGCAATGGTTTGGTCACGGAGCATTTCACGACAGCTAAAATACTGATTTCAATATCAGTAAAATTATTTTGTTTGCTGATGTAAGTTCCTAAATTAAATTAGCAGAGTTTTTCATTACATTTATCGTAAAAGCCTGATTCCATAAGGGTTCCACGCATTTTTGTTGAAAAGTGTAAGAAAAGGTACATTCGACTGCTGTAAATCGAGTGAGTGATATAAAAATAAACGTAGGTGAAGCAATGGCTAGGGCCGAAAATCTATTTCCAGGACCCTTTCGCTCCGTTCGCCAATGAGGGCTCGTAAATTGGGCGTTAGTGAGCGGGTGAGTGAAATAGAGCCGGTGTTGAAAGGGATGGAGGTTCTGGGGAAATAGGCTTAGTTTACGTTTCCCTTACCCTTAGTCTGGGAGATGCAACCCGCACCGTCGAATTTCGCATGCCTTGGACCGCATTCACGGTGTGCGGGGAAAGTAAACTGCGCCCAAGGGTCGAATGTTCCAAAGAAAACCACTTCATTTCAACCCACCTCCTCCTCTTTCTCTCCCCCCTCATTCCTCACCCGCGCCGTTTCCTCCGTTCCTCTGCCGTTCATTAGCGCTGGGAAGTCTCTCCAAAAGTCAAATCTTCCACCCTCCACGCCACTCCTCTTTCAGACTCCTTATTTCGCCCATTTCTTAACGAAACGTCTTTCTCCGCTCCTTGCGGAGATGTTACTCTTGGGATGTTTGCTTCCCGCCCGCATGCTTCCCGCCCAAACTCCCCAGCATTTTCGAGAAAAAAAGTCTCATCCTCCCGGTTTCATTCGATTTTGCGCCTTTCCCTAAGCCATCTCAGCTTTTTTGGCTCATTTTTACCCTCATGCTGTTGGTTCTAACCTCCTAATTTTAAGTCTAGCCACGCTGCTAATTAGCCACGTTAGATTACCTTGAAGAGAAAGATATGGTTTTCGTTTGCACGAGGCATTGGTTTCTGTTTCACCATCGACTAACCATTGTGAATGTTCCAGAATATGGGTTGAAAATACAAAATTGAAGTACGTACACTGGATGGGAAATGCTTCGCATTTTTAATTTGTGCTTAAAATCATCTGATGAATGGAATGGATCTTGGCAGAGCGAATGAAGGGCTTAGTAATTCATCCCCACCTCTACTATATTATACGTATATATCGATGATGCGGAAGTACTCACGAGAGCAATATAACTTTTGGAAGGCACAACAGAACACAGAATAAAACAGATTACGCGTAAAAGGACACTCACACCGTAGATGATTTAAGCTTTCGGCCTACTCCGAGGCCTTCTTCAGGTCAGACTGTCAGTCAAACCTATCAAATAAACATTTTGTACCTCCCCACCTAGCAAACTAATCTATATCAGGTCCCTCTTCATCTCTGTGTACTTCTTTCCTCCCTTCATCCCGTCCAACATCCCTATCCTGTTCCTGCCCTTACCTCGCTTGCCCAACATTCTCCCCTCTATTACCTTCTTCAACATTCCACTACCGCTCAATACGCCTTTCATCCATTTTTCCTGCCTCCATAGGATTTCTCTTAACAAACCCCTCTCCTCACCCACCATCTCTAGTACTTCCTCATTTGTTTTCCTTTCGGTCCATTTCACCTTCTCCATTCTTCTCCACACCCACATTTCAAAAGCCTCCAATCTACGTCTATCCTCCTGCTTCAGTGACCACGTTTCCGCGCCGTACATAGCTACGCTCCATATCAGAGTTTTTACGAGTCTTGTCTTAACATCCCTACTCAACGTTCCCACCATCAACTCCCTCCTCCTTGGGAAACCCTCCTTGCCTAGTGCAATTCTTCTCCTTACGTCCCTACCACTTGGGCCGTATTGGTCCAAAACACTTCCGAGATATGTAAACTGCTCTACCTGCTCTATTTTTTCCCCGCCTATTTTAATATTTATCTTACCCTTTTTCTTTCTGGAAAATCGCATAACCTTTGTTTTATTAATATTGATTCTCATCCCATATTTATCGCACTGAACCTCCAATTCACTCAGCAATGCTTGCAATCCCTTGGCTGACTGAGCAACTAATGCTTGGTCATCTGCAAACCTAACCGATTTTACGAATTCCCTTCCGACTTTCATTCCTACCTCCAGTTCTTCCCATGCCTCTTTAATCATTTCCTCCACATATACGTTGAACAGCACCGGTGACAATGGGCAACCCTGCCTTACCCCTCTTCCTAACACAGCCCATCCGGACTCTCCGTTCCCCACTCGCACCTGAGCAGTCTGAGACATGTACAGGTTGCGGATCAGTCTCCTGTCCCTCCAATCCATTCCTATTTTCTGCAATACACGCATCAATTTTTCCCAATTCACTCTATCAAACGCTTTTTCGAAATCTACAAAACAGGCAAAAACGTCCTGATTGCATTCTATATTTCTCTCGATTAGTGATCTCATTACTGCAATGGCATCACGCGTACCTCTTCCCTTCCTAAACCCAAACTGATCATGCCCTAAGTAATCATTTGCCCTACTCTCTATCTTTTTGTTGATGATCCTGAGAATAACTTTAGCTGCGTGGGATATCAAACTTATTGTTCTGTAATCCTCACATGATATAGCCTTTGCCTTTTTTGGAATAGGAACTAACACTGATCTCACAAAATCTTCCGGCCAGATTCCTTCCTCAAAGATACTACGAATCAGTCTATAAAGGGCCTTCTTCCCATATTTTCCTAAACATTTCAACAGCTCTACAGGAATGTTGTCCACCCCCACGGCCTTATTTGCTTTCATCTCCTTTAATGCCCTTTCTATTTCATCGTCGAGTATGCCTGGACCTAAGCTATCTTCTTCTACGTCATGTTCCTTTTCTATGTCTAACCTTGTCGGCCTAAGTTCTTTGCCATACAGTGTTTCTATGTATTCCTGCCATTTCTCTGGGATTTTTCCTGGTTCACTATTATCTTACCCAACTTATCTTTAGCACAGATCTGTTAGCACAGATCTTGCCTTCTTATTTCCCGATAATAACTTAACCTTGCTGTATAGAGCACCAATTTCACCCTTCTTCTGTAAACTTTCCATATCCTCGCATTGCGTTTTCCACCATTCTTCTTTTGCTTTATTTGTGGCCCTTCTCAATTTATTGTTTAACTCTTTGTACTTCATTTTGCCTAACTCTGTGTTTACATTCTTCCATCTTCTTCTCTCATTCATCTTTGCAAACATCTCATCCGTGACCCATGGTTTCCTCATTCTTTTCCCGTTAATGGTTCCTATAGTGTCTTTTGCTGCTTCCGATTTCCCTTGCTTGATACATTCCCATTTTTCTTCGATTGTACTCGGTTCTTTACCGTCATCCATTATTTTCTCTACAGCCTGCTGATACTCCTTCCTCGTTAATCCATTTAATGCTTCTACGTTCTATTTCCTAAACCGCCGCCCTTGCCTTATCTTCTTGAAACGGACGTTACATTTCATAACCACTAAATTGTAGTCAGAGTCCGCATCCGCTCCTGGGAAACTGTGCGAATTTATCACACTGTTCCTAAACCTGTGCCTAACCATAATATAATCTAACTGATACCTTTCTGAGTCACCTGGCATTTTCCGTGTATACCTACGCCTTTTGTGATGTCTAAACCATGTGTTGGTGATGACTAACCCCTGTCTCCTGCAGAATTCAATTGCTTTCTCCCCACGTTCTCATATATATATATATATATATATATATATATATATATATATATATACATATATATATATATATATATATATATATATATATATATATATATATATATATATATATATATATATATAGATGATGCGGAAGTACTCACGAGAGCAATATAACTTTTGGACGGCACAATAGAACACAGAATAGAACAGATAACACGTAAAAGGACACTCACACTGTAGATGTTTTAAGCTTTCGGCCTACTCCGAGGCCTTCTTCAGGTCAGACTGACCTGAAGAAGGCCTCGGAGTAGGCCGAAAGCTTAAATCATCTACAGTGTGAGTGTCCTTTTACGTGTTATCTGTTCTATTCTGTGTTCTATTGTGCCGTCCAAAAGTTATATATATATGTATATATATATATATATATATATATATATATATATATATATATATATATAGATGATTTCTTCGAAGTAACACGTAAGTGTTGAATAAAAAGCTTAGACAGTAACATACAGCACGAGAACAGATATGACTTAAGTCATATCTTATCTTCCGAAGAAGACGGAGTTCGAGTCCGTCGAAATTATCAAGATATTATTGTGAGTGTTCTTTTTATGTGTTCTCGCGCTGTGTGTTACTGTCTAAGTTTTATGTATACATAAATATATATAAATATATAAAAATATATATATATATATAAAATATATATATAATATATATATTATATATATTATATATATATATATATAAGATGTACATTTTTAAAACATAGAAACACATAGAAAGGGCACTCACACATGTAGTTTTGACGTTTCGACGGCACGACCATCGTCATATCGTAATCGGAAGGCGATTCTGATTACGACGGTCGTGCCGTCAAAACTACACATGAAGAACAACATTTGATTAAAACAGTATTCCCATTTGCCGTTCACGTTGTTCACATATTACGCAAAACCAATCAACGATTTCTCATAGCTATTTTCCACATACTTGTGAAACGACTTGATTAGTGCACACTACTGCGATATTATTATTTTTTATTCCATAAGGACTTACTCAGCATAGTTACCATAAATAAAGGACATTATAAGGCAACGCTCGACAAGTATCATTTGGTGGACTTTTCATACATAATTTCCAAGGAAGGAACGAATCAAATGCTGAAAAAATTCGAATTTCTTAGAGACTGCTACGTGTAGGAGTCTCAGCAACAGCAGGACAACTTGATTATTTTCTTATATTCTAGTTCAGTACTTTGTTTTCAATATTACTGGCGACCCTGAAAAGAAAGAAAGCTATCCACCTTCACTCAACAGCTCCATTACCATAATGTCCTGTGTCATTCATAAATAAATATGGGGTGGCGACATTGTTTAATTTCCATTTATCCAATATTGGTTTTAAACATCATCAACATAAAGCAGCCAAGGTCTAAAATGAAAGTGAAATTGACTAAATATTTGGAAGAAAATGAAGTCGCCGAAACCTTTTAGATTTCCGTATAAAAATAAATTCATAAAAAGTATCCAGTCCACTATCGACGAAGTCATATCATTTTGAGTTATTTGGAAATGTGTATGACAACGCGTAAAACACTGGCGCTCTTTTGTTGTTCAAATATTAGTCTATCTAAGGAATTTGAATGAAAATGAATTTTTACGAAGCCGAGAGAGACCCTACTAAATAAGCTTAGCTTAATTTACCAGGTACTTACGTATCAGGAAGTTTGTAAACTTAGCGTCATTTGACAACTTTCTAGTGGAACACTCATAACGACACAAACGGAAGACATATAATTAAAAATGGTGTTAATTGGATGGGAAATAGAGAAAAAAGAAAGAAAGCAAGGAGAGAAAACTGTTAGTTGGACAGAGGTCTCACCTGACAGTGCTTGGGTAAGCAGCGGGGTGTTATTGTTCGGAGTCAGCTGACCATTCGTGATGTCCACTGTTGGTTGTGAAGTGGACATCAACAGGACGTTTCCACGTTACCAGCGGAAAGCGTAAAGAGAAAGAAAGAGAGTAGACATTAGGAAAGTTCAAGACTCCAGACACTACAAACATTGAAAAGATTAAAAATTAAGACAGTGACTCCCTATATGCCCAATGCTTAATTTCCTCAAATAGTACATTTAGAACAAGAAAAAAAATGTACAGAAATATTTCCGTTATTTAAATTAATTGATTAGGAAAGTTGTAGTGGAGGAGAGACGAAAGGCTAAATGTAGAAAGATGACGGTCATCTCAAATACTGCGCATCTGTAACTTTATCACGAACGAATTCAAATTGCAGATATCAGCAATTTTATGCCTAAAATAACATATTGTAGCAACATTCATTTTAGATATTCATCATCTATTGGGTAGGTAAACAAGCACGCTTCACATCTTTTACAAAAAAACATATTTGCCTAGGACACATTTTACCTGATGGTAAGGTATTTCATGAGCCCATTTAGATTCATTTCAATGTAGATACGAAGATTTGCGGTAGCGTGGGATGCTCTCTCATTACGCAACCAAGAGCTCTCTAATACGTACAAATGCTAATCATTGCTAAAGGTATTGATAGTAGGGAAGCACAGCGGAAGTGTACTAATACATAACCTGCACCGGAGAACGGAGACTATAGAGCAAATACAATCATCGGGGTGGAAAAAGAAGCGTAAATTCTTGCCTTAGAAGCGGTTCAAACATCAATTCTACTGTAAGCCTGTTAACATTCACTCAGCATATACACTTTCATCTATAATACCCCATTCACATATTCAGACAAACATTCATAGCACACAAAGCATTCACGCTAGGGTCACTCGTACTCAGAGCTTACACCAACGCATCCATGCACGAGCCATAAATAACAGCGAGGAATTCGGTTCCAGGAAGTGAAAGGTTGGAGATAAGGTGAAATAACCCCATGGGTGTCGCGTAGAAGATGCACATCTCTTGCAACGCCCTTGCATTTCTAACTCAGGGGTATAAGGACGGGTCGAGCAGATTGGGTGCGATTTCATTTCCATTTTCAATTGAGCCGGAGGAAGAGAAGAAGAGAGAAATAGTTCAGGCACCAATAGGGCGGTCAAGGAACCAGGGAGATGGAGACTAGGAGGCGAACGACAATAAAAAAAAGGCAGAGGGTGGCACAATGGAATGGACTCGTGTTTAAACGTCACTACTATACTCTCTTTCACTCCTCCCGGCCCATTACGCTCAAGACATCTTTATGCTTCAAGTCCAATGGCGGGAAAACATCCTCTCCCTCCCTCGCACACCCTCGCATTCATACGCGACCGCAGTCACACACACAAACGAATCTCGCTCCCTTACTCTGGGAACCGGGATTAGCTCGCGAGTGGTGGTGGTGATAGGCGGCGACGGCCTGGGCGGCGGCCGCCGCCGCCTGAGCCACGGCGGCCGCTGGGTCCTGTTGGAGGGTGTTGGGTTGGTGGTGGTTTTGGTGGTGGTGGTGATGTTGTTGTTGTTGGTGGTGGTGGGGGTTGGGTTGCTGGTGTCGCTGTTGAAGGTGGTGGTCCCCTCGCGTCACTTGATGGTGCTGTTGCTGCTGCTGCGCCGCCGCCGCTACGGCCGCGGCGTAGTCGTAATATGTGGTGCCGGAATGCTGGTGGTGTTGGTGGTGATGAGGAGGTCCAACCCCTCCACCTTCGAAACCCACGGCTCCTCCGCTTGTTCCAATGCCATCACCTCCTCCTCCTCCTCCCCCGACCCCGTTGGGCGTCATGTGAGCCAACCCCATAACGCCGCCCTCTCCTCCGCCTCCCACACCGTTTGTGGACATGGTGGGGTCACACCCACCCAGGGACACCCGCACCGCATCCGACCCGGCGGCGGAGCCGGCGGCTGCGGCGGCGGCGGCCGCGGCTGCAGCAGCGGCGGCTGCCGCGTTCGGATTAGGGAAGTAACCGTAGCCGGGGAAGCCTGCGAAGGAGTGGAGAGAGGGCGGGAGGGGTTGTGGGGGAGTGGAGTAATGGTGGAGGCCGAAAGATAGAAGAAAGAGAGAAGATTGGGACCGATTGAAAGAGGGGCAGTGTTTTTCAGAGGGAGAAGAGAGTGGGTGGGGTTAGTTGGGGAGGATGGGAGGGGGGGTGAGAGAGGGACAGTTAAAAGAGTCAAGATTGGAAGAGCCAATCGCTTCTTTATTTTTCCCTCAACTTCCTCCCTTCAAACTGATTTTCTTTAAAGGGACAAATCGCTGCCATTCTCTGAGCAGCACATAGTACATCCGCCAGTTTGTTTTGACTCAAATGCAATAGCTTTCCCAGGAATTTAGTCCGGAGCTTCTGCTGTAGTGATTATTTCACTCTCCGTCCAAATATCGAATTCAAATTCAAGTTGAAAGAATGAGATTTATGAGTAACTAGAACAGAGAGGACATTTACAGAGGATCCGGATTTTATTTCACTCCTGGGAAGGCCTGGAGTATGTACATAATGTACTCAGATACTACCGGATAATCTACAACATTCATGCTAAATCACTCGAGCGAATTTCGCGTTGTTTGGGGAACAATGAGTCTAAGTCAGAATGTTATAAATACAACAGGATATGAAAGTGACACCTTTAACTCGTCAATGGAGTTATATTTAATTTGCATAGCAAATCGCGTTTCTTTCAGAAAAATACATTGGAGGTGTCACTAAGTGAGGAATAGGAGCAATTTTCTTTAAAAATTTAGGAGTACTAGGTAAAGGCTTATCTACGTGGAGAGTTGAGTAGATAGGATCATGGTGGTTTTCATTCAACAGGGTGAAAGGTTGAGACGGCGGAGTTCAGAAAGGAAAGGTATTGAGGCAAGAAGAGGATTTCGCAGGCTTTCCACGAGGTTTTCACATACGTTTTCGATACCTTTGATTTGTACCCTCTAAAATTAAGACAATACACACGGGCACCCAATCTCTCTTTCAAAGGCACAAAAATTCACATAAATTCATACAATCAAGAGCTTAATGACGTTGCAAACAAACAACATGCATTCGTTCTCATTATTCCTGTGCGAACACTAAAAGAATCATTTTCAAACGTTCACTATTCCCATCTAACAATTCACTATTCCCATTACACGACGGGGAAATGAACATTTGCACAGTTTTAATGGTGTAGTCACACTGACCGCTCACAACATATCAATCCATAGGAAGATCCACCTACCTACGAGAGCGGACTGTAGTGAAAGATTGTCATTATGCCAATGACGCAATTATTTTTTTCAACGGCGAGTGTAAGGGGCAAGTATGTGTCAAACAAATGATTTTTTGGGATACTTCTTCATAAATTCGAATTGGGGAAGGAAAAAATAAAAGCGGCACCTGAAGATATATGACGGTTGAGTTTTTGTTTAAATGAAGTAAAAGTTTTTCAGAAAATAACTAAAACTGAGTACATATCATAAATACGTAATTTTCAGAATACATTCAAAATAAATTCATCCTACGTGTATTTACTGAAAATTTTTAAACCAATTTATGGCATTAAAGCTGACTTGAAGGACAGCCTTGTTGAAGACGAAACTATAATTTAGAGAAGTCACATATTTTCGATGATAACTTAATTGAAAAGCAGGTAAATAATTCCGAATATGATTGTTAAAAATTATTAAAAGGATTTTTAAACAGACTCCTAGATTTTACAATGACGCCAAAGTAATTAATTGTTCAACTGAATTATTGAAACAAAAATGCGATGCAGCAATGTCAAACTGCGTAGGGAAGTTTTCCTATGAATATCTTCAACTTGTAATTCTAGTGAACCCATCTCAACAAATCTTGGGACAAAGTATGAGGTATGAACTTCATCGCCGAACGTTAATAGACCACAAGGCTGTCATTTACGATTCACTTTATATGAAGATATCATTAGCATTCAAGATTAATCAGTATCAGTCTTCAACTGATTTTTGCAACCAACGGATATTGTCAACAATAAAAAGACAAAGTATGTGAGTAAAGCTAAAGACTGATATTAAGACGTAAATCAAGAAAGAGAAAAACAATGAACACAAAGAGTGCGGGGAAGGACAAATTATGGTCTTGCTTAAACCATATTTCTTGTTGAAATGCGCATGGGTTGGGCTCACAGGAATGGATTTGTCATCTTTTTATTTTCAATGGGCACGAAAAACAATTCGAAAACTCTTCTTTCTCGAGAGATTGGGCTTGTGTGAATACGTGAATATTTGAACGTGCAATGATGTTGAAAGTCTCAGGGCGGGGTAGGGTTTTGATGGATGAGTACGAAGCCTGAGGTAACAGGTCTTGTGAAAGGTTGGGTGCGACGGCAATGGGCAAGAGGAGCAGAAATAACAAGGGCAACACGAAGAAAACTAAGAAGAGTTTAGAAAGATTTTCCAGGAGATAGGAAATACGTTTACTTGGACAGGGAATTTCTATATCAAGAGAGTAATGGGTATTACGCGACCACGAAGAAAGTCTATAGTATTTATGAAATAACTACGATTTACTCGATAAGAATTTAGATAAGATACAAATTTCAAAATAGAGACAATCAGACATCATGAAATATGAAAGATAGTTACCAGGTGATGTAAACGGGCCATCTACACTTGAATTTATACATTACCATAGATTCTATTCGAACAAGCTTCAGCATTTTTTATAAAATACGTAATCTACTTCAATAATAAGTTTAATAGTGATTACTACGCTCTACTGGAGTCTAAGTAAGCAAAGGGTGAGTCTACCAATGGAAGAAGTATTTGAAATGTCTACTAGTTGAAAGAAACCATTTTTAATTACATCGCCCGAACTGTTGATGGAGGACATAGCCGATAAACAGACCAACAATGAAACCTTAGTATAAACGTCATCATTATTTGATATGAAAAATTAAGGAACAAATAATAGTTATTCTTAAGTTATTTACTAAAGTAAGACAATTTTTACGCAGTTTTCTTATCGAAGTTTTGGAAATTATTTTTGAAATAATTACCGTTTTAAAATTCCAGAAATATTACTTATACCACAGCACTTAAAAATACGCGCTTGCGTAATTTGTATTATATTGTTAACATAAAGTTTTTGTATTTTACATTACGCTTTACGAGTGGGAATTATTAATGCTTCGATAAGCAACGTACGGGATAAAATCTACTTAATCTTACCAAAATTTTTCGATGTAAATCTCTTTCAAGGGAGGAAAGTATAAAGAAAACCGCTCGCGCCATAATGCTTCATATGATCGGCTGTTAACTTCTTGAAAAGGAATTTTTTTCACTTGGAGCATTTCATAACGAAGAGCCAATCACTTGGGCTCAATTTTATCTTGTCGCATATTATTGTTGAATGAATGGAAAACAAATCAACCCAGAGATCCGTACACTCTCGCTACTCGACCTAAGTGTAACTCGTAGACCCTTTCATTTACCAAATGGAATCACGTACCATTTCAATCTCAGAACTTTTCGATCCTCGACCTAACGTCCACCCACACACCTCGCCGTGCTCTTGATCTCCTTAAAACCTCCAAAGTACCTCGCTAGAATGACTCACTTGCACGATAAAACTCCCGAGGAAGTCATGTGCCTGGTCAAACCCTCCTGGACTTGTTAAAGCACTCTCTCTCTCTTCCACTCACACACACACACACAAGCGCGCGTCCGTACAAACACACATCTGTCCCGCTGCGAAGTCCTCACACACAGCAGCCCCCCAGCTCTTCCGAAATTCCCATCCAACTGACCGGAAAAGTCAGGAGTACTGAGGTTCGTAAAGACTTTAGGGACTTCCCTAAGTGCCAATTGCCAAACCTTAACACGCCTCTCGACGCCTCCCTTTTCCTTGCGTGAGGACCATGGGAAAATACGCAACAGTCAACCCTCGTTGCGGGGAATGAACTGTTTGGAGCGATGCAATGGGGAGTGGGTGTGCGACACTAGGAGATCCGCACGGGAAGAGGCGATAACGCCTTGTTCGATGCCGACTTGTACTTTGCAGATGCGCTAACTCTTCCATCTCCCCTCCCGACTTTTATTTAAAGCACTCGAAAGATCGAAAACTTTTGCAAGGTTCCTTTGAACTTTGCTTGAGTGGCCGCCCAAAGAGATGGGCCACTTTTAACCAAGAATGGGATGAGCACACTTTGCAAAGAAGTAAGAATTAAGTCTTTATTTTCCACTGTGGGTGCCTGAGAGAATGATTCGAAACGTAATAAAAATAGAGAAACTCCTCGAACACATTGGGCATATAAGACAAAATAATTGATAAAAATGCTTATCAGAGTGAATTTAAAAGAGATAAATTGCATTAGTGTCAGTAGCAAACAAAAGTATTAATTTAAGAATATCAAGACGTGGTTGTGAAATAACCACTTGACATGATTTAAATATTATCAAGAGTAGGAAAGGTAGAGCTTTATAATCCAAAAAAATTAAGTTACAAAAGCATGGCTATTTTAAATATGCCCTTTTTCCAAAGTAATTAGTTTGTAACAGTAGAACTCAACTACACGCCATTACACTCAATTTTAACATTTAACACATATGCCACCATAAGCTAGCACGTCTAATGGACTACAAACTACTACGTCCTTAGAGGATTTACTCTAATAAATTCTATGGTTTTTAATTTTTTCAAAATATTTTAGACGCAAACATATCTAATTAAAAATAAACTCAGCTAAGGAGAACTGCACACAGTTATAGAATTAATGGCCACTACCGCCAAAAATTGCAGCTATATTATTCAAAACGACAACCCAAAAACATAGGAGCTCCTCTTCACCAATGTAGTATACCATGTTTATGGGCTGCCCATGTCATTTTTTTAGACCACTCCTAAGCTATTAAAACACACTCTAAGCTACTACATTAAGGATAAAAGTCTATACGAGTTTCAAAATTTCTACAGGCTAAGTTCGTTAGTATTAATCAAAATAATATCCAAATACCATACACACACATATAAATATCAAAAAACCATCTCCAAATATCTCCTCGGCGCCAAATAGGCGGATGCTTGTTAGGTCTAGTGAAGAAGCTGCGGTCATTCTAGGAATGAACATACGAATGTGATAATATATTCTATCTAAGAAGGGTTTTTATTTCTCCCCTTGACACCAAAGGAACTAAGAAACATCTTCTATGACTGTCGTCTAGGTGTCCTAAAGAGGCTTAGAGAATTAAAACAAAAACACTCTACGCACACACACACGCACACACTGTATTATTAAATATTCATTACGGTATACTCAACTATGGGGAGAGAAGTGGAAAGAGGAGAAAACACTTAGTGTTAGTAAGTGAGATTTGGCTTAGCCGCCCATTTCTCACACTAAAGCCACATACGCACACAGACATACGGTAAATCGAAGGCTGGCTGCTTTCAACTTTTGCTAATCAATGAAGCTAGTTAAGAATGAAAATTACATAAAACACATTCTCACACAAAATACACCAAAAAATATATAGAGAGGATATTTTACTCCCTAGTAAGATGGGATACACTAGCACGACTCTGCATACTACTAAATATTATTTAAAATGAACGAAAAGAGGTAAAGAGTTAAATTTCATTAAAATATTGAGATTAATTATTTCTAAGGCTGCTGCTGAAACTATATAAAAGGTTTTTTCATGTAAATTGGGTAGAGGGGCATTGCATGAGGCTCAAGAGGGTATTATATGGAGAGAAAATATTTTAAAGAATATATATATATATGGCAACCAAACGAAATCAAGTCATGTTAAAATAACAATTGGGGAAACGCGCCAACGACTCAAGGACAAAGATTTTTTTTATAAATTTGAATCAAACGATATGTGAAATGAAGCAACAAATACGAAAAATACAGCATTCAGAAATCCACATTAAGAAGCCAAGGAAAAAAAAGGACGATCAAAATTAAATACGAGAAGAGAGAAGAAAACTGATTAAGAAAGCAACAGAAAAAATACGATCAAACCTATGTACAGTCAGAACGAGAAAAACAAAAACGAATAAAAATAAGGATCTAATCAAAACAATTTTTAGTGTGTTTACTTTTTTACTGATATGAAATTTGGGTTCATACGGGGATTTAGAAAAACAAAGGTTCCTGGTGAGAGGATTTGAGTTGAGTGAAAATCTAGGGTGTGGTGAGTAGGAGAGGGTAATTAAATAATTGAAAACGGGGTGAGTTGAGGGTAGAGTGGTGACCGGTAAATATGGTGAGGGGAAAGTGGTGAGCGGGGGTGAGGGAGGGGGGAGTGGGAGATCGAGAAAGAAGGGAAAAAAATTCGGGGGTAATATCAAAATGGCCCTCCCTTTTCTTTTTTCATGAGCAGGGAGACACCGTATCACGACTACTCGCCCCTTCCAAAGAGAGATGTGACGTGGAGAGTGAGGAGATGTGGCGCCTTTATCCCACGGGGTGACTGCATTCAATCTCTGCCTGCCTGAGAGTCTCAATCTCCTCCCTCTCTCTCTCTCTCTGTGTCACACTGGTCGCCGATCAGCTTCCGCCTCATCGTCGCCTTTCATTTCCACTTTAGCGAGAGTCCTTCTTTTGCAAACACAAACGCACACACACACACAATCACCCACGACACCCACGCACCATTCTCACACATGTATTTTCATCCCCCGCTACCCCTGCGAGAAATGTTCCCGCGCCCCTTCTTCACCTCCTCGGGACCCCTAAACAAATGTTTTCATTCATTTATAGATTTAGAAATTATTTGAAATAAAAAAAATTCCCTCTCTTGTTTCCGATCGGGTGTGAAAACTTTTCTCTCATCTTGTCTCGCTCGCTTTGTATCTCCGAGGGTATTGGACGTTTGATCTCTGAAGAAAAGAGACTTCTGGCGCTTCGGACTCATTCTGGTCACCATTGACCAAGGTCACTTGATTCAAATTCCTTGTAATGGAGAAGAAAGTGCCGGAAGAAGTTTCACAAAAGGCGGTGAAAGTTAAAATATTGCGACCATTTTCCGAGCAGAGCACAGATCATCATGATCAGCTCTCAAAAACTGCTATCGTACAGCAACGGAAACTTTAATGCCAAAGTGATTATAGCAGTCGATGTCTATCAACTTTGAAAATTTCTTCACAGAAATGGTGACATGAGAAAAATTTTATCAGGTAACCATTTAAGGTTTCTACCTAACAAGATTCTGAAACGTAAAGTACAATTTAATTGTGATTTTCAAAGAAAGCGAGACACGTAGAGCTAAAAGTTTCCATGACCGAGCATTATTGACAAGGACATTAGATGATTTTTATTTTTGTGGTGACCTTAATTTTTGGGTTCGGTATCAGTTGCTATACAGTCTGACTACTAAACAGAGCATATTTAGCAAGCTAGAACATGAATGCAGACTATTCACTAAGATTCCTTAGCAACCACTTTTCAAGATTCTTTTATCTCGTCTCGAAAGGTTGCGGGTGTAGTATTATGTGCTTATGGCATTGTCAAGCTATATATTTGTTGAGTTGATAAACGTATAATGAGAAACACCTCATGATTTCGATACTGTGAATGTGTAAATATTTTTTAACTGTTTATATTTTACAATATGTGCTTTATGTAGTCTAAGAGAGAATCAGAGACTTCATTCGAAAAAAATTAGGTCTCTGATTACTGTTTGCAAACCAATTACTAATACGATTACTGGTGATTCCTCAACCATTTAATTAAGACAACTAGAATCATTTTCTCCCTGAATACATCCAGCACGCTCCAAAAGGGGTGCAAAGAGCATTTTAGGTGGAAAACACGCAAAACCGATTCAAAAAAGTTGTGGGGAACTGTTGCCAAAAGTCGCGAAGCCCACCATCCTGCGCTCATAGATGGTGAGAGGGCACGATGCTCCGACGCCTTGAACGTCCACCGATCACAAGGGAGGGAAGGAGGAAAATAAACTTTCCAAGCAGTACCCTCTCTCCGCAAACCATGAGGCAAAGAAATGAGAGTATGGCAAAAAGGTTGGCTATGAGAGGATGGGTCACGCCAGCGGTGCACTTTCTATAAATATACCTACTAAGAACCAGCTGCAATGCGGGGCTAACAGGGAGAAGAGGGGAGGGAGCGGTACTCGCATGAAGAGTTGAAGGTGTAAAAGCGGTGAGGAAGCCGGAGGGGGGGGGGGGGGGAGTGTGGCCGAGGGGGAGAGAGAAGGCGGGGAGAGAGATGAGGAAGAAGAGACGGTGAGCGCCATTTAAAATCCGTGTTTAAATATCCCACATTTGCGTTCGGAAGATTATCACTCGGGGAGTGTGATCCCGAATGAGCAGAAATCCTTTGGTGTTCTTGGGGACTACATGGTGTGTAATTACAGTACGCCAACCATCAGGTGCAGGCATGTGTGTGTACTCGTGTAAATCAGCAGCTTAGCCGGCGATACTTAACAAGCACTAAATAATTAATAGAATAATAAGAGCATTAAAATTTCTTTATAAACTACTTCAACTCTTGTACAGGTTGACTACTCTTTTATATTTTAATGCCGTCTACCTAATTAACCGGCCAACACAATCGGACTGTCAAGTTGGACGCCGATTGGAGACGGCCGGGGAAATGGGTTGCGGTAAAGAAAGACTGGTGCACTGCAAGATACCAACAACAACAGTGGGTGGATAAGTATGGGGAAAAGGTAATGTTACTGGGTTTCTAAGGACTGTGCCTAGTAAGTATTTTTATTAAAAAGGTAAGCGACATATGTCCTAATTATTTTCTTAATGGCTCTCTATATAAAAGATAGGAAATGGGATAACGAAAAAAAAGGAGGATAATATGTACTGTACCATACAGTCTTCATTAACATACGATCTGACAAAAAATCTACGTACGTACCACAAGACAAACGCATCCTTCTACGACGACCTAATTAGATATTATTTGTACCAGGAAGACTTGAAAGTAAAGGGAAAACAAAGGAATTTTCTACGGTGGATTTGAGGCCTAAAGGAAAGGTGAACAGGACGATCTGTAACACGGAGAGGTAACTTTTTTGGGGGTAGGGATACAGAAAAATGGGTAAAAGAGGAGGAAAACGAGGGACTCGAAACAAAACATGGGCACTGGCTTTTGGGGGTGAGGGGAGATAGAAAGAGAGGAGGAGGAGGCTTACCGGCCGGCAGGTTCGTGAGACATCTGGTGGCAGATGAGCGAACACTGCTCCGCGCCCTACCGTAGCCCATGGAGGGCGGGAGGAGGGCCGTGGTGGCCAAGGTGAGCCCTTGTAACGATAGAACAAGGAAGGCGTAAGCGAGGACGGAGAGGCAAGAGGGGACCAAAAAGAGAGCGGATGAGACTGGGGGGGGGGGGTGAGTACGCGTATTGCGAGGCCGGGGAAAGTGGGAGGGGGAGCCAGGTGAAGCGAGGGGGGGGGGACGGACGAGAAGGTCGAATCGGCTGGAACCACTCGCACATGGTGGGAGGTGCTTGCCGTCATGGTGGCTAAAGGTCAACTCAATTTCACATGGTTGGGCGCAGGAAATATTACCAGCGCAATGGTCAGGATTAGAACGGTTCAGTACAAATTAAATTGGTCTAAAAAATTCAACCATTTCATTAAGGTCTTATGTACATCAGATAACAAACTTATGACATTCGGGGGAACAATGGGTTAATAGTTAAAATATCTAGTCACTTTAAACACAAGCATTTGCCGTCAGGTCTAACTGAATGCTTCATAGATTCATAATACTTTGATGATAGGAAGGTTAAATAGAATGCTCCTTATGCATAAATTGCTTTGAAAGCCAATTATAAAGTGACAAAAGGGCTATTTTTAACAGCTAATTTGTAGCAAATATCACATTTTCATTATTACTTTAAGAGTCAAAATGAGTGAATTTAAGGTTCACAGTCGACAAAAATAAAACGAATGAAATAATAATTAATATGCTAGGCAAAATACACAAGTCTTGGCGATTTTTAAAAGTACTGCGGTAGTCAAAACCAGAAAATATGGACGGTCCTGTGTGGGTACCATTCATACTGCGAACAATGAAGAAAACCAACACGGCTCTTTCAGGCAGAGTCATAAAAAACAGTCATTGCAATAAAATATGAGATAAATTATTGAGGCAAAGCAATGCTTGAATGTTGGGAAGGGAAGTGATAAGGGAAGAAGATAACTTGAGGTAATTCCAAGCTTGAAAGAACATCTAACTAAAATGTAAAAATGGCACAGCACTAAGGAGAGATCGTATGCAGAAGGATTTGATTCAGACATGAGTACTAAATGAACATGTAAGGTGAGAATACAAGGGAGCCCAGTGAAATGGGAAATATAATACCAACATACGCAAAACAAATTCAAATGGACAGTGAGATAACCAGATACCAGCAATTTTTAGACTTTCGGGAACAACGTTAATGTGACAGAAGTATTCACCATCAAATTTTCTAAAATTCTATGACAAGCCTGTGTTTGAATACGTCCTGAAAATTAATATTAATTGAATGAATAAATGTCCTTTGCTTAACCAGTATCGGGGAAATAGGTTTCCCGCCTATAACATATCCTCACCAAAGTTTCCCCAACCCACACCTACCCAACTCTATAACCAATTGACCTTCGCAACCTGAAAACTGCGCGACATTCAATGATTCCTCCGACGATGGACACACTGAGCGATAATTAGGGTTTCACAAAACCAAAAAAAAACCAAGCCGGAGAAGTAACGGTTAGATGAAGACACGTGGCAGAAGGAGACACATATGATTAGCAAGGAAGTCCATTAGAATTGAGCACACCGAAGATTAGGTACAAAACATGAAGAGTCATGAATAAATAATACAGAAGTAATGTGGGAAAGAAGTGGTTCATTCTTCGACAAAAGAATGCGTGCGTGTCAAGTATAAACTTAAGGTCGTTCTAATGAGGGTGGAAGGGAAGATCGGGAGAGTGGGTCAAGTGGCTCCGGGCAGAGTCCCTTCGGGCGTGTGGAGGGGAAAGTAGTGGCGGGGGGGGGGGCGGGACATGCCTTGCGGGCGGCGGCAGAAAAGTGGAAGAGAGTAGACGGGGGAAGCGCGAGTGGTTCGTGACGGGAATCGGAACGAGGTGGCATATCTTGGCACGAATACGTGTGGCGGGAACATTAGGAGGAAGTCCAGTCCTCCAGCTAGCAGTTTGTGTCAATCCGGATGGTGATGTTCGTCTTAAATCTACGACCCTCGGTCTAAAACTCCCAGTTCCTCAGAGAAAACCGTGCAAATGCACGCCGGTTCTGCTCGAAAACTAGCCGGCGAATTTTCAGGATTTTTACCGAACAAAATACTGTTTGTATTATCACAGAAAAACGTATAATTTTTCATTTGACGGCGGAATTTCCCCCTTAGCCTCGATTGAATATGAAATCCTTGTCCGTGGAAAAAGATCCGTGGATTGATTTGAAGATTAAGACTTCCCTAAATATTGACGGGGTTTTTCTTTACACGAAAAAGCCTCGAGAGCATGGGTACTGAAACCCATGGAAGGAATAGACAATAGGATCTGGTAAATGACTCGAAATACAGAGCCTCATTTGGAAGATTCTGTTGTCAAATACCCTTTCGCTCATTTTGTTTACCATCCAGTGATGTATACTAACCTCCGATGGATAGCTGCATTGAGATATATAACCACCCGTTAACTTGATGATATACTTTATGAATGTGAAAAGGCAAATAAGTCAAATGAAAGAGTAATAATACTTGTAGTAGCCAAAAGAATTTGAAAAGCATGAGTTTATTGTACTTATGGTACGTCATTCATTCATGATTTGGGCATCGTGGCATGGCTAGACCGTACAAATCTTTGCGAATGAGTTCAGTGAATAAGAATGCAAACCTAGGCAGATCTTAAAAAGCGAACGAAACCCAGTCATGTCTTTGAAAGCATATGATGATCCCTTTTCTTATAATAGTTACTTATTACGTACAATGCTTTATATGAATAAGGAAAAGAGATTCAATTAATACAAACTATATCATGAAGCAATAATATTATCTAAATTTTGGAGGCGAATTTCTCCTACTTAAGATGTAGATTGTAGCAATCATATAAAAAAGACGAAAATTCTCTCATAAAAATTGGCATGCATTCGAAAATTTAGGCGATATACCTCGACTAGAAGACATTAAACTGAATGTGATAGCACGCACTACAATTAACCACGACTCTCGCAAATGCTATCCATAAATCTGAATTTTATATATGAAATATCCCAATATATTCATAACATTGAAGACGTATTGATTTAATTCACCTTGATTCTAAAATTAATAACTCCGCACGGACAATTACTTGTACGCCATTTGAACTAAGAACGGGACAGGAAAAGCATGTTTTTTTAAAGAAATTAACTTCAAAGAACCCCTTAGTGTAACAGTAAATCGTCCTCGAGAGTCAGAATTATATGTTGTTGTGGCCATGTGTTGAAACTCCATTGTTAATCGAAGAATGAACGAATTCAAATATTTTTAAAAGAACTAGATAAGATATATAAACCGACACATTCAATAGCACATTGAATATATTCTCTATAGAATATTGTTAAATTTGATTTTAATATTAAGCAGATAAAACAGCTTGAAACAATGCTGCTCACAGGTATAAAGTCTCTTTAAATAAGTAATTCAACGGTGCTTGTCATGTCATACTACCATGCAATCAGTTAATTTGCTCAACAATAATCAAATATATCGATTAAAATTATAATTATTTATAAATTTCTTCGACTGAGGGGTAAGAGAAGCAATTAATACGTTTCATTATGAATGACCTTTAAATTGTTATCATATGAAGCAACGGAACAGGTTCTTCGGACATACCCTACAGGAAAAATTGCTTACCTCGTTCATAGCCAGAGGAAAATTGAAAATTAATAATCAAAAAGACACATGTCCCTTTCACTTTCGTATATTCCCGCTCAGTAATTAGAATCCCTTATATATATATATATATATATATATATATATATATATATATATATATATATATATATATATATATATATATACATACATACACACACATACTACATGCGAGCCATCGTACCAAATCTAAATATTTTATGAAAATTAGATGCATGCTAATGCATGACCAACGTATGCGATTATCCTGTCAGATATGATAAAAGGAATGCTAATCAAGGACCAGACATGAAAAAGGATGAGCGTGAAAGCATAATGTCGATGCCATTTAAGGAAAATATAAAACATTACCATGTATAAAATTCATAACTCAGTGAATACCTATTTTGTAGCCTCAATATAACCTAGTAAATGCCACCTTTATATATATTAACTATGCTATAATTCCTGGTGATTACATTAATATCAAAGAACATTAGTGCGGCACACAAGTTATTCTGGTAGCAGTAGTCTTTGTCATGCCTATATTATGCTATTCAGACCAAATTATGGAACACATGCTGAAAGGGTAGCCCACGGCCAAGCAATGACTATGTGACACTGGATACGGGAGTCATTAGCATATGAATTGACTACGAATTTCGTTCACCATGCTCTAACTTCATTGATTCCCTTCAATTTTTTTAAATGTTTAAAAGTCTATTTCCCTTCCAAATTTGAGAGCATATTTGGCTCAGTGCCTCTGCATTCGCATATGCTTCCAGATTGAAGGCTTTGAAAATAACTGAAATCAAATGCGTATGGGTAATTTTTAAATCTATCTTCTCGTCAAGAATTAGTGATTGTTTGTGTATGGAAATGCGTAGCATCTTTTATATAATGTCATCAACAAAACCTATGGATAATTTTATTTTCAAATTATATTTTTCTCATATTTTGTTCATTTTCAAGCTTATTTAAAGAGTAAGGGGGGGGGGGGCGTGACTCGATACTATCATCATTTTGTCGACTTATAGCTGCAATGATTTATTTTGTGACCTGAAACTAGAGAATACTTATGACGTTTTCAAAATAATTGAGTAGCCTTCTATTGAGGGGTCAAATAGTTACTACTTCCAACGTGAATACACTGCAGACAAATTACTACGAAAGCAACCTTAAAACCCAAATTAGAATCACATTTTTTTTCGTTATTCTCAATGCCACATATGTGTGGAGAGAAATCTAAGTATATAAACGTAACAATACATACGCAAAAAAATCTTTAAGTAAGAGCATAATTGCAAAACCACAAGATATGAACTCCACCCAATGATAATTCCTGACTTTTCTCGCAAAACCTAAAATTAATTTGTTTGTAGATCCTCTTTAAAATCAAATCTAACCATAACTTATACTGTTTAGAGGCAAAACCTGAAAAACTGCACATTCAATTTCCCGCGAATTGTGAGGCGGCTCGCATTTCCTTCCGAAGGAGATAAATTGCGACGCTCTAAACTGCCCGGTCAGACTAAATGATAATCTGCTGGGCATAAATCAGGGAGAAAAACAGCCAAAAACTAAAATCGGCAGATCGATCGCTCGGAGGAATGCTTTTGCGGCACTCTTTCCCGTCCAACGGCACACACGTGCACCTACGGACACACCCACACGCTTCCCGCGGAACTTTCGATCAACCCCGCACCACCACTCCCCCGACCCCCCCCCCCCCAAAATCCCCTTCGGCAAAATCCTATCAATCCCGCAATCCCCCACTCTGCTCGCCGCCAACCCACTCTTCCCCCTGAACAATACCTACTACCATCTCACGGCCACAATGCCTTCTCTACTCCTCTTTCGGCGCTCCGGGAGAATTCTCTCCCTCTTTCTCTATCTCTCTCTCCAATTTGATCGGTGCAATTGGAATGCCACTCAAAAAAACAGCGGCGAATGAAGGAAAGGCCGTCGCACGGCCCGGTGCGGCAACTGTTTTCATTGCGGACGGCCATTAAACATGTCTCGAGGGGACGAGGAACAGAGCTGAGGATGGGATGAGCGGAAGAGTTTGCCCACTGGAAAATTCAGGGCCGATCCCCTACGAAAGCAGTGCAGTGGATGTGACGTGAAACAGGGTATTGATGTGGACCGTGGCGCACGGGTGGGCTATAGCTTGGAGAAGGAGCGGTCACTCTACGTATCCGACGCCCGCGGAGAGGCCGACGGAATGCGACGCGCGAAGGTGGGAGCGCCTGCGGCGAGAGATGCGGACGTCGACTAGACGAAATTAATGTTCGGTATAAGTCGAAACAGTCACGTTGGATTAGTGTCGACTTCGACGGGTCAGCGCCGATAAGCCGACATGGATACCCAACGATACTCAAAATTTCTCAGAATGACAATTTATTTCGATGTGCCCATACCTTTCGATCTGTCAACATCGACATCCTAAGGTTGACATTTGCGAAATATTGTCAACAACTATGAGATATCGAGGTACGGTATGAAAACGGAATATAACAGGTCGAGTGGTAGATCACTAGGTAGCAGCCAGTCGTGGAGATTGAAGAGGCTGAAACTACTAGAGGAGTTGGTCAAAGCAAGAAAAAAAGCACATTCCAGACGGAGTGAGAGAATTGGACGGATAGAAGAAGAGGAGGGGCGAATGGTCTTGTCCCGAGCAATGAAGCTTCTGCGCGCACCAAAGACTTATTTTGGATGTGGTAGCAAAGAAAGATACGATCCGATACGCGGGTAAAAGCAGAGAACCCTTCCAAAAATCCCCTTTATCCGCGATAGAATTGGTCTCGGAATTCCAGCTGCGGACGGCATCTTAAGATAGGTCTCTTGAGTGATAACGCCGAAGGAGAGAAAGGGAAAATAGCTTTACAAGACAGGAGGACTAATCGCTGAGATACCATTAATTCCCGTAGAGATTTCACTGAAGATGAGGAAATGATATTCTGGAAAGAGAAATTAAATTAATTTGTGCTAGAAGTCTAAAGTCGGGGATGACATACGTTATCAGTCGATCAAGTAATCGTAAGCCAATCAGACAGTGTGCAAAGCAGTGAGTCTGAAATGATATAGCATATTATTTCGGCGTAAGAAAATAAGGAATTAAATAAAGTAGAAAGAAATAAACTTTTCGTAAATAGTGTGGTACAATAATTTTTGAAGCGAGCTGGATGTTTAATAATCAGGAAGAGTTTGATTATTTAAATTCAATTTTCTTTAAGGCGTTTATTTTCCATAGAAAATAATTCTATGGTAATTGAAAACTATTTTAAATCTGTAAATAATAAATATTAGACAAAATTTACGCAACAAATATCTACAGTAATGTATTCACTTCTGCCATTTAAAACTAAGGCTACGAAAAATTATTTCATTCGAAAAAGAGAAACGAAAGCATAAGGAGAATAAATGGTTAAATATGAGCAGCAATTAAGCATGGTTAAATGATGATTATATACCATTGTTTAATTTAATATTATATTTCAGAATTATATAAGTGTATTAATACGAGGGAAATTTATTCATTAACTGCAGAAGAGGACGGGAATTTCGAGGAAATTTATCAAGATTCGTAATTCTTATGGAGGAATATAATTCTAAATAAATTTTTAACTCGACAAGCAATACATTTTGAGCTCACAGAAGTAGGAAATTCCATCATCTGGCAAACAAATTTATAGATCAGTTGCTCTGTGTGAGGAGAGTACGTTTGAGTATGAGCGAAGTATTAAATTCCAACACAGAAAATGTAAAAGTCGTGTATAAATCTGTAGCTTAATTAGATCCGGAAATGTAGGGAACTATTACCGTGGACCAATAAGGCACAGCAAGCCGAAACATTCACCCTTCAGAGATGTAAGGATACGAGGGATACACAATGATCTACACGAAAATGTCATATTTATTTCATTTATTTTTTCAGACCATCAAATATCCATCCCATAACTGTCTCAAGAGCAAGCTTTTTAAAAAAACATTTTGCAATATAAGTTTTATTCAATTTTTTATATTTTCAGAGGATTAAAAACAAGATTTAAATATATTCATATATAATTCACATCGGGGTGAATGAACAATGGGGACGTTGGGGAGGTGAAGAGGAGAGAGGAGGGTGAGAGAGAGAGAGAGAGGGAGGTAGATAGGACTCAATGGAAATAGGTCGGATCTTAGGGAGGTAGGTGATTTGGGCTCATAGGATAAATGGGAATTGATTGAGGCACGGTTAGGTTGGCTCATTAGGATTTGTTGGCGAGATAATCTTAAATAACGCGTTAGTTTTTCCACCCCTCCCCCCTAATAGACACGTAAGTAACACAGCTATATATGTATATATAGATTTACACATAAGAGTGGGAGTTTCACATATTTTTATATTACCATAATCTGCTGTGTATCCGTTTCATAATCATAAGTATGCGTGTTTTAAAATGTACTTTTGTCTGTGTGTATGCGTGTATGTGTGTGTGTGTTTGTGTGTATAATGTGTGATTACATATAAATAGCTATAACTTCATATAGGTATGCATGTGTAGGTGAGTATAAATATTTATGTGTTTTCGTGTAATGTTGTTCATTGTCATCCTGCCTGACGAGCTCAAGAATTCTCAGGTCCCACCTCTCTGCTTCCAATAATCAGTATTCCAGTACCTAGTTGTCAGCTTGTGGGCATCGTTAACAAGGAATAACTATAAACAAAGTCGGCGCTATATATTATCGCGGGTGAACGACGGTTTGCTGCGGCAGAAAGCGCGAAGTTGCTGTGGTCGGCGATTGCGAGACGCATTTTGCCTAACTTTGCAACATCGACGAGGTTCGCCAACTGGGGGTGGACGCGGTCGCGGAAAATGGCACTGATTGAGCGAGGGGAGACAAATAAATTTGTCCGCGAGCGGTGCAAACTCCTGCATGAGTGGTCCGCTAGCGATTAATTGCCATGGAACGGAAAAAAATGCACAAAATTGTTAAATTAAAAGAGAGTCATCATTGCCAATTCTACCACCCGCATGCCGCGCCAGTTTTTCAAATTCTCTCGTCACTCAAATATGAAATCGGAGGTTAAAACGAGCAGTCGCATCGTATATAGTTGCTATTTCCCTTCACCCTTCACCCCTGCCCGCTTGGGCCCTCCCCCATAATGAATTCCCCACCAACAGTAAATCCTTTGCCGCACCTCTTACGAAGCTTTGCTTATCATCGTGAATGCGGCAGACTATAGCGGGCGCAAACTCTCGACACTAATAATTAACGTAGACTAATGAAAATCAAATAGTAAACAGCCAGAGTGAAAGTTATTTCGGCATTAAATAAATAATTGAAAGGAAGCCAAATACAGGGTAAAACGACGTTACCGAATATGCAAAGTTCAAAAACTGCTGATAAGGAAAGAAAATATCGATAATTATTTTGCGATTTTTTTCATTCGTTTTCCACCACATTGCCAAGTGGGTACTTTGCTCGGTAAATGTTTACAAGGCAAATCCCATAGAATGTTCTTAGGATGGTTATTAAATAATCGACTCTTTTCATGGCGCTATGCCATTAAAAATGAGCGAATATTTAGGCATTTTACAAAATCGCAGTATTTCCAAAAAGCATTTCCTCGTGCGCGAGAACATTTTTTTTGCTCTTATTTACAAATAATTGAGTCAATCTTTCTTGTTACAATAGAAAGTTGCAGATTATAAAATGTCACTGAAATTATAATTCAGGTCGTAATGCAAGTGGATGAAATATTCCTCATGTGCATGATAGAATTCAAAATACCGAATTCAACAAATAATTACCTTTTTAACATTGCCCTCAATTCTCTTTGACATTGATATCACAGCGCAAGTAATTAGTTTTGATATACAAAGCGGACGTATGTGAGTGTTTCACGCTTAATTATAATAAATAAGTAAGTATAAAAATAAGGCCAAAATATTCACAAAGAAGGCTTCAAAGTATTACACTTTGTACCTTCAAAATCCATTGGACGGATGGGAATCAGAGTTTCAAATAGAATTGACAAATAATTACAAAAAATTACAAAAGAATGGTTAACTTTCAGGTTGTTAAAATCGATAAATTGTTACAAACTATTTACGGTGAAATGTTAAATTATCCACAATGTTTTAAGCTAGTTTAATGTTTTTAACCAAATAAAAACAACAACAAATAATCAAGCAAGTTTTGGGATTTATCAATGAAAATGCTAATGCATGATAAGTGCCACTAGAGTACACGCCCAAATTAGTGCGTATGTACGTACCTATAACTCATGTAATTCACAAAAATGTTACACTAATGAAATGTTACGAGCATATAAAATATATTTAGACACATGATAATATTAAATAGGACGAATACCTTGCAAGTATCACTTAGCAATACAGCGCCTGGCGAAGGAAAATTGCGCAAATTCATTGTTTGCAGAAATAAGTTAAATCGCGCCCACAATAGGGTGAGAATGAACCGCATTCAAAGCTCTCGGTGGAAAGTAGATCTTCCCACGCTCTACTGGAATAATTACTTGTGAAGCAGAGAGATCAGTCTGAGAATCAAAAGGGAGGACAGATGACCGTTCGAGAAAAATTAACAAAAATAAATGGACAGCAGTGGATCCTCATTTGAATGTCGTTTTCCACGCACAAATACATTGCAGTGCGTGAAAAATATTCGTATATATATTATATTCATTAATTGTTTAAACATGGAATGGCGAAAGAAGGACAACGAATGTGTGCTTTCTTGTGGAGAAATTTTGTCGAAGGCTTAAAATGTTTCTTTTTAATTTTCTCGCTGAATATCTGTTCATTTAATAGTCTGTCTACTGCTATCGTGATGTATGGAAAGTGTGGTCAAGAAAAAAAGTTAACCTTAGAAAAAACTACGAGACCGGATTTAATGAAAATTAAACCTCTAGGTTATGTTATTTTTTATTTGCCAGCACTGTTTTCTCAAAGGCTGAAAGGATATACCAGGGGAGATTATGATAGTTTAAAGGGTCAACGGCTACCCATGATAAATTTACTCAAACTCTACCACTCGAAAATGAATTCAAGTCCTTCATTAATTGAAAATATAAGTAACAAGCTACAAGAGATTTTTGGCATTTAATCAACAACTGCGTAGAACCAGGATCGTATGAATAAAGAAGTAACCACGTTTTAGGATCGACTTCCATCTAAAAATTACTACGAAACTACAATATTTACTATGAATCACGTCTACTTATTATCCAAGAAGAAGTTCATTACTCTACAAGGATGTAAGAGTTAACAGTTTCTACAAGTGTTTTGTAGTCAACATCGCGATCGACCTCTCCACGTTAATTTGGTCCAAAAAGTTTCCGGGGACCTCATGGGATGGGCTGAACGTCACAAAAAGCATATATTTGCACGAAAATAAAAAGAAGAGTTAAGGGGATGAGGATGAAGGGGTAGATTTCTTTTTTCATTTTCGCGAGCAAAATTAAAAAATATTTAGCATCTCTCAACATCGCTTTAAGCCAAATATCAAAATGAGTGCGTTTTAGACCGTATTTTTTTTAATATTTCACGAGGGTTTGGGATATACAATGGAAGGAAGGAAGAAAAGCGAAGCAGGATATGGTGTATGAGGACGATTTCAGGATTATATCCCGGGGATTAGGGATTCCGTTACAATACCTGTACAGCAATAATAACGTCTTAAACATTTATATAATATTTTCGTCATAATATTCAATTGTCAATTTTTGGTCAACAGAACCAGCATGAGAGCAACAGAACAAGTTCAACTCAATGCATCATCATCACCACGCATTCAACACAATAGTTTTGGTGCAGTGCACAAATTATCACCAATTCTGCATCAAACAACAACAGAGAACGTGATTTTTTAAGAGTGGAATTCTTCTTCCATTACATAATTCCAATTTCCTTCATCAGCCGTGAAAAACCGAGCTGAATATTCTATTAATATTGTTCGCTTTTTATTTATGTGCTCACGATTTATTGGTTTATTTGATTTTCACTCCTCATAATGCTCTTCGTGGGAAATGAAGAGATATAATAGGGAGACTATTAGGGAATAATTAAAACCATGGCGTACTTGAGTGTAAATTGACATTTGTGTCGTTGTCGTAAGCATTTTGAGTGAGGACTGCGGTGCTGTGGAGACACTAGGGCTCTATTATTAACTATCTTTCTAGAAAGGCTTTATGTGCGTGTGTGGTTTTTGAAGGATGAACATTCAATGTCGGCGGAATACTAGATAATGTATGATTAGCTGGTTTATTGAAGTCTTTAAAATTTTTCTTCATAACTGCCAAAGACTGAAGAAAATGGCAAGTTTCCAATGCACCTAAAAATGATAACAGAGATAAGTCGTCCCGCATAAATTTCATTTTTAAGGAGGGAGTTGCCAATTGCTGACATTCCGAATGCGGTGGTTGTAGTACTCATGTGTGTATCTTCAGTTTTACGGGGAGAGGTCACCAAAGAAATAACGTTTCCTAAATAGAAGAGCGATGCGTCGGGTGTTGAGGGGAACGGGAAATGTGGGAACAAAATTGCGGAGGACCTTTCATTATGCATAGAGCCAACGTTTTTTCACGAGTGGCCCACCATATTGACGTTAACATATTCGCCGAGTAGAATTCTGTTATCTGGTATGACCCCAACCATACCTGAGAAAGAGAGAATGGGAGAGAAAGAGAGGATAGAGAGAGAGGAGAGAGAAAGAGAGAAAAGGAAAAATCAGACACGGAGCATGGCGGCAAAGAGGATAGAGGGCGTCTTTAGGGACACGGCTCTGCCATATCTAAACTTACAGAGCTTAAATACCACATACCTTTTTTGCCATGAAGGGAATTGCTCACCATAAATGCTCGAATTACAAAAAATTGAAAATAACACGCTAATTACTAAGATTACAGTAAGATTAATTGATAGCAATATAGTTACTCTCAGTTCCCCAGAACTCTGTACATTGAGGTTATAATACATTCATAGTTCACTAAGACTAAATATCAGCGATTGGACTTAAATTATAAATTGACGAAATTATGTATCCATTCCTGATTGATAAAAAATAACTATAGAACTAGTTTATTCATCACATATGGAATTTAGGGAATCAGCTATGATAATTCTTTATAATGTAATTGAAACAGTACTTTTTTTTAATGAATAAGCGTTAGCTACGCCTTTCGAAGAAGAAATAATGAGTGATAAGTTTACTCACACACATATTATACTAACTTATTCACTAGATGGTGGATTTGTTCCACATAATATTAATGTATGTTACAAGAGCACCAACTTTTTTCACGTATTTCGCCGGAAACCTCAGTCACCTGAGAGAGTAAGGGTTATTATGTTATTATATCACAATGATTAATTATTTCGCGCGCTACTAAGGAAGATAACTTTGGCCTAAGATTGCCGTTTAATGGGAATTCCAAGGTCGACTCAAATTTCGTAGTGAAAAAAAATTGATATATTTTAACCTGGCATATACGGTAATTCAGAATAAAATTATTCTGCAAAAGAAAATTAGGATATTTTTTGAGGTAGGAGACATTTTTAAACTTTGGTTACGTGTAGCTATCTTAGGAGAGATATGTATTAAAAAATCTAGTGTTCCCAAACATTTCCAACTATTAAAATTGCTAGATATTAACTGATAAAATTAAGTTGAATGTCACTATCATCTCTGACCATACGTCACACATGATTGGTCAAATTTTAAAATTTAAATTCGACCATTTCCATATTGACATTGAGAAAAAAGAAAAAATAAAGTGGAAATGTATTTGAGAATACATTTTTGAACATTGGAAATATCAATCACAAATCACGCTCGAGGAGAGACATGGAAAAATATCAGCCCTCTAGCTTTGAAATTATACGTTTGCTGCTGAAATGCTCATCCAATTAAATTGCCTTCATGACGAAACAACGTGAAAAGACCTACATTTTCAAAGGTTAAAATTGGTCGAAGGGGAGCACGTGGCAAAAGAATTCCCAAGCAACACTGAACGGCTCGAGGTAAGGGACCGTGAATAATGCCTCTTTATCTCTTCGCTTCACCTCTCCGCTATAAAGAGAAAAAAGGCGTCGCGGTGCAAGTTAGAAGAAACAGCGATCGTATCAGTGCGTTTGCAAATAAAATACAGATGTGGGCTCAGAGGGGTGGGCCCACGCACCCAGGGGTTCAGCGGAGGGGGGCGGAGACCCTGGCCTCCCACACCTCCCCTCGCCAAGTTCTCAACCACCCTTAGAAATACCAGCTGAAAGGACTGACTCACGGAGACAGACAGACACTCATCCACACACCCACACACACACACGCACTCTCATCAAAACCCACCCACCCCTCTCGTGCCCGAAACACAAACCACCGAGAATAAGAAGTGCGGAAACGAATAGGGAACAATTCCAGCGTGCTTACAAATCAAATCCATTACCTGTTGGGTATGGGAGTCCGAAACTTGGATAGCCGGAGTAGCTTCGGCCGGCTGCGTAGGCTGCGTAGGCCGCCGCTGGAAATCCTGTGGGGAACGGGGCAGGAATAATGTCGTGTGGAGCGGGAGAGGATGTCGAAGGGGATGCGGGGACGGAGACGGTAGGATTGGGAGGATTGTCGGGTGGAGGGGCGCGGGGGAGAGAGAAGAAAGGGAGGTATGCGTTAAAAGATGCTGTAGGGGAGGGAGACGGGCGCGGTGGGGGTGGAGACTGTCGAGGCGGCAGGAGAGAGCGGAGAGTGGAGGAGGAGGACGTGATTTGATTGATGCGCTCATTGCTATCGATGCTAGCGGGTGCGCCCACGTCACTACCAGTGAAGTTATCATCGATTGAGGCACGCTGATGAGATGGCCTTCGGGAGACATCAGACATTGAGGGGGAGGGGCGTAGGGGAAGAGGGAATGGGGAAAGCATCACGGAAGGCACTAAGAGCACTTTGAGCCGGCTCAAAAAGCTGTTGCTATGATGGCCAAATGCAACCACTCCTGTTCATTAGCCATTGGAATTGTCAAAAGTCAATGCCTGAAATTACGTGCAACCGAGACAAAATCTGCTCTCTCCTTCTCAGACAGTTCCTTCAAAATGCAACTCATGTCATAATAATCCCTTGGTAATCAAAATTATTGCAAACTAAAAATCCATTGAAACATTTTTTCCTGTTTCTACTACTAATTCTATGACAACAAATATCTCTAAGAAGTAACTACGAGGAAAAATAATTTTTACGCAATCTACCGCAGAATAAAAATGGTATAGGTTAAAATGCATGCTTCAAACTACAGAAAAACATAAATCATGGACTAATGTGGCGGAAAAACTTTGGGAAGGGAGACGGAAAAGAAATAAATGGTTGACATAAACGACAGCCAGAATTGCGACGCATGAAAATCGCAAATTTATCAACGGGGATAGCTGTCAATTTGTTGGTCGTGATTAAAGCAGGGTTCGAAGGAGATATGTGTATATATATATATATATATATAGTTTTATATATAATTAATATTCTTCTACTCACCGTCAGGTAAAGCTCCCAAAGACCACATAAAATCTAGAAACCCAAAAAGAAAGAAAAAATCAGAATCAGAGACATTGAAAACTACAATAAAATATTTGCAAGTCATTGAAAACTGCCTTTTTTTCTTTTTTTTTTTGGCCACACATGGATGTATAAAAACATTTGTCCAAAAAAGCAGAAATTTAATACAGTTTAATTTTGCTTATTTGATTTCATAGCAAATTTTTTTATTTTTTTTTAAATTTCATTTACTCTACATTGACGTCAGAGTGACATATTAGTTTGCTCGTCCAACTTATAATGCAAACAGGACAATTGATGTAGAATGGAGATGACTGTGTGAAAAATGGAGGACACTGATGCGCAAAACTCCCCATCAGGTTATTTCATTATCTAAATACCCAAAAGATGCACAGAGTGGTAATGAAGTAAAAAGTGATTAGGGAAAAAGGAAAGGGGTTAGAAATAATCAAGAAACACAGCATCCATGAAATTTCATAACTAATATGATGAATGTTTAACTACATTATCACTACTTTTTACAAGATAATGATTTACACTTTTGGAGAGTGATAGAGAGAGAAAAACACAAATAATAATAATAATAAATACGTACAGTATATAAAAGGCAACACAGAGTTTACTTTAATTTTTACTCTACTGTTATTTCTTTTAAGAAGACTATTATGCTGTCTCTTTTCAAGAAAAACAACAGATTATTACAATTTTGCCACTAGTGAATCATTTGCTAAAAAAAACCTTGATTACTTTCTATTCCATTTTTTAACTATTTTTTATTTTTGTCATTGATTATCTATTGTTACCGCGGTTTCCCAGGTTGATCTCGCTCTTTTGAAACCCTGTCTGTAGCGTCGTCACCTTGAAACTTCTCATGACGACGACAGTCGAGAAAGAAAGAATGTGGAGAGAGAGAGAGAGAGAGAGAAGAGAGAGAGATAGATAGATAGATAGATAGAGAGGGAGAGGCATTTTTCTCCTTTCTTTTTCTGGAAGTTGTGGAGGGAAGCAGCGATTTGGAAAAAAACAGAAAATAATAAAACCCAAGTCTTTTACTCACACGATCACACATACACACTGTTACACATCCAAAATTGACTGAAGGTTTTTAGTCCAAAGTACTTTTTTTTCTCCTCCAATCACCTTCCGGATAAATTTGAACTTGAGAATTGATTTGTTAGAGGAGTGAAATTAAGTCATCTGTTAAAAAAGAACTTACTCAAAATATTTCTGTTTTTTCAGAATGCACCAATTTTTTTAAGGCGTGGAATTTCTTTCTTATTGTTTTTCTTTTTAATTGGTCTCTTTTGGCCCCCGTTCATCGACTTGTCGACTCATGTGGCTTCAACACGCTGTTTCTTTTCTTTTTCTTGAGGTTACTGGCTACTCACTAACTATTTTATAAACTACACGGCTTTTTCTACGACTCCGTATTATCTAACCTAATACGGATCTATTCTACAGCTTCTACTCTAAGTGTGTAAAATAGACAACAAAGTATGGATGGATTCAAAAACGGAATTTTATTCTAGAAAACAGATGAGTTACAGTCCTTGATGACTAAACTACTACAGAGTTATGGATGTTTCAGCCTTCAAAAGCAAAATAGAAAAAATTATAATCAATTTTAAAACAATTGCACGTTATGGTTTTTTTTTAAATCTGTAAATATAAATTATAACGATTTCTAGAATCCACAACCATTATCATAATGTATAAGAAAAGTACATCACATTTTTTAAGATTCCTGATTGGATGAATCAAGGAAGAAAATTTTTTTAAAGTTTTAAATCTTCCATTTATCTAATATTCTTCCACCTTCTCAAACAGCCATTTACATATTTTACAACATTCACGATAAACCATATTCTGACAAGATGAATGGAAAAAATATTAACAACAATTGTTAGGAATATCTGAGCTACACATTTGTTTTGATATATCTTAAATTGCATAGCATAATGTTAAAATTGTTATTCAATATAATTATTATATATATTGTTATTATTAATGATTATTGTTACTGACAGTATAACTTGGGCAGCAGTGCCGCTGACCACGGCAACAATCATTCCAATTTGTGAGGCGTCTTTTCTATCGCCTGCTATTTGTTAAGACAGGCGAGGGCTGGAGGGCATACTCATAGCGCCGCTGCAAACGGAGCGGCCAAAAAGGCAATCATAGGAAAAACGTACAAAATAAATATTCATATCGTCTCTCTTTGGCATGTAAAAACCTACTCGCTACAAATAGAAAAAAATACCGTCTAAAAATCCCGGCCCAACAAGCTAGGAACAATAACTATGAAACAATTCGTCCCGTTTTCGATATGGATCGAAATCGTCAACGCCAAAAAGGTGAACGATGACGACTCGCATGTAATAAATGAGAATAAAATCATTACTGTTACGCTAAGAAACACTAATTTGCTCAAATTCTAGCAACAATATCAAATGGATAAATTAAAAATTACGGAACTACCACTACATTTGTATAAACACTACCTTCGGGAAAGATCCCCGCCGAACAAAACAACGGAACTACCATTTCCTAAGTCACGCATTGGCAATGATAATTTCCCTTCATCTCCTAATTATTTTCGTTATTTATTTGTTAGGGATTTTTTGAACGCCCTGTCGCAAAATCCTCCCTTACTCTTTTATGTATTCTACTCATCCACGCGTATCAATATTCTGTTCAAGAGATGTCCATCCGGCGGCACTCGCGTGCCATTATTTTTTCCTCTGTAGCGATCAACTCATCAACCGATCCGATCCCTCGACCCGTGGTCAAGCCCACGACACCTCAAAAAAAAAAAACACTGTAAATATTTCAGCGTTCGCATTAGAAAAGAAAAACATTTTTTTCGTCTACTTGAGAGATTCCTAGGCACACAGTAGTAGTATTTAGTAGTAGTATTTAGTAGTAAAGTAGTGGAGTATTATAAGCAGCAAGTAGTGACAACATTAGCAAGAGTTAAATCTTTTGTTTTTAATCACACACACACACAGGCACACTAGTGACAGTGAAGATGATCAATGGCTTGCAAAATACTTGGCTAAATATTATGAAATTTCATGAAAGTTTGATTCATAAACGCCAACAGAAAATAAAGTGAAAAATAAACAAGCACAGAAGTGATTAAAAACACATACAATGTTCCATTTGAAGAGGCTTGGGAATACATGCCTAAGGACCTGAAACCATGCCCTTCATGGGTTTGGAATGCCAATCCTATGAGCTCAGAAAACGATTGACACTTCCTAAATTTTGCTCGTTAGAATATAATACTTACGGTTGTAAGCTTTTTAGAACAGATAAGATTTCCAAAAGTGATAAAGTCTAGATGACGTGTATGCTGTCTCATCGCAGAGGATAATGCCGGCTTCCAATGAGCATAATGGGCATGGCTTCGAACCTCAACAGCGTCAACAAGATCAATATTCACACAAGTTTACAGACACTTATAAATGACACATAATTTTCCAATTCTTTATAATACCAATAGAAGCACAGTTGACAGAATTGAACAAAGAATATGCAGCAGATAATACTGAATCAACACCCAGAGAGTAACTTTATCATGTTTTTAATGCATTTACTGCAATAGACACAGAATATATATTTATCCTTTCATAAAATACAGCATAATATCGGTGAATGTTTCCACATGGAATGCCAAGGATTGTACACATCACCCTTTATACTATTGGTACCAATCACGAGAAAAATCGACAAAAACTGCTATGTTGTCAATTCAATTAAGAGCAACGATGACTCTTAATACTTTTGTTTTTACTCATTATCATAAGGAAAAAAACAATAGGTTTGCTGATACTCTGCAAAGGATAGGCTGATTATTTAAAGGGGAGAATACACGTATACTTGCTTATGATGAGTTCCGCGATGAAATTATCTGATGACGCGAAGTTTTCAAACAGATGAAGTCAATCAAATCCACCAGTTCGAACATGCCCGACATATATTTTTATCATAATCTCTCGAATCAGTTCTTTCACATATTACTACCCGCTCTTGCGATTCAACGTCTTTCCCTCATAAACGACATTAAAAGCTAACTGCACAGCCCCATATAATCCCAAGGCAACTATGGCCGATCCTTGATTAATAGGATAGTAAGAAAACAGTCCCAGGCACGGGAAACTCCCCGCAAAACAGTCGTTTTAACTATGTAAAAAATTCTCAATTACTACGTACAAATAAATCGATGATACTTCATATTAAGGCTCCACTTCTCCGCTATTTTCAAATATAAATGCAACTATAACAACAACTAATAATAATAAATCTTTTAATTTACTCTGTTTCAGAAAACTAGACAAATTTAGTTAGCTACAACTACATCGTTAAAAAATAATTTTCCTCTCCCTGTCTAGACTTTTCACTAACATTCTATCAACAATACAAAAGACTAGTTGAGATCCTATAAAATCTACACTACTACAATGACTACTCTGAAATCGGGTTGTTTTGTCGGCTGGACGATGCTATTTGAATAATGATTAGGTATCGATCACAGTAATTTCCCTGAAATTATTTCCAGCGGAGCATTAGAACACACTTGGATTAGTACATGTCAATGCAATGTAGCATGAAATAATTGAGGGCAATAGAGATAGCCGGGGGGTCGGTTGGCTTTGAGAGGATGTGGAAAAGGGAAGGGTGGGTGATTGGCGGGAAGAGGGAAGCTCTGAGAAAAAGCAGGGTACGTTGGGGCCCAGGAGAATGATTGTCATTGGAAATTTCCAATTATAAATATCGTCAATAATCTAACGGGCCTTGCTATGACCAGAATGAGATTACTACAACAGTGCTACGAAGCCCTTGGTTACTTTTCCTTCGATATAACAAAAATTACTTGAGGTATATTGAAAAGTATACACAAAAAATGTAAGTATTGGCTTTCGCCTCATTCTACGGTTAATCTGTTCAGATATACTGCTGTAGAACAAATTTGTGCAGCAATGCGTATAAAACTCTACAAATTCCTACCGAAAAAAACATAAAAACGTGAGCATGTTGAGATTCACCACCAGGAAAATTTTATTTCATTTCTAGATTCCTCTAAAAAAATAGCCAACTCCAATTCTAAAAAGATCTTAAAGACCTCGTAAATTAAGAATGAATTCGTTTCACCAATTGTAAAAATTATTTCGCAATATATCAAATTTCAGAGTTTACCAAAAATTAACCATCTTTGTTCATTGCCTGAAATTTCCCCCAATTCAGCCATTTCCGAATAGCCTACGCTAAACTACAATGTTTGAGCAACGTAACTTTTCTATACACTAATATTTTTGAGCAAATATAACAATGTACAGGCCTAACAAATCGCATGAAAATCTCTAATTATAAGGCCATATTATGAGCAGTCTTTCTTTCATATTTTACTACAAGCTGAAGTTTGATTGAATACTCAGTCGTGTATAAGTAAATTTTTCAAAACTTTATAATTTTAATCTAATTTACACCCTTAAAATATTGGGTTGAGCAATTATTCAAAAATTAAGACTACATGGCGGATGTATATAACATGGAAACATTACGAAAACATGTTTCACGTAGAAAACTCATTACTATAACCCATTGCAATTGAATACGAATTGTATCTCTCGGGTGTTTGTGCCTGAATTGATTCTACACTTAACGATTTGTGGAGTCTCGCGTAATTGACTCAGGAATACGGTAGAAAATAAAGCAAAAAAAGATCCATCTCATTAGAAAAACACCATCTGGTTCTCAAAATGGAGACAAAATTTTTTTTAAGAGCAGAACACTTCAGGACTCAATGAGACTTAAGATAATTCATTTGTGTTACGAGGTCATATTAAGAACTCAAGTTTTTAGAACTTTTGGGTAGATGCTATTCGTTCAGAAGAAGGCACATGAGGGACAAAGGGTAAAAAACTCGAACCCAAAGGTGTTTGGTGGCGACCTCAACGGCTGTTTCAAGTCACTTTTAGTTAAGTGCAACCTAGTAAGTACTGTAACTAAAGTGTACGTTGCTACATATAGTATATCTAATAAATGAGGCACTTTAGGAATTGAGAGTTGAAATTGAACAGGCACAGTAGTCTCAGGTAGCGAGAAGGACCAGTTAAAAAAAAACCATGGATTTCATTACAAACGAGAAAAAATTCTCTCAGAATAATAAACGGCAATTTTGAAAACTGACTGATTTATGCCAAACACATTTACATAAAATAGACTTTTGAAAATACAAAATCTAAGTACACCACTACTCGCGCAAACAACATAAACTCCATAAATACATTGTCACAAAAGGGAAAAAAAATTGATAATCACTCTCCTTTATACCCTCGTGGATGCATTTATTGCAGCTAAATAATAGGATAGTTTAAAATAAATTATCATTTCAATCGAATAAAAATGCCGTTAGGTGAAATTACCGACATTGCGTGGGTGTGGTATTACTTTTGTATAGAATTTTGTGCCCAATCGCCTTTTATGGTCGTCTTCTCTGAACAGATATACCTTAGAAATCGACTTCACTTGCAAAACGCTTTACTAACATCCCATTTTACTCGTGTTCACAGTCCATCCATATTCATTTTTGAGCACGGACCTTCAAGAGTCATCACTTTCTTCGACTGATATCGCGATTCCGTGATATCGGCGTGGATTCGTTCGAAATCGTTGTGGATAAATATTTGAAGAATTCTATCAAATACGAGATATACAAATAGTATGATCGAAAAATGTCCCAAAAGTCAGGCCTACCCTCGAAATAAACACATTCACAAACTATCATTTATTATGAATACCGCCCAAAATTTTCGAGAAATAAAATATAAACGGGGGTCATATTACAAACATGAGAATGAAAAAGGTCCACGCCGAAAATGACGCCGAGAAAATCGAGGACAAACTTGCTTTTGATTACTCTATGAATTAAAGCCACTCTTGATGGATGGAAGAACAATAATACTCATTCTAGAAAAAATAAACTGGAATACTTTTACGTATAATGGCATATGGGTAAATACTAATCACAGAACGACTTCAAAAATGCGTTCCTCACTCCATCCAAAAAAATTAACTTTGATCTCATAAGCATTGCATTAAGTAAACCACAGAAGTGTTAGATATTTCTCACGGAGTGGGAATCTCCCGCTGCGCAATTTCAAACCCCGTTAGCCCCCAGCCTGCGTTGGCGTGAGCGAGCTGAGGCGACCCCAGGATGGAAGGTAGTCGGGCGCGGAAGTTCGCAGCGCCTCGAGGGGCGAGGGGACGGGGTGCGGCGGGGGAAGCGGGACCCCCGCCGGCAATGCCCCTCACTGGGGGCGCGGAAGGTGGGCCAGCACGGGTCAGAGCCCAACGGGGATGGGTTGGTACATGGACAGATCTAATCCCTGGACCCCCATTAGGTCGCTCATCGAGTAGGCCGTCAGCGGGATGGGGTGAGTGTGGGCGTGGTGTTGCGGGGCGTGGTGATGCGGAGGATGGTGTCGGGGCGTGGAAGGCATTGCCGCCGCCGCCGCCGCGGCCGCCAGCGCCCTCTTGCACCCCGCAGCCGCGGCGGCCGCGTCGTACAAGGCCGACGCGTAGACCGCCGACGGCCCGAGGCCGAAGGCGGCGGCGGCGGCAGCGGCGGCTGCAGCGGCGTTATGGTTAGCGGCAGACGTCGCCGTGGAGGTGAGCGGGGCAGAGGAGGCGGTGGAGGAGACAGGGATCATGGCGGTAGAGGTGGAGGAAGAGGGCGCGGATCCCCCGGCTAAGAGGTGGGCGTGATGGTGGGTCAAGTGGTGTGCCGGGATGGTGAGACCCGCGTGCCCATGGGCGACCGCCCCCTGGGCGTTGGTGCCTCCGTGCCCGCCCCCGGCCACTAGTCCTCCCAGGCCCACGAGGCCAGCGGCGGCGGCTGCGGCCACGGCGGCGGCGGCGGCGGAGGAGGTGGAGGAGGCGGCGGCCGGGGGCACGCCGGAGGAGACGGCGGCGGCGGCTGCAGCGGCGGCGGCGGCTGCAGCAGCGGCGGCGGAGGAGGAGGAGGAGGCGGAGGAGGCGACGGAGGGTCCGACCGCGCTCACGCTGCTCGGAACCGTGTACGGGGAGTAGCGGTAAGCCGCAGCGAGAGTCGGGAGGCCCGGATTGAGCATGAGTAACTCACCGTATGCTCCCCTTCCGGCGGCTCTTGTTTTGGCCAAGTTCGCGGGTAACATGACTTCCTTGGGCTGTGCCTTCTTGCACTCAACCTGCGGAATAAGGAGAAATATTCAAGATGGTCATTTGAAATTGCAATATTTATTTCAGACATACATATACTGCATTCACTACAAATATTTACTTTTATCGTTTTTCTCAAAATCCGGAACCTTCATAGACAGTAAAAAGAGACGTTTCAGGCGTGGTATGGAAGAAATATTGATTGGTCACAAGAATACAATGATTTAAAAAGTAATCATGCCCAATCAATCGTAGAATTATATTTTCTAACATATTCACTTCATTGAATTTAAAGCAGTTCTTTGGAGGGAGAATTTTATCTACCTACGAACTGAACATTTGTGCACATTCCGACGGCACCTAAGTCACTACGGACTAATGGAGCGTAAAACAGTGGGACATATTGTGATAATTTTACACATTACAACAATTTTAGAAAAACTTACATGTATATCCTTAATGTGTTTTGAAATAATATCCTATTGCAGATTAATTTAAAAATAATACTTGTTCCTAGTCCCTTCTTAATGTCAATTCATTTCACACACGTTGTACGTCGAAACCCGGGTCGTGTGTTTGTGAAATAAATCTGTGGAATTACAAAGTATTATTTTGTCCGCTTTATAATGAACCGATTCCATAAAATAACGCCTGAAACCATCGATTAGGTCAATTCATTCGTTTAGTTATTCGGAATAAGGGGTCACGGTAGTTCAGGGGTAGAGCATTGGGCTACTGATTGGCGGGCCCGGGTTCGACTCCCGGGCAAGCCTCTCTGGGCACCCTCAGCTCCACTCAAGCTTTATGATATGTTGGGTACCTGATCTACCTGGGAAACCATGGTCGGCACAGGGATATGAACTTACCCCCTGCCCTTATGTATGAATTTCACACGCTGTCGGGCTTAGTATCGTACTGGGTGAAGTCTATCCCTACCCAACCGACTTTCGGGTTGAATACTGTGTTTATGGTTTATATATATAGATATAGATATATATATATTCATGAATTTCACACGCTGTCGGGCTTAGTATCGTACTGGGTGAAGTCTATCCCTACCCAACCGACTTTCGGGTTGAATACTGTGTTTATGGTTTATATATATAGATATAGATATATATATATATATATATATATATATATATATATATATATATATATATCTTAGCTTAGTATCGTACTGGGTGAAGTCTATCCCTACCCAACCGACTTTCGGGTTGAATACTGTGTTTATGGTTTATATATATAGATATAGATATATATATATATATATATATATATATATATATATATATATATATATATATATATATATATATATATAACCATAAACACAGTATTCAACCCGAAAGTCGGTTGGGTAGGGATAGACTTCACCCAGTACGATACTAAGCCCGACAGCGTGTGAAATTCATACATAAGGGCAGGGGGTAAGTTCATATCCCTGTGCCGACCATGGTTTCCCAGGTAGATATATATATATATATATATATATATATATATATTATTATTATTATGTGATAATCTACCGTTTAAGGTAGGTTTTTTGATGGACACAACTATCAAATAAACATTTTGTGACTCCCCACCTATCAAACTAATCTATATCAGGTCCCTCTTCATCTCGGTGTACTTCTTTCTCCCTTCATCCCGTCCAACATCCCTATCCTGTTCCTGCCCTTACCTCGCTTGCCCAACATTCTCCCCTCTATTACCTTCTTCAACATTCCACTACCGCTCAATACGCCTTTCATCCATTTTTCCTGCCTCCATAGGATTTCTCTCAACAAACCCCTCTCCTCACTCACCATCTCTAGTACTTCCTCATTTGTTTTCCTTTCGGTCCATTTCACCTTCTCCTTTCTTCTCCACACCCACATTTCAAAAGCCTCCAATCTACGTTTATCCTCCTGCTTCAGTGACCACGTTTCCGCGCCGTACATAGCTACGCTCCATATCAGAGTTTTTACGAGTCTTGTCTTAACATCCCTACTCAACGTCCCCGTCATCAACTCCCTCCTCCTTGAGAAAGCCTCCTTGCCTAGCGCAATTCTTCTCCTTACGTCCATACCACTTTGACCGTATTGGTCCAAAACACTTCCGAGATATGTAAACTGTTCTACCTGCTCTATTTTTTCCCCGCCTATTTTAATATTTAGCTTAGCTTTTTTCTTTCTGGAAAATCGCATAACCTTTGTTTTATTAATATTGATTCTCATTCCATATTTATCGCACTGAACCTCCAATTCACTCAGAAATGCTTGCAACCCCTTGGCTGACTGAGCAACTAATGCTTGGTCATCAGCAAACCTAACCGATTTTACGAATTTCCCTCCGACTTTCATTCCTACCTCCAGTTCTTCCCATGCCTCTTTAATCATTTCCTCCACATATACGTTGAACAGCACCGGTGACAATGGGCAACCCTGCCTTACCCCTCTTCCTAACACTGCCCATCCGGACTCTCCGTTCCCTACTCGCACCTGAGCAGTCTGAGACATGTACAGGTTGCGGATCAGTCTCCTGTCCCTCCAATTCATTCCTATTTTCTGCAATACACGCATTAATTTTTCCCAATTCACTCTATCAAACGCTTTTTCGAAATCTACAAAACAGGCAAAAACGTCCTGGTTGTGTTCTATATTCCTCTCAATTAGTGATCTCATTACTGCAATTGCATCACGCGTACCTCTTCTCTTCTTAAACCCAAACTGATCATCCCCTAAGTAATCATTTGCCTTACTCTCTATCCTTTTGTTGATGATCCTGAGAATAACTTTAGCTGCGTGGGATATCAAACTTATTGTTCTGTAATCCTCACATGATATACCCTTTGCCTTTTTTGGAATAGGAACTAACACCGATCTCACAAAATCTTCCGGCCAGATTCCTTCTTCATAGATACTACGAATCAGTCCATATAGGGCCTTCTTCCCGCATTTTCCTAAACATTTCAACAGTTCTACAGGTATGTTGTCCACCCCCACGGCCTTATTTGCTTTCATCATATATATATATATATATATATATAATATGTATATATGTATGTATACATGTCTATTTGTATATTATGTCTACATGTATATGTATATGTGTATAAATATATATATGTGTGTGTATAAGATAATGATAATTATACATTACACGACCATAATTTTTTGAGAGGATTTTCTCGACAGGAAAACATTTCCGTTTACCTTAGCTATTGGCAACATTATTAGAACTCTGCCAGAATTTACAACGTTATATTTACCGCTTCTCGCACCTTAGGTATACATTTTCTTCACATTCCTATTTTCAGGATATAGTCCTCTTTCACCCATATTGGAAAGTAAATATTATATTATCGTAGGTTATCAACCTAAAGATTTGTTTTACCAGGTCTTCAAGGGATAATTTATATCCTCAATGATAAACTACGCTATCTTCTCAATTAGATCTTCTTTTCCTCACCCAATACACAACCCCAAGTGTGTATCTGTTCTCATGGGTTTTAATGAAAGAATATGTATATTTAAGTGTTGTACGCATTTAATGTTCTAAGTGCAGATCTTATCAATTACCGGGAAAGATTTGTTAAAAATATTAACACGATATTTAATTCCAAATCTATTATAATGATGAGATTTCATTTTGAATTATTTTCTGGCTCCATCGGTTATACCAAGGAGTAGCAGGCACGTAAATGCTCCTCTGTGATGAAAAATGTCTTTTACGTAACAAATTAAGCAAGGAAAAATAAGGACCAAATCGGTCTGGCTCCGCGGCTCGAAGTGCCGGTTGTGCGTGGACTTCATACGCGATCCAGAATCATAATCGTTTTGGAGTACCTTGAGGGGTTGAGGGAAAGCAAACGAAGTAGCACACGGAAGATGAAAGTCGTCTTCGCGAAACACCGCATCTATAGATGCATACTCAGTCAATGCAGATTCCCTGGTGGCCCTGCCGCGGTGGGAGAAGAGAAAGTGGCAACAAAGATCGAAGGAGATTTAGAATCCGTGCAGGTGTAAGCGGAGGTTATTAGCGTGAAGGATACAGGATATATAATCTCCATTTTGGGACGAGGGGGGGCATGGTTTTGGACGCGATGTCGGCAGAACGGTAGAAGAAACCGAGGGAGGAATGGTGTAAGAATTTTCGGGATGGGTGCGCTGGAAAAAGCAATCCGTGAAGAAATTCTATTGGTTGGATTTAAGGGAGGTGAGAAAAAATTGAAGGAGCGAGTGGGTGAGGAAAAGGAGGAGGTACGAATTAACACTCATCAAAGGGTGATGTAGAACAACATCTTTTCCTTTATCTTTTATTTACTCTCTCGAATAATTGGTACACCCAAGAAGGAGGTTGAAGAGGATGAGGCGGATTTGTGTTTCGAAAACAAAAGAATTAATAAAAAATCGCAGCTGGTCCGTGGAAGAATAGACGAGAGAGGATCAAGGGAGATTGCAAAGGACGAAAAGATAAAGCTTACACGATCCATTGAAGAACTTAGTGTTGAGAAAAATTTTCAAATGGTGCCAGAATAGGATGATTGTGGCGGTGGCAGATAACTGTGAGAAAAACATGATGACGAAGTAATCGGTAGAAGTAGAGGCGACTCGGATTCATGAATGGGTGGACGGTGTGAGGTACTCGAAAGCTAAAAGAATTCATTATATCTGTTTACTCTGGCTTCGGCAATTAGCAGAAGTCTATTCCAGTGTGTCATTAAGTAAATCCTAAAATGAGATCTTAACGAGGGAATATTGATAAAAAAGAAAGATATATCCATGTGCAAACTATCACCTGATATTGATGTTTCCATGCATTTAGAACACACTCGTAGGTTCTCTTTGTTCGAGTCTTTGGCAGGGGAGTGACTAACTAATCAGGGAACAGCTACAACTACTTGAAAATAAGCGGCTGCTGCACCCGGTTACCGCGGATATACGAGAGTTGAAATGAAAACAATAAAGGGTAAAATACTGAGTATCAAAATGGGAAGGGCCTATTTTTCTGTGTCGTTTATAGAGTTACAGTTATTTGACAAGAAATGAAAACAAACAATCAAAAATACAAATACAATTTCAATGGATTACTCGAATGTTACATAAAAGGACCCATGCAGCGATTAATGAAGCAACAAAAACCACGGACTGGGCTACTCCGTTGAATTAAGTGACACATAGTAACGTTCCTGTATCGCCTACGTCATGAGAGTCCCAGATAAAAATTCGCTCTGCGAAAAAATTCCCGAAACATGCATAACCGCCTTTAACTTTTAAAGCACCATTCTGTTTACAAACGCGTAAGCCAACAAAATTATGGGAAAGCAAAAGAAGGCTGAATCTGTTATCCCTTTGAAAATTTTTGAAACGGATGCGTTGCGGAACATCCGTGGAGGTTGAAAATTAAAAATAATCATAGCAAAAAAAAAACAAATACAGAGTGGAAACCTTTTTAAAATAAAATTGCAGAGCCCGAGAGTAGGTGAGCACTTTTGAAAGATTGAGCTAATGAGAAAAATGAAAAGGATGGATCCAGCGGGAAATGCCGGGTTGGTGGAGGGCAACCTGGGTATAGCAGGGCATGGAAGTGGAGGCACACGGGGGAGGGGGTCAGTGTGTAGGAGGAGGAGGAGTAGTAGTAGGAGGCGAGGTGGAGGTAAAACGAGGCTCGTTTGGCAGACAGGAAAAATCAAGCAATGGAAGCGCACTACGTGAGGGCCGCGGCTGCAGAGGTTGGCTGAAGGGCGAAGTGGAGAGGGAAGGAGGGTGTCGGGCAAGGAGGAGGGAAACGGGAGATTGGGAGGTGAGGGGGAAAGGAGGAGGGAGTGAAGAGAGAGAGAGGGAGAGAGAGAGGGGGAGTGAGGCTGGTGGGTTGGGGTTGGAGGGTTTGGGGGAGCCAGGAGGCAAAAGGCTTTTACGATTTCGTAATGGGTCTGCGGGGAATTGAGCGGAGGGAGGAATGGGGGGGGGTTAAGGGGGAGGCGGGGGTAAACAGGGGATTTTTAGGATTGGGAGTTGGTTGGGGTGGGGGGCGGCCTCCTTGAAGATGTGGGGGTCCTTCGGGAGACGGGAGCCCGTAGGAGAAGGGTGTGGGAAAGGGCGAAGAGCGAAAAGATATATGGACAGATATTTGACTTTATTTGGCCCACAGAGGGGACTTTAAAGGACGCTAGGTTTCTCCAAAGAAGCCAATTTTGGGGAGATGGAGGAGGTGCGGCGACAACCTGAGGGCAGAGGAGGAGTCCGTAGGCCAGCTTTTGCTCTCCCTATTAAAATTATTGCAGGCACAATTGAATTCAATTGTCATGAAAATATTCTCAATCCATCTTCATGGGGGCCTCATGTGAAAAATGTAATAAAAATGTACAGTAAAATCATTGGAAAAACAATGACAATAAAACATCCATGTCGTCTTTTAAATAATTAAAGCTTCGAGAAATTAATTTAATTTTTATGTAATCCAAGAGGAAACCTAACATTTTATGTTTGCCACACGCGTATCGTCAGCACAAATGCTACCTTGTTAGGCGAGGTACGATTTCAAATCCCACTCATCCCAATTAAGTGCAACGTCACTAGTGCAAAAATACTTGAATCTTTATTTGGAAGCACAAACGTCAAATATAATATGTACCCTCGACGTTCTTGGATTTCCCCGCGTGTGATTTCGGCGAAAACGAATGAATATTCAAGGAGAGTCTCGCACTAAGCAGTGGATGATGCGGCAGATAAACCAATTAGAGTCGTCCAGTGGGATGATGTGGCCCGAGCAGGATTCTCGTGCCCCTAATTCAGCGTATATCCATCACAGCAAATCCCTTCGATTTGTCCCACCCGCCTCATGGTGTTCACAAGTCATTTGGCCCATGCATAACCCTTACCAAACATTAGCTGAGGATGAAAATCGAATGCACGCCAGCCAATCTGTGGATAAGCCGTCTCTGTACCCCGTAAAAGTTTTCCAAAACACATTGGATCGTGGAAGCCCTCATGAATACAGCGGGTAGGGAATAAAGGCAAGGTGGGAGAGGAAAGACAAACAGCACAATCGATAGCCACGGCAGGCCGTGATACACGTTGCCTCGGATTGCATCCATTGTGTGGAGAGAAGAAAGAGAAAAGGGGGGGGGGGGGTGGAGCTGCTATACGTGTACTTTAGAGGAAAGATCTGGATAATCCTGGATATGTGAAATTCCATGGGTCCGGAAGAGTCATGAGTTGCATACTCAAGAGTTCGGAGAGGTCAAAAAAGAACATAAATTCGGTATGAGAATTTGTGCTTAAGCAAACAGCAGAGGACATTGAGAAAAGAGACTGATAAACTCCATGAAGTCCTCAGGTTTGCCGGAAATACTAATAGCGGTAGTATTAATTCATAAATAAAGAATATGAGGAATGTTTTATTCACCTTTAAAGAAATATAACTAAAATGTATGACATGATAGCTTGTGATGGAACGTACTCTGACAAAAACATCCAGTTAAGTGGACACTTGAAACAAAAATAATTACATTTCGAGCTATCGATTAGCCGAGACCAACTCAACGTTTTTCATCAAATATTTTAAACCCTGTACTTCACTCAATCTCTCAATCAGTACCAAATGCCTATTGTTGGCTCATTTTAAATCAAAATCCTTCATTGATAAATATTAATTTCAATCTAGGTACCACTTCAAGTGTATCTCATTTTACGTTTCTTTTGGTATATTTACCTGTTACCCGTCAAAATGACTCTAATGCCAAATATTTTCTGTTAAACTTCTATTCGCAATGCATTTATTTTTCATGGAAACGGGTAATGTGGATAGCCGCATGTGGACGGGGAGAAGTCCGCCCGAGGTTTGGTCATAAAAGAGATTGAACATGTCGAGCGTTTGGAAGGAGAGGAAGATACTCATGGTTCCAACCGAAACGAAACAGAGCCAGAGGATCTATCGGTGTAATTAGCTCCGGGCGGACGAGTTTCGCGAGAGTGACAATGAAGGGGTTCATGTGTTGAGTTGAGCTTGGAATGCGGTGTGACATGCCGTGTGGGATACTGGAAGAAGGTCATGGATAGTGAGGCCTGGGTGTGGGGTTTGGATGGGCGAAGTGCGTTGCGTAAATGGGGTGGGTCTCGGGGAAATCGGGCGCATCGCGTGCCAGCCGGAGAGCGGGAAGCCGGAGAAGCTGTGACCCAGGAGTCCTCCAACCTTCCCTCCCGATCCCCAACCCTCGCGTCCTCGCACACATGCGGAGTTTTACCGTGATTCCCCCAACTCCCTCCATATCTCTCCATGTTTATCACGATCAGCACTTACAGGAAGATTGGCTTGGCTTACTCCAGCTACCCAATTTGCCCCCTTCTCAAATTGTCTCTCCATCGTAACTTCCCACATTCACATCACTCATTATCTGGTTGTCATATTTCATTCTTGATTCCCTCTTTATTCTTGGTATACACGGTTGTCCTCATTCATTCTTCCTTCTTTCTCTGGCCTTAGATTCTCACGACTTGAGAGTGTCTTTTGAGGCTCCTTTTCCCTTTTCTGCAGTGTTTAAAAAAATCTTTTCTTCCTGCCCTATGCCGGATTCTATTCATTGTTGATTGGCCTTTTTTTTGGCCTGTTGATTGGATTGAAACACCGAAAATATCTTCCCCAGTCTGCAATATGACACGACGTTAGGAGTATTTTAATATACTCTCTCTTAATTCTGTTTATTTCCATTCTTCATTGCCATGGGAAATAATCCTTTCCTTATCCTTTAGATCAGCTTATGATCAAGACAGTCCTAATTTCCCCTTTCGTAACCAGCTGTTAGTAGATTTTTTTCTTCCAAAACCTCGCATTCGACGAGGATATTTTCCCTACTGTGCCCTCCTTGCTTCTTTCATGATTGAGCATGGGTTTTCTGAGCCTGACAACATTTTTACACGCTCCAATTTTCGCTGCCTTAGCTCCATTCAGAGATATTTTTCCCAAATGTGTCCCTAACATTACTTTAAAATGTTTCTTTGTCCACCATTAAGATGCATTAGCATAATAACCTTTTCCGTGAAAGTCCACGTCCTCAATGGGACCTGAAATAAAACATTAAGAAGGCTGCGTGAGTTCGACTTCTGCGGTCCCTAATTCTATTCTCACGGGTTTCAAAACTCCACGAAAAAGTCACATATTTTTCACAGTATCGAAGAGGGTGGGGGAGAGCCACCACACCGGCGGATGCAATGCCCGCTATGAGTTTGCAGCAGGAGGAAGGGTGCGGAGGATGAGATGAAAGAAGGATACGGGGTGTGGGAGGTATGCCTTCCCTCACCCATACCTCCTCCCACCACCGCACGATTTTCCCGGCGGAATTCTCACACAAAAGTTTATCCGCGAGAACAAAAAAAATTAAATATAGCGTTTGAGAGAGAGCTTTACGCTTTAAAGGGAATCCGGACGGGGGAAGTGGGAGGGGAGTGAAGGGAGGTCCTGGGGGCGGAGGTGAGTGATAAAGTGAGAGAGAGGGAGAAGGGAGATAACATGAACGCGGAGGGGGAGGACAGGCGATGATGCGGCGGGTGATACGGCCGCTGCCTCTGCGGTGAGAGGAGGACGCGGGGTAGGAGGGGGTCATGGGGCGGGGAGGGAGGTTGTCGGGTGCGTGAGCTAGTGGGTGGAAGGGTGTCATAAGGGTGGTGTCCCCTATAAAGCGGGTCCAGGGCGGGAGGGGCAAGAAGAGCGTTGGCACCAAAAATTCGAGGGCGTTGCGTGGCGACGGATCAGCAGCTCGCGTGGGTCAACGAGGTGGGAAATATAGAGAAAGAGCGTAGTATATATATATATATATATATATATATATATATATATATATATATATATATATATAGTGAGTCTAACCGATACGGTGAGGTAGAGGTGTTCGCCGGTATTAAATAAGGGAGGAGAAAGGATGATGGCACGAAATGGGACGACATACGGAAGGGACAACGTACAAGCGAGATAGAGCGATGGATCCACTCGCGGATTTTCAATATCTCCCCACCATGCACCCTCTCCGCCCTCCCTTGACCATTGCGCCTCCGCTGAACGCCCCTCTCCCGCCGCTGTCCGATGCTCCGAGTCTCGCTGTCACCCGCTTCCATTGCCGCAAGATCTTGTTTGCATCGAATTTTTTTTTTGGAAAAAAGAACAGTTCGTGTGTTCCAACCCGGAGGCAAACACACAATATCAGGAGTGACTTGATTTCCTGAGAGCAATTGGGAGAACGGGCAAATTTTTTCCCATTCGTGATCGCTTTCCCCAAGGGGCCTCCAGTGGTGGGAGCATAGGCGGAAACACGACTCGTGTGAAGGAGACGATAGATTAAGAGTATAAGGACTTACAGAAACCTTCCGAGTCCAGGAGCGAAGTCATCAGATAAAGGCCAAAGATGAAGTTAAACTTTACGTACCTAACTACACAGGGAAAGGAACTGGCCTCCTTACCCTGATGTGTGAATTTCACACGCCATCGGGCTTAGTACTGGGTGAACTCTATCATCACCAACCAAATCGACCTTAAGGTTGCTTACTGTGTTTATTCTTACGGTACCTAACTACACTCGAAATTAACAATGTTCCATGCGATGATCGTGATATAAACTGAACAAAATTTATGTGAGACTTTTTCATGTGCATGAAACATAAATGTAAAATAAATTAATCTATTTAATGACGTAAATATAAATAAAATTACGTTATTTAGCTCCACAAATAATCCCACAGGAAAATAAATCTTGGGGATCATCAATTTTCCCTTTATAAAATCGATTCATAAAATAGTTTATGTTCAAGTCCCAAGGTCTTAGAATGCGGCTGAAAACTAATTTCACGGCATGACTGGGGAGGAGGTTAAGTTTTATGGGCAAGAAAAATGGACCGAAGTGGTGTATATAACTACATTAATCTCCATAAGATAGTTCCAGGAATCGATTGAGAGGAGTTCCGCGTTTTTGTAATTTGACGACCTTCGAAAGGTCAATGTACTGTTTATCCCCAAGGTTTGATCTAGTACACATGAATACATGTGTCAGCATACACTTACACTTACAAGCAGTTCGAAATTTTCAACTAATTTATTATTCATAACCCCGCCAAACTCTAAAATATCTCACAAACTACAGATGATAATTGGAAATCTGAAGGTACTCCTCTTATTCATTCTCCTCGGTGGAATTTTAACTACACCCCATTGCATTCAAATTGAGTCAATATGTAGCACCCTTAGAATAAAAATCAATCAATTTTTCATAAACTAATGACCTCCCCGTGGCATTCAAAATCATTATAAGAATCTACCTTGTGGACTCGAGAGGATTCCCGGCCGATCGGAACAGTAGATCACTTACACTGGAACAGGAAGCGCGAGAACTGGGAGAGGGGTGGAGTTGAATGAAATTTGGATGGGGAAATACCCGGGTGACAGTGCCGGTTTCGGTACCATAAATAATCCCTTCCGCATTCTTTGACAATCACCTTGGAACTTCCTATTCATATGATTAATCCCCTTCCCTTGTGGTTCACTCCTTTCAACTTTGAGGGGAGAAAAGGAGGAGGGCAGCACGAAACGAAAAGACGGAGAAAAAATCGAAGAGGCCGGAATGGAATAAAGAATGGGAGAGAGAGGTGGTAAACGCACGGAGTTGGGAGGAAGGGCTATGAGGAGCGGTGTGAGGGGGTTGAGGAGAGAGAATGGTGACAGAGGGGGGGGGTGCGGAAGGGGAGGAAACCTTAGCGTGGGAGAGACATCTGGCGTGGTGGCTTGGAACTCCTCCTCTGCTCCCCCTCCATCTACTCCGCCCACTGTTTTAAACTTTCAAATCCACTCCAAGCCCTCCCATTTCCTCCATTCACCATCCCAAACGAGCCCCTGGACCTTTATCGTACGCACTCTTTGCTCCCCTTCTCTTCCCTCTTCCCCCTCCTCGAGCCAACCTTTACCTTTGCCTATCTGCCTCTTCTTATCCCATATCCCCTAAAATTCTTATAAATCCCCTTTCCGTTCCAAGTAATTCACCTTCGACTCAAATAGGACTATGTCTAAAAGTGAAGCCTTATTTAAACGAAGCTCTTACAGAAAGCATTTCTTGAGATAAAAAAGGCACGTTTTCAAGAGAGAAATCTATATGATAATCTGAGACAGACTGTTGAAGATAACTGTATTGGAGCAACGTATTTTGACAAAGTCGGGAAAGAGAGGGTATAGGAAAATATTGGAGAAACATATTCATTTGACAATTAAATGAACACAAAATTCTCAAAAAACATGATCATCATTCAAATATATTCTTTAGCAACAGTAAAGTATTTTAATGATGAAATATCGATGACGAATAGAAATCACTTTCACTCTTTTGAGAGAGTGTTACAAGTCCCACTCACATCTGCAGTTTAAATTCTTAATGCGACTACTTCCAGATGGTCATTGTGATTCAGTTGTGGTTTTAAAAACAAGGCATTTTCAGAAATTTATATCCAATCAATTCTAGAAGAATATAGAAACTTCACAATTTCATCAATGTAGAAGTTTATGGGAATTTTAGGAGCGATAAAAATTAGAGAAGACGATCTTGCATGTATTGCCATACTCAAATAAATAACGGTCAAAAAATATATTTATTTCGCGACAAAAATAACAAGATGGGAAAAACTGTAGAAGTTAATAAAATTCTTTTGCCTGAAAAGAACATAGAGCCCTTCCTTCTTTAACTTATTTCCGAATCCCAACGACACAAACAGAACGTTTTACCTTGCAAATTCTTAGGACAATTGAATTTATTGTTGCAAAAGAATACAAAAAAATGAACAAAATTTATATGAAAAAGGTTTAAACTCACCATTTTATTATTTATTTCGTGAAAGTGTATTTCACACACTTTGTCCACAACATCTTCGCTCTGGAACGTCACAAAGCCGAATCCTGAAAAGATAGAGAAGAACAAACGAGTTAGCGAAAAATATCGTTTTCACGTAAAAAAAATCAATGGCAATAAATTAAACCACCACGAATTTCAATGCACGCAATCCTTTAATTCTTTCCACGCCATTAAACAGTCAGGGAAGGAAAGAGAGAAAAGTAACGGGGGGAGAAGATTGGTGGGGCGTCGGGTAGGGAGAGGGGAGGGCGGCTCGGAGAAGAGGGATTTTGGGGCAGGGGTGTAAGAGATAGGAAAGGGATTTGCGCACTGGGGACGAGGGAGGGGAGGTGGAGGACAGGAAGGACCCGCAATGAATCAATCACGAGAGGCGAACGAATGCAATTGAAAAAAAAATAATAAAATATATCTCTTCGATTGTTTTCACGGTTGAGTCAAGGGAAAATTTTTGAAAGCCGCGAAATATATTTTGCCATCCACACATGAAGCAATTTAGAGGCAGAAAACATTTCCGGTCACCTCCACCTTTCTCCTCCTCTCCGATCCCCGGGGGTGGGAAAAAGGCGATTCCTTTCAGTGTTTTGGGATTGAGGCGCCACTTACCGCGAGGAGATGGTGGGAGAGGCGAGACGTGACACCCAGTGGGGTAGTGTGCAAGCGAGAAAACAGAGGGGAAGGAGACCGAAGAGGGGAAAACCGTAGGTGAGGGAATATTAGTAAGTTTATGTTGAATAGGGAGAGGATTCGAGATTGGATGCGAAGACTATGGGGCGCAGCATCGCGCGGCTGAGAGTGAGATCAGTTGAGTGGGATGGGGAGCAGAAAACTCGAAGCTTCGCGACTTTTCGTTCATATTGAGAGGCATATAACGCGATGATACGGGTGAAAAATCAGAGCGTCCACCTCCGCTTCCTTGGATTCGAAAAGCTTGAAAGCACCACATTCCTCTGACACTCCTCCCTGCAACCTCCCATTCGTTCCCTGTGCTCTTCATACTCTGCCGAATGTTCTTTCTCCGCTGTGTTAGTCATTTGCGGACGGCCAGCGAACTCGGGGCAACGTAATCGCGAGACGCGATGGATGATGTCAATTCTCAGAAAAACGAAAGGAGCCAGTGAGTAAACTCAAAAAGAATGACGAATGAGCGCGATTTCTTGCATGCGTTCTGTTTACTGAGAAGGAAACGAAGTAAAAAGATCTATTTATACGTCTTGAGACTCCGAAAGATGCAGTTATATTGCGCACATTAAACACGATTCAACTGCTAGAGCTTGATCACATCACACTATTTCACCCGTGGATTATATCGTGGAAAGTTTGTTTCACTGGCATGCCGTGACGGAAGCCGCAGGTTTAAAGCTCACCTCCTTCTGACTTTTACCCTCACCAAAATAGTATAGTATATCCATTGTTTTAAAAGCTGCCTTTAGAAAAGGAAGTTAAATAGCGTGAACGTTGCTTTTATTCGATAGAGCAGGTAAATGCCACCAGGCTCTCCACTAGTAAGGGTACATTTTTGATGTGCATTTTTTGCGCATGAGTTGAACCTAGACGTGAACTACCAGAGTGGCCTGACCAGTTGAGTGGATGGTTACGACTTACCAAAATGATAATGTCACTCGCTATCGTAGAGATGAACAAGAGTTAAGCTGCGCATTTCGAGAGAGCTTTCCACGTTTCTCACATGGCTTCGTGCCTCCAACACATGAGATGGAGGATCTGACTGACTCATTTCGTGGTGTATGAACAAAGAGCATGCGTTTCCCAGGACGCGGTGAAGCAAGACACGGGAAGTGATAGTGTGTCCTCCGACCCCTTCTCGGGAAGTGTGCGTGCGACGCGAAGTGGTGGCAGGGCTGAGTTACACCGAGGTGCAAGGAGGAGGAAACTGTTGTCGAGTCGGGGGCGGAGGGGGTTTAGGTCACGGTTCGGAAGTGGGCGGGAGGATTGAGGGACGGAGCATTCGGTGGCAGTGGTAAATGCGGCTTACGGCTAGGGCGTCAGACTTTGTGTGTGTGTGTGTGTGTATGTGCGCGCGCGGGGGGGAGAGAGAGGGAGGGAGGAGGAGGGGCCGAGAAGTGGGTGCAGGGGGCCGAGGGAGAGTTGGTGCGCACCGCCCCATCATCCCGCAGTACTCCGATTCTCCCCCGACATGCACGCCGAGAAATCGGGAGGGTGGAGGAGAGGAAAGGGAGAGGGGTCACCACAAAATCCGCACCGGAGGACAGAAGCGGGGACACTGGGATAGGGCGGGAAGGAAAGGGGCGACGAGGTAAATCCGGTGGGTTTGGCGGGGTGGGAGCAGTGAGAGCGAGAGAATGGTGGAGGAGGAGCGAGCGTGAGAGAGATGGGCAGCAGCGACCGTGGTGTGGACAGCGGGCAGGGCGAGAGGAGAGCGGATCGGAGAGAGAAAGAAAGAGAATCCGGACACGAAATTGCAATTCCTCGGCTTTCCCGAGTTCGAGAGCAGTGCTCTCCCCTTCCGGGCAACCTCCGGCCGCCGACGAGCGACTAGCTTTTCCTCCACCGATCGCCCCCAACGCCCCCGTCTCCCCTCCTCTCTCTCTCAATCTCCCTCGACACTCAACCAGAGAGTGCCAGGTCGACTTGGAACGCCAGGGAGAAATGAGACCGAGGAAGGAGGGTTGTGTGGATTGGAGGTGGTCTACCGGCTTGACCCGGTCAAATAGTTTCTTCCCTTCTCTCTCCCTTCCTCTTGACCTTACTTGAAAGTCTTTATATTTTTTTTCTCTCTCTCTCTGCCGCCGGTGCCCTTGCCCAAAGAAAGGTTTCCGCCTTTCTTTTCTTCTTCTTTTTATATATTTATTTTACTTCCCAGTGCATAGGAATAAAAGGGGACCGGTGGCGGAAAAGAATCAGAGGACGAGCGGGGTGGTCGAAGCTGGCGGTGCTGGGGGATGGGTTCAATACGGCTTCCCCGTCGAAAGGGTTCTTCGGTGTGGAGAACCACACGGCGTGGAATGCAGAGGACTGGGGCGGCGGATGAGGGAGGGGAAGGGAGAGAGACGGGGACGAGGGATGGGAGTGGAAGGTTTAAGGGCACCATTTGTGGTCCCGGTGTTGAGGATAACCGAAAAGGTGGGGCGGTTTGATTGGATTGGTTTCCACAAAAAGGGGATTTTAGTGCGATGAAAAGGGCAGCGCTGTGCTTACCATGAGGGAGGAGTATTCGTGAAGAGGGAGGCGGGGATATCCTTTTCATTTGTTTTCCTCGGGTGGAAATCGTTTTGATACTTTCGACTATGAGATGATTATACCGTCGAGGAAATGGGTGAATGGCGTTTCGCGGCAGTGATCAAACGTCGAGCGCAGCTCCCACCAATGCCACTGCCCCTTGCCTTTTTGATTTCAAGGATATGCGAGTGCTCCGCGGGTCATTATATTTCTGCTTTATCTTTCGAGAACTTGGGAGGCCCGTTATCCTGCGAGTAAAAAGATAATTTTACTCCACAGAAATATCTGAGCAGAAGAGAATGATGAAGGCCGCTATGAAATCCACAAGACCTCGAGAAACCAAGCGTTTCCTTCGCAATCTCATGATATCTTTATGCACTGCTCCTTGACTATTGCACAAAATTTAAGCGTAAAATGTGAGTCACATTTTGACTTGGTAGTCTTGGACGTACATTATCAAAATAACTTGATTTCATTTAAAGTTATTATTTAGCAATGAGACATGAATTTTACAGATGGATAATCATTCTTTTCAAAAAAGGCAACTGTCGCAAAAAAATTCTACTCTGACCAATTCTGCGATGAATGACAACGATTCGAATTTAGCGTAATTTAAAATCTAATCAACTATTCCAAAAATCTATCCATGCAAATGTACAAATTCTCAAATAATTGAATTATGTATGCAAGAAAATTATTAATATTTTGTTACGAATGTAGATGGGTACTTCGTAATCATTCATCTATAACACTATTGCGTTTTTGGGTTGTCGAGAGAATTTTTACGGTTACTGAATTTCTTACACTTAAATAATTAACTTACTTACCCAAAAGTAACGTAGGTACTGATTAATTGCACTATTAATTTCTAAAATCCAAGCCGAAATTACAACGGCTGCGATACTCTACGGAAGAAATCTAAGGATTAAAAGGATGATTTAATGCTGGGAAACAAAAACATCTTTTATTCCTCCCAAAAAAATCGGTATTATGAGGAAAGTTTTCGGCCGAAATCGCGTTAAATTTCTAAAAAAATCCAACTTCCGCAAAATACCCGTTGTTCCACAGTTAAATATTCAGACCATCGTTATTCTTGATGGTCTTTTTTCCTCTCCCGCACGCACGCAAAATGCGCCTTTGTTTTGCCACGCCGGATGCCTTCACCTCTACTCCTCCTATCGCTCTCCTCTTTTATTTCCTCCACACGACCTCCTCCCGACCCTTCTCCCGCAACCCCTCCACCCCCGCCGTATCACTTCTGCGTTGTGCACATTCCCGTACTGTTGTTTTTTTTTATTCTCACGCCCAGAAACCGAAATGCTGCTTTGCGAAGGCGCCGTTCGAGCTAAGGCACGAATATTAGGAGTGGAGGAGATATATGAGTATTTTCCCGAGCAGCTATGTAAACATCCTGACAAACGCTTCATGGTTCCGTTTTAAATTCTTACGTGAAAAAATATTAATGCATTTCATATAGTTATTGCTTTAAGCGGAATCAGTGCAGCGCTCTCTTCCTCAGAAAGAACCGTGCACTACACGCCCTCTTCCAATGAGAGTCACTAAATTACTTCCCGTGGAAAGGCTGCAGCCAGCGCTTACCCTCCATTACCGGGAACATTACGACGAAGGCTATCTCGATGTAGTCCGTATAAGAAGACATCTTTATTCTTACTATTTGCAAACCACTTTACGAGAGTACTCCATTCCTATTCGCTTTGCAAAGCTGCAAGGGACATTATTCATAAGTTGTCATTAATTATCATGAAATGAACAATAAACAGTATATGTAGGCCAAACTCAACCTAGAAAACCTATAGCTGCGTAACGTGAATTGAATTTATTTACAAAAGCTTTCATCGCTGACGAGGATGTTTCTATTCAAATTATGCTGGCATATTATCAGCATTGAGTAATAGAAAAATACACAGATTCACGATTGCAGTAGCGCGCTCCAAATTATTAATGACCAAGCCAGAAATGTTCTTCGTACTTAAAAATATAATTGAAGAACCATAACTCCATGACATAGTTACCATAATTCATTGTCGGAAAGCAGGTTCGTACCAAGTAAGCGTACATTTTGAGAATGGTTAAACAAATATATCGCAAAATGTCAGTTGCACTTATTTTCTCGCCATAAGGGACATTTTTATTTACTCAGAAACCTCTGTAAGTGTCAGTATCTTTAGAATTTATTTGTCTTCATTCAATAATATTTCAGAGAGAAAAAATACCGCTAAGAAGTTTAAATCGAATAAAATACTACGGGTGAAAAATAAATGCTACCGATACTAGGGATGCTTACATAGGGAAAATCTTAACGGGGTTATGATTTTTATTACAGATTAATAGTTCCTATATTTATAATACATAAACAAATATATTTACGAACAATAGTAAATGTGTTTACTCTATATCCCCGAAATGTCAACACCGATATCAAAGCAGCAGAAATACATACTTATTTTAGAAATGGTAGATAAAGAATTCACACTACCGCACAAATGACGGAGGAGAAGTAGTCATGAAGACCATAAATAAGAATACCTACTTGGACATTTCGGCCAACATATGTTTCGCTTCAAGTCCTGATCACATAGTGGTCACAGCAAAAATTAATGATATGGTACAGTAACTTCGAAATTAACTTATTGCACTTGATTTCTTTAGCCCTTTTCCACTCAGAATAATCTGTGAGTCAGTTACGCAGGAAATTCAATATCCGCGAGAAATAGTACCGGGAAAAAAAACACGAACAGACAAAAGCGCACATTATTTTATTTCTCCCCAAAAATACAATGTTTAAATAAAGGCGTTGGAGAATAAATATCAGAAAATTTACAAATGCATTAGACAATTCGTGTCCAAGAAAAATTGACCAAACTAAAGTCGATGAAAAGCGACACTAATTCATTCGTAATTTCTTGGAATTTATATTGACCTTAAGAATATGGGCGATCCAACGGTTTCTATGCTTGAAAAGGAGTCGAGAATGAAATAAAGCTGTGCGCACGGACCCACATTTCGCGTAAGTTTGTTGATCTTTCAGTGCAGTACTTCATGGTGATACGAAAGTTAAAAGTAACTGCAGTGCAGCACCGAAAGAAGTTTTCTCGAGATATACACAAGAGGGACGAATGAAGCAGGAGGGGTGGGAAGGAGGGAGCGAGAGAGAGAGAGAGAGAGACGGGTGGGAAGAGTTACTGCGTTGGGTACAGTGGTGGGCCGTGCGAGAGAGGAAGCAAAAGACGACGGAACTATCTAAAACGAAATCAGAAACCATTTAGCTTTAAAGCGGGGAATGCGAGTCGGAAAAAAATAAACGGCATGGAGAGGGGCAGGGGAGGAAGGGGTTTGTGGGAGTGAGGTGGGAGGGAGGCGGAGGAAGAATGGCGATGGTGGTAGCCAGAGGGCGGAAGGGAAGTTTTTGGCGATGTCGATTGAAAAGAAAGGGAGCACGAGGGATGGGGTTGGAAGGCTGAAAAAGATATAAAAAGCCAACAGGAAAAGTCAACAAAGCAAAAGAAACAGGATGAGAGGAATGGAATACATTTTTTTACGAGAACGTGTTTTTAATGAAGAAATGGACGCCAGTTGTAGAGCCAAGAAGTTTGGAATGAAGGAGCTCGGTATCAAATTTTAGATGGGAGAAAAAAGTACGCCACCAAGACACGAGGAGAGAAAATGTTTTCATGTCGGAACAGGGGCGAGGGTGACACTAAACAGATTTTAACATTCAAAGATTGGGTGGGTGTCACTACAATGTCAAATTAATTCACTCTTTGACATAAATCCTATGCATATTGACGATGTCAGAATTGATGCAAGTGAATGTGAAATATGTTCTCTGTGTAAGTGATGGTGATTAACGTGATCAAACGAATTCAATACAGTTGGCAGTATACTACTTTTATACTTTATTAACTTTGCAGCCCACTTAGCGGGAAAAATACGCGCTATATGACCTAAACATAACTTCACAAGAGATAAAGGCGATTCAAACCAAAGTTTTTTCAAATATATTTCACCATTTCAAATCAATAAAAAAAACTCCGAATGCCAGTTAACGTCCACGATTTATAATGGAGAGGAAAGGTTTCACTCACGACAGAATATAATTGAAAAGACCTTAAAGTCAGCGGTATTTAAGTTACATTAACATAGTAAAAATAAAGAAAGTAAAATAAAAGTACTATAGTTACTAGAAGATAATTAATACTAATTTACCCAATAAGTCGTTGCCCTCGGACTTGAAATCGATTCCTTGATGCAGAACCCCGGAGTAATCTTGAGCAAATGCCAAAACGTATTTCCAAGGAACTTACAAAAAGGAGAGCTAGGAACGTCAGGCTTTCAGCACGCCCGGGAGGCGTGAGCGATGGCGTCCTGAGACCAAGACATAGTTAAGAAGTATACGGAAGTGTATTAGCCGGGAACACTTCGGTGTGAAAGACCTCCTTTCCTAATACGTAGGATGGGAGCAGGGTAGCACTGATTGGAGGTCCGAAGTCAAAGAATAGGGGACAGATTGATTGGGGAGCACGAGATCCACGGCTAGGTGGAGGAGGAAAAAAAATTGTGATTTGTGGGAAGAAGGGAGTGAGAAGAGCACGACCATTTTCGAACCCCGATTCCCGCCATTTTGGGAACCACGATGCGAGAGTGGCGCAGCATTGTGGGAGCCCGGCGAAGCGGCGTGCTCCGCGTGAAGAGCCAGCGCGGAGAAAGAATAAAAAAAAAACGGGGAATAAAATAAAAAAAGAACGAGAAGGGGACGGCGGGGGTGGATGGGGAGGGTAGCAGGACGGGTGAAAAGAGAGGGGGAGGAGGTAGACTTTTGCTGAGGTAAGCCACGCGCTCTCTGCCCTTTTCCTTAGCCTCAAAACCCCACCCCCTCCTCTCTCTCTCTCTCACCATCCCCACACCCGTACCCTGCACATCCAAGTCTCAAATGCGAGGAGGAGGAAGACGAAGAGGAGGGCACCCAAAGCGACCCCTGAGGTCCTTATAACCCACTCATCTCTCCTCCCCCTCCCCCCACGGAAACTTTTTTCTTTTATCCCCTTCCGTGTCCTTCCACCTTTCCTTCCCTCCCTCTCTTTCTCTCCATCGGTCTCTTTTCGAAGTGCTCCTTCCCACCTCCTCCTCTCTTCCTGCCCTCTTCTTTCACTCCAAACCACTGCACCTCCTCGAACCATTCTCGTAACCTGGGTTCCTTCCCAACTGTCTGTCCGTCTCTCTCCACTCCCCATCCCCACGCCCTACTCGCCATCTCCCTCGACAGTAGTAGTCTCGCCGCCTCGCATGACCCACACTCTTCCAGTCGTCCCTATTCAGCGTTTAGTTCGCTTTAAAAGACCCAGGATTACGGCGGAGAGCGATTTGGGAGTGGGTGACTGAGGTTGGGAGAGCGTTGGGGTGGGGGGGCGGGTTGAACTGCTGTGCGCGGGCGGATTGGTGAGGCAGGACGTGGTTCTTGCTGGCTAGATAAAAAGGAGAGGAGGAGGATCGGGCGGGGAGAGGAGAGAGATGGAGGACCGGCACTAGTGAGCGCCGGGGAGGACGGATTGAGGAAAGGGCTTCCCTTGCACGCGGTCAAACATGATGGAACATGTCGCCCTCCGCGGAACGAGCGAGAGGGCGGAGGCGTCGTGGGGAGGAAGGGGTAAGGAGAGGGGCGGTGGTGCAAAAATTTGCGTCGAGCAACGCAAGAGGGAAGCGATAGAAGTCTTTTGCGGACAGAAAAGGGGTGGGGTGTCAAAAGTGCAAGGAAAGCTAAAGGACGCCGGAACGGAGTGGGTGAAGGACTTGATTCACGACTTCATTGAGAATGACATAAACAACCATTGGAGCTCCAAAAAAAAATTAGACTAAATGCATTGTGGGAGCGGGATTGCAAAAACCAAAGCAAAATGGAAGGGAAAAAAATAAAACTGCGGGGACTATACACAAGATGGAATTCGTGGAAATTAGAGGGGTAAAAATGTTAAATTTTCTTTATCCACATGAAAAAAAAGCAGGATTGAGAGAAATGGAGGAAAGGAAAATGACGACCAGAACGCGAAAAGTGTGAGGTTACACATATCCGACGAGCTCTTCATTCCAAAGCTGAATTCCTCCGTAATATTCGAAACCTTAAGGTTTTGCATTTTTTTCCATTTTCGAGAAGTCTGATGAGGCGAGCGAGAGGAGATAAGAAAAATGACTATGGCGTTGAGGAGGGCGAGATGAGGGCGGAGTGGGGGGGGGGAGAGGGCGCTCGGAGTGACGTGCTCAAGGTGACGTAAGGACTAAGGCTGGTTCTGTCTTTTTTCCATCCGAGTTGATGAGGGCGCCACCGCTCCTCGCTCACGCGAAAGAGAAAGAAAGAGTGAAGACAGGTGGGAGGGGTGGGAAGGATGCACACTGAATGACGGAGTCGCAGTTGTTCAAAAGCCTTATGCTGCAAACTTTTTCAATGGGCCGATGCTAGTCTTCGAACTCCCTTTTGTTTATTTTTCCTCCTCTTGCAGCTTGTCAGACGTGTGCGCCTTTATCCTTTCCATAAATCGTCTCTTTTCTCACACAATCGGCTTAAGAAGTTACGGAGTGAGATAGGAAAGGGGCCAGAGGAGGAGAGACAGAGAATGAGCAATGGTGGGGCAATACGCAGACAGTGCGTCTCCGTACATGCAGAGAAAGCATGCGCATCTTGTAATTCTGCTGGGAGTGTCGAGAGCCAAATCTGAGGCAATATGGGTAATAAGGAAGATAATTCTTCATTTGTATTTCAATTATTTTAAGCTGGTTGGGTAAGTTTCCAGGGCATTGTATACAACATGATTGAAAGGTTTAGTCATTACTTAGGAAAAAATAATGAGGCCAAGTAAGAAAAGCTTTTGAGTACCCGCATCACTCCTATCCGTTTGAGTTGATATGGAGGGCATAGAGTAAATTTTAAAATATGACCGTTCAAGCTTAGAGTCAAGTCTTTTGCGTGGTAGACGAAAAAAAAAACACTTTTGGGCATTGTAATTCTAAAACATAATGAAAAGTAATTACCCTTTAGTACTACTTTGTGGGGCGCAAGCGATGTGTTTTAGTGAAAATACTATAATAATATTCTAAATATGTAGTTCTCAATACTTTGACTTCCTATGCAAGTGTTGGAAATATTCCCATCCCTCCTTCTTCCTTTTTTTCTAGCAATTTCTTCTGTACGTTAGACTTTACTAATATTTTTTTCCATAAATTTTCGTCCTTTCCTTACTTTTGTTCCATATAATAACCGAATGTGGCTGAAGGCTAAAATTTCCTATGCACATATTTTACTTATATAGTCTTTAAAAACATTTATTTCAATTGCTTACAATATTTCGGATTATTTGGTTCATGCTATATCGTAGGAGGAAGGACTCGAATGAATATTTCACCGTGATATGAGTATGAAAAGAGGGTAAAATATGGAATATAAAAACTCGGCGGGAGAAAATAAGGGTCCTTTTACTTGTCGTTGATTTCAAATCAATAAAATACGCATAACAAGGTTGATGCGGGAAAAGTTGATGCACCGAGTACATGCTCGCAATACTTTCTATGATTTTTCCAGTCTCATGTGGAATGTTTTGAGAATTTAATGAGTTTCATTGCAACTTCATTAACGCTCACATACTTTGTTGATAAATTTAAAACCACTGAATGCCCAAAAGGTAGAGAAAGGAAGATGAAAAGGGTTCAATGATGACCACGGCACTGGAAGAATTTAAACGGGAGAGAAAAGAATAACAAGCAGAAACACGTCGGCCCAGGGTACCGTTACGTACCTTTGGGGAAGGAGTGGAAAGTGTTTAATCGTCTAAGATGACACGATAGGTATTAAACTAAATAAATCACTGGCGTATTCCCGCCCAATGGCTCATAAAAAAAACTATGGCTCGACATTGACGATTCTACGTTGCAACACGCAAAGCAATAAGCTCGGTATTGCAGGAGGTGATTAAAAACGTTTCATTTTTCATCATCTTCCTCATATTTTCCTCCTTTTTTTTAGTTAAGAGCTTCAGACTTTTATCTGAAGTTTCTCTAACGTTTGTTTGACTTATTTTTAACGAGATGTCGACACGCAAATGGCCTGCAGTCAATATGACGCCCAACAAAAGAATCGCGAGGATTTCAATTTTCACGCTAAGGCGGGGAATTTCCAAATTTTTACCGTAAGAAAAGCAACGAGACAACATTTTAAAAGAAGTCTCCTCAATTGTTGCGAAGTATGGCAGCAGAAGATGGGGTTTGAAGCCAGTTAAAAGCATCCAGAAGATAAGCACTCCCTTCAAAACACACAGAAAAGCGTAAGCGTTTTTAATCACTTGGCACTATTACCGCCGTCGGACGACTTATTAACGGTGAATTTTTTTTAAGTAGTGTGTTTCAAGTAGTTTAATGCAGTCCAAGTAGAAACCGTCTTCTTGTCCAATCAAAGTGGTATTGTCAATCTCAGTGCTCCATTGTAAAGAGTAAAGAGCATTCACCTGCCAAAATATAAAGGCATACTCAAGTATTTAGTAAGCGGCAAGCTGCGTAAGAACTAGCCGAAACAATTTTTCATAAGGGGTTTTAGAGGGCATGATTGATAGCGTGCACTTTTACTTTTCAAAATGTCCAAATAAAGCAAATGTTTCACAAAAATACTTCAACTACAATGCTCTTGAATGATTTGGGGTGTATAAGTTAGCATAGGACAGTACTCAGGGGAATTCTGGTTGAAAGCGCAAATTTTCAACACTAAAATAGTGCATTTTTTAAAGTAAAGCAGTAGCTCTTTTCAGTAAAACCAATATTTTTATTCCAAAGTGTAGAAACGTTAAAGACAAATATAAGTTCTGAGAAAATATATGTATTTAGTATTCCGATAAAATCTTGTATGCGCCTGGATAAAATATAAATTTATAGCTTCCAGTTGCATAGCGATTGATTGCCGAAATATGACCCCATTTTGATGGGATTATTTAGACGTAAACATCATTCACAATCATAAATAGACCTAACGCACTCAATTATATATTATTTATTAGGTAATCTACCGGTTAAGGTAGGCTTTTGGATGAACACAACTATTAAATAAACATTTTGTAACTCCAAACAAAACCCAATCCAGCA
>CM073769.1:66931191-67163037 GCA_037158775.1 Hetaerina titia
CAGTGTCATAAAAGAATCCGCCTAAGCCTTAGTCGAAAGTAGGAATACGAATGCTCAGTGTATCCTAGAATAATCGGTGCGGAGGAATTGAAGAACTTCACAGTAATAATAAGCGTTGCAATTACCAGTGCATTATAATAAAATGCATTGTATTAATTGTACAGTTGTTAATGCAATTAATTTGATACTTTGCGTGCCTAGGGAATTTGTTACTTCAAACACTGTGAAAAGAAATATGGAAAATATTTAAGTAGTCAGGAAGAAACATAAATAGTACTTAATTATTGCTAGTTAGCAAAATCACAATCACGGGTTTAAAATTAATATAATCAAGGTTCCATTAGTCCATCACGAAAAAGTTCAAACCAAAAGGAAGTAGAGTCGCATAATCTGGCTACAGAATGAAAATTAAGCCAAGTAGTTATATACGATGTGTGAATAAATGCATGAAAAGAGGCATAGCAAACCAATATAAGATATCAGAGAAGTGGTAAAAATCATTTCAAGATTCTAAATTTTTCCACAGAGTAAAACATATTTCTTTATCGGTATAGTAACTAAAGTTAATCACGTATTATATTTCATAAAAATCAAAAACCCTGCATAATGATCTAAAATTAAAAAATAACACTTATTGTACTGGTGAACTAGATGAACAGGGAAAACAAATAAATATTTTAAATATTTCTTATACTCGTTGCTTTTGAACGACGTACTAATATGCACAATTAAGTAAGGGCACATGTCTTGCCTGAAGAAACAGATGTCTCAAAAGAATTTTTAAACTAGAGAAATGTACTTGTGAGAACATAATATCACCTAAGGAAATTATTTAAAAATTGCCGTACAGTTACCGGCACCAAAATGAGAGGACAAATGTCTGCACTGACCTCTTTGCAACCCACTCTACAAACTAATCTATTCTATCCTAAATTCGCCCGCTCTTCTGCTCCGAGCATTTGGCCCCGAGAAATCGGAAATCCCCTCCCTTTCTCTTCGTACGTAATCCCTTCAACGCTCCGCCCTCCTCGATTCTAAATCTTTTCGCCCGACCAGCCTTTCCCACCCACTTCCATTGCTACCCCGTCCTTCCCTTTCAGTTTCCATCCATCTCTCGCTGTTTTGGGACATTTTGTCACATCTGCTCCCGCACAGAAAAGGCCTCGCTGCCCTTAACTCGGCGGTAAAAAGGGCGGGTAGAGCCGCGGAATGGGGGCTTGAGGAAGCGTGGAGAGGAAGGGAGGAGGGAGGGAGCAGGGCGAAGAGTCGGGGGGATAACATGGGGAACGAAGGGAGTGGGGTATAATATGGGGAACGAAGGGAGTGGGGGATGAAAAGGGAGAGAGAGAGAGAGGGGGGGGGAGGGGCGAAGGGAGGAAATGACGAGCGTGGAAAAGGCATGGGCCGTGGACGACGGGGAGGAAGAGGGGATGGAAGAATAAAAAAATTCTCTTAAACCCTCCCACACCCCATATTCCCTTCCGTCTCCTCTCCCATACCCTTAATACCACTTCAAGCTCTCCTCGCCCTTCCAATGAAGAGAGGACACGGGGGGAGGCTACCCTTTCCCAAAACTGCGTCAACCTCCTGACGGCCACTGGAGAAGGTCTCCACCGCCTTCCCCCGTCCCTTCTTGCTTCACGCTCTGCACCCTTCGCTTCCTCTCCCTTGTTCTTTCTTCCCTGTAACGCCATTTCAACCCCTTCCGACTCTCATATCCACAACCCCTCCATGACCCCTCCGCAAAGCTCGGTCCAAAAAAAATCCTCTCTATCTCTTTCCCTCCACGTTCTCGTCACTCTTCCCTCCCCCACCCCAATACCGTCCCACACCTCATACCCCTCCCTTCCCACTAACCCCTCGTCCCCTGTCCGTCTTTCTGCCTTCTCACCCGCGACCCCGGGTCCTCCTCACCCCCCTCATTCCCACCAATCCCCACGCTCCCGGTTCTCCCCCCTCCATCCCGCTAAACTCTTCGCCCTTTCCCAGAAACCACCTAGAAGTCTGCTCCTAATTTACCTCGTCGTTTTTGGGGGAATTCTCTCTCTTTTCGTCTTTCCCTCGCTCTCTCTCACTCCGTTCTCAACCCTACGGCCTCGTTATTTTTCTCTTCCAATTCATCCCGTTTTTATTTTCTATTTTACGTTATATCCCTGCCCCCTTCCCTCGTTCCCACCCTTCCTTCTCCCCTAACCGACCCTCATCCTCTCCCCTGCCCTCTCCGCACACCACTCCTCAACCCCTCCTTCGGTGTCGACACCACCACCATCACCCCTTTTTTCCCCCGCAGATATTAGGTCCTTTCCGACTCACCACTCTTGCTTTCCCAAAACCTGTACTCTGGGCTGTGTCTCGTGGCTCCCAGGGAAGGAGGGATTTTTTCCGGATTAAAAAAAGGGTTTTTATTTTTTTCATAAATTGGAGCGGTGTTTTTATCTTAATGGACCCATTATCCAAACTAATCCCTCCAAACAGCGACTCCCGGCCGAAAAGTTGATGAGGTCGATTACATGCAGTTTGCTTTCCATCAAGGGAGCACGGTTTGACCGGAATTTTTTATCGGACAATTAACAATCACGCGGGTAGTAATGTGCCCGGCGGACTCTTAAACCATATTAAGCATTTCTTGAGCTATCCTGCGTCACGTTCATCATTGGTAACTAAATATTATTTTAAACACTACTTCACCTACAGCTGTCCCTTCGTATACTTGTGTGGCTAGCTCTTTTCCGCTTCAATACCCATTTTCGTGCACTTGCGACTGTAGCATTTAGAAACATTTCCTCCCAATTTAGGATTCCAACAGAGTCGCCGAAACCTTACAAATACACAATAATCCATTAAAGGAAACGAATATTGATCAAAGTACACACTTTCGGAGAGCACAAGGGAATCTGAGAATAAATAATGAAAATGCCACCATGAATTGAACCAGAACACGATTTGGAATACATAGGTAAAATCCAAACAGAAATGCTAATTCCCAAATTGATTTTTTCCTCAATAATCCAGGTTTGCCTTATTCTTTGTCCAATAATCGCGGTCATAAACATGAGTGGAAGGAATGTTTCGCCCAGGAAATGTTTGCAAACTTACGAAGTGATTGATCTCTTAGCAAACGTGAAACAGGGCTCATCTTCTTTACTCACAGCAATTGGGAGCAGGCTGTAAACTCCCATCTCCTTCCCCTAGAAAAACAACAATCCCCACCCATAATCGAATCAGTCATCCCGACGGATCACCGCCTGCCAACATCGAGGCCATGCGCCGAAAAGCACAGGGGTGGATAGGGAAAAGGGGAGGGAATGGTATGGATGAGGGGGCGGTGAAGGAACGGTTTGCGCAGAGATTGGGAGGGGCGGATGGGTGAGATAGAGGGAACGAGGGGATGGGTGAAGGGTGGGGTTTGAAGAGAAGAAGTCGATGTTCTGGAAGATGGCAGGAGGGCATAAAACCGAAGACAAGGAAGAGAAAGGAAGAATAGACAAGAGGAGGCTGGGAAACGATCGGGGACAGAAGTAAGGAAAAAAATGACGCACGTCGAGCAGAGCGATAAAGGAAAAAGAAACAAAAGAGAGGAAGAAACTGGCTGGTGGGTGAAACAAGGCGCTGGGGAAGAGGCGCAGTCGTCGGCGCGCGAGAGCGTGTGTGTGTGAGTGGCTTCAAGGAGCGCGGGGGGGGGGGGAGTGGGGTGAAAGAGCAAGATGGGCACAGGAAGGGGAGAGTGGCGATGGGTGCTTTTTGGTGGAGTGGAGCAGAAAGGGGGGTGGGAGGTGGGAAGGGCATTAGCTGACGTGCGCGGGTGGGGGTGGGTGGCGAGAGAGAGCGAGAGAGAGCTTGGGAGTGGGAGGAAGGACTATGTAGAGGTCCTCATTAGGCAGACAGTGGCGCCGCCGTAGATTTGGAGCTCGGGAGTGTCAAAAACTGCCGTCGCGGATCTGCTGAAAAGGGGAAAGAGTGTGGGGAATTGGTTTGCAAGGCGGTTAGGGATGGGCGTTAGGGAGGGTGGGTGCGAGGGGTTGTTAGGATGCGGAGGCGAAGGCGGGTGGAAGGGATGAAGAGAGGGAGAAGGTGGGCGGGTGGGAGGCGAGACGTAAGCCGGAGGTTTGTCAGCTTTGCCGGCTACTAACGAGGAAGGGAATCTTTGGGAGTCACACGCACACTGACAGGTCGATGATGGCGGAGGGTCGGCTGAGTCGAAGGGGTCGGAGCGGAGGAATAAATAAATATAATATTTATCTCGCGAGTCAACGGCTGCGCGGAAGTATGGGAACGATTTCTCATCGTGCTCTTTCAGAAATTTAAGCCTCTTGTCGCGGCGTGAAACAATGGCTACGGAGAAACACTTCCACTAGAGCGTGTTGGACTCCTCAATAAGAACGTGTGTCTATTGTAGTTGAGATTCCTCGAACGTGAGTGAGCATACGCAATCGAAGAGTGCAGGGGGACGGAGCGAGTGATGCTTACATTTTCCTGCGGCAAAATACCAGGAACGAGCGCTTACGCATCAATACATAATGAATATGTTAAGTGGTTGCGAGTAATTTCCTCGCCTTCCACATGATTACTTATAAGTGCGCTCCCGACTCGCTTCATTTATTCTCTTCGACAGTATGAGAAATGGATAACTATAAGGGTGATAAAATACCACTTCATTGTAGCTTATGAAAAGGTTAACGTCGTCCCAGTGTGAGGTTAATGCATTATTCAAACACAGTATCAAAATCCTACAATATTTTTGTGAAATCTTATGCTTTGTAGAAAACTCAAGTATTCAAACTCTCGTTTTACTTTTTACTTACTTTACGAAGTTGCTCTTTTCAAGACTTATTAACAGCAGTGTCAGCTAAATGAAGTAAGAAATCGAGAAAATTTAGATTAAATAATTGATTAAAGATTTTGCGAGTTTTAAGACACATCAGAGAAAATTGGACTCCTGCGTTAAGAGCAAATGAAATTAAACTCTAGCCACATAGACTATAAGGAAATAAATTATTGTAAAATTAGGTAATAGAGTTTTGAATTTGAATCCGTCTTTGTTTATTTCCCGTGCAGTTGTTAGAAACAAATCTGCTGATTTTAAAAATTTAGCTACATCCACAAATATATTATACGATGCAGTGAAGACCAATTATAATCCCAAACAGGTTACTCAAAAAATTGCCATTAATATACAGTGGGGCAAGAGAGAAATATTTCGCGGTCCTCAAATGGTTTCTATGTTTCACTCTGCTTGTTCATGAACTAATAAAATAGATAATTGATAAGAATCCCTACTGAACAATTATCTTGGAAGGTTTCTAAATTGTTAGCAAAAGAAATCAAACTCATAATAATATTTCGATATTTTTAATACTAGCCTATTCTTGCATTGTTTTATTAAAGAGAATCAACTATTGAATCTAATAATGAATTTTGGAGAAATGCGTCAAATTATAGAAGTGAAATTGAAAACACATTATATAAAAATACTATCACACACGGTGCCAAGACACTAAAGGAGTTAGACAAAATTCATTTGACATAGCCAATGAAAACGTTGGATGCTAATTCACCATAGAGTTCATCAACTCCACAGCGAATAATTGAAAATTTATGCATTAACTTACATCTAAGAATGCTGATTTCACGAAAAACAGTCGAACTAATGGTCTAATCAGATCAAAAAAGTTATGAAATTATAAAATGGTGAACCATGAAAAACAATTGGATATTTAAGATCATTCTTTACCCCTTTGAAACGTGATGCTGCTGAATAGAATTTACCATAGATATAATAGTTTTGATTGCGGCGGAAGCCATATTATAATAATGCACATACATAATCTACTGTTCCTTTTTTGAATTATTCGAGCCATGGTGAAAAAGAATTAGTTTTTTCGAATATATTAATCCGAATAATATTGCAAGGAGAAGGAAACTTTTCAAACGGAGAAGAAGTTCCGATTAAGAAGACCAGAAAGGGGGAAAATACGAAGAAGTTTAAAAAAAATAAAATCCCATGCCCTTTTCTGGCTTAATTAGAGAACCGACAGAAAAAAAGAGGAATGCAGACGCTGCGAAAGTTTAAAAAGAAGCAAATGTATTAATTAGACACAAGGGAAACCGCGCCCCTACTTCTTCCTCTCCTCCTGTGACTCCCAACCCTCACTCTCCGCCCATTTACGTGCCTCGCATCCCCTTCCCCTGCCACCACACACCCACCTTCTCCCGGAATTTTCAGTCTTTACGGCGCCTCTAATTCCTCCACTCCCTCTCGAACCCCCTCCCCCCGCCAAGCTACCTCCCTTCAAAGGACTTATCTCCCCGACTGCAGCGTCGGTGTCGAAGAGACGAGGGTTCGAACACAAAGTAGCACAACCGTGGTAAAAAGAGAGCTTTTATTTACGGTCACCGGGGAATACCAGAAGAGGTGAGCGGGCGGGAGGTGCGGCGGAATAAATAGCAGGGGGCGGGACGGGGAGAAAGAGGGAGCGAAAGAAGTCATGTATGCAAGGAAGGGCAAGGGGCGCCGCGGGGGACGAACGGAGGAGTCAGAAGGATCGGCGGCGGTGCGGGCGGGGAAGGAGGAGGCAGTGAGGGCCGACGGCGGAGTAGGAGAAACGGTGCAGCGCGAGAAGACCACGGCGGAGGAGAGTAGACGAGCGTTTCAGAGAGCGAGGGGAAATGGTCGGATGAGTGGGAGAGAGAGAGAGGGTTGGGGGAGAGAGAGAGAGCGAGTGGAAGAGGAAATGTGTGGGAAAAGTGGTTGGATGGAATAAGAATTAAAAAGAAAACGACGAGGGGAAGAGAGGGAAGAATTTTGTTTGCGAGGGAGTGTTCTCTCGCGGCTATATTTCAAGACTGACACTTAGAAGGCCAATGCATCTCAAGTAGGTGATAGGGCGAGAGCCAGAGAGAGGGTGAGAGTGCGGGCGGGGGTCTAAGAGTCTAAGGGATGTAAGCCGGGGCTGGTCGAGGGGGTTGAGGTCTGTGTGCAAAGACGGAAAGAGTGCAGCCAAGCGAGGATGGGGGAGAGGCAGTCTTTGAGATGCAGGGAGAGAGAGAGAGGAGTCCAGGTCTGAAGAACAACTTACCGTGGCCGGTATTGGGGGAGATAGCAGACACTATTTGATGTGCGATATTTTTGGGGCCAGGAATGGGATGGACTGGATCGCCCCGAAGGCGACGTTTCGGAGGGAAGAAATTTCGCTGATCTACTCAGGCATCTTGAGAGGAAGGGGGACACGATTTCAGGAGGATATAAAAGATATCTGAGCGTACATGGCTGGGGAGAGCAAGGCGCAGGATAAGAAAGAATAAGTTCAAAGAGTGACGGCAGTTATGGAGGAAAATACGCTCCTGTGGAGAGGGGCAGTTATCACTAGTACTCACCATTACCGGCTCATCTGCGGTGGGAGTCAATAACAAGAACCAATAATTAACTAAACTTAGTTTGAAATCATTTGTTTGCCTCCCTCTAAACGTCCGTGGGTGAGGGTGATGATTGGAATTAAATGAATGAAGACTTACTGTATGGTTAATCTCCAGGCTCAATGAATGCATGGTTATTATAAAGAGATTCGATTGAGCAATACTCATCAGGAAAATACGATTCGAAGACGTACGATTGTATTTGATGATCGTGAGGCGAGGAGAAGGCGTTGAGGAGCAAAAATAAGGAATCGTAGCGAAGAAATGAAGGTTTCATAAAAGAGTGGCGTGATGTTTTTGCAAAGAACAAGAGAGTGAGATGAGATGAGATAAAAGGAGGGAGAAGAAAAGGGCCACGGCGTGAAATAAAGTCATGCCTCGGAGGAAAGTGAGAGGTTACGGAGGCATGGATATAAGATACGTGCTTTTCTAAGATTCTGCGTGCCTTGAAGGCAGAAGGAGGCCCCTTCAAAAGTTGTCAGGTCCGGCGGAAGGCTTGACTGGGTGGCTAGGAACGGGATTGGAAAAGCTGGGTGAATGTGTTCGTGTGTGGGCTGCCGGGATTGTCTGCGAAAGGCCTTTCAAAGGCCGCGAATCGGGAGAGCACGTCTGGATACGATCGTAAATTTATTGTGCCCGAGAGCCTGTTGGAGATTTTTTGTGAACTGTACTATGCGGGAGTAAAACAATCCGCTAGATCTGGCAAAATCTAAAAAAATCTGGTGACGCACGGCGACCAATGGCATTTTCTTATTTGCTTTTTTTTTTTATTTTAGACGCAGTTAAATATTCTTTATTTAAAGAAAAACAATAGTTTGCTATGGCAATCCTATTGTGTAAAAGAAACATATATTAGGTGAATTCCAGATAGAAATTGCACAAAATCTTCCACTTGAGAGACAATATTCTACCGCTAAAACAGTTGCCCTGGGATTCTGTTTTTCTCTTACTTTTGGTGATTTGTTTGTTAACATTAACGCGTGCCTCATGTGTCTCATCTTCCTTCGACCTATTGAACAATAAAAGTGATCTATTAAATGGAGTTGTAGTTGTGCAAAAATTAATGTTAGTTTATTCAAACAGCAGAAAATGCTGAAAAACAACAACAAACAACAACAAACAGAATGCTGAAAAATATGACTTAAGGCCAAAATGCAAGATAGTACTTGAATATATAATTCGAAAGTAATGGAATAGATTCAGCACGGAGAGACTCAGATCGCATTATTAACATTCTTTATTAATGATGTGGGTAAAAAGCCAACGTAAGACTACGGAAAAGTAAACCCGGCATATTTAGCTGCCTAAATTTCCATCGATGGTTACGTCGACTTTTGGAAAGAGAAATCTCAGCGGAATCCAAGATGAGTTGGATTAAGAACCTAATAAAGACAAACTGAGAGACATCTTGTACTTTTCATCGGCATGCATTGAGAACGCATCTGTGCACTAAACAATAGTTTAGCCAAGGGCAGTAAAATAGACTAAATCCCCAAGGTCTCCCAAGGATCGAATATTGAAGCTTTAATGCTTATTATTAGTAGTAACTCCGTTAGGATTACACGACTATAATTCATCAAACTGAAGGTTTAACTTTTGAATATTCAGCTTTTAGTTTTTAAAAAAATATTTATGCGAACTTAACATATTTAATCGCATCTTCCACTAATCAAGCCCTTTGAACTACAACATTGAAAAATTGGTAAAAAGAGATATCAAGATTCTCCAATTATTGTTTTACACGGGACACCAAAATTATACGTTGCTGAGATGACCATTATGTTCCTTAGGTTTCTTCTGGTTCAAATGAGAAGAATTTTATGCACACGTATGCATTACACGGTTTTTTTAAAAAAGATTTCAAGATAGTAAGTTTCCTCGACACAGCAATATTTTTACGGCACACACACCCCCTCCCCCCTCTTCCCTTGAGGGCATAAACAGAGAAGCGAGAACAGGGGGAAGACACACTTCATCCCCATACTATCACATAGTTTCCACTTCTCTAGTGGGCGTGGCCGCGTCCGGCGGCCGTGTTTCCTCGGTATTAAAAGCGACCAATGAGAGTGAAAAAAAGGGCGAGCGCTATGAGAATAACAGCGGCGCAGACGCCATCAGTTACTCTTTATCGGGGGCAGCAATCGCGTAAGCCCATCCACTCAGGGGAGGCGGGAACCAACCTTCGTGGCGAGCCGACTCAAAACAGCCAAGCTCGCTCAACTCCCGCTCCCTCTTCCCCTCTCTTCACTTCCATCTTGATCGATCAATGACTCGGGCTTTCTTACCCGCCTATGGTTAAGGGCCGCACGGATGTTATGTTTTACGGGTGCGGGTGCCGTGCAGAAGATCTTTAAGGGCCACATTCAAACGGGATGGTTCATTATCCCCCATAAAATATTCTCCCCATCTATGTGATCATTTGGGATGCCCAAATAAAATATAACTCCAATTTTGGCTTTATCGCGGAGACGGCGCCCCGAATAACATATAAAAGATGCCAAGCGATACGATATGGGATTTTTAGCCAATATATAAAGATCTGCCCGGGAGTGGCTATGAATAAGTCGTTAATTCATGCGTACGAGCCATACCATCCGTCTGTAAATTCCTTCGTTCCTTATTTCATGCAGGCTTGCTCGGAACAGTAATGAAAAGAAAAGGAGCAAAAGATTTCATACTACATATTTTGCACCATTGAAATAGGCGTAGCCGTTCAGGGAAGCAAACGTGTGAAGAATACGGAACCTTGGACATTTGAATTATTTATCTATCATAACATTGCCGTATTATATAACGTTCCGGAACGCTTTGGCTTTGAATAGCAAGGACAACATTTTTACATCGCTAATTGTTTTGTCTACACCGAGGTGGCAGGCAAATGACAGGAGTTCCACAGATATGCGCGATTCACGTTGAATGAAAGAACATGACGCGCAAAGCACAGAGAGATGCACGTTCTGTCTCAATTATTCCACCAGGACTTAATTTCATTACCCACCGCTTCTGAATCATCCAAGTCCGCCAGCTGTGCATTACTTCGGCGCGGCCACAGCTGGCCCACGGACATCGAGTTTGGCGCACCTGATCCAAGTGACGCGATCCACCTCCCATCGCGCTCGTAAACGTCTCCATTTTCCATCCCCTCTTGCACATATCCACCCCTTCGCTCTCCCTCACATGGAACATCTCGTTTCCCCCGCGAAAATCTCATAAACAACTCACATAGTCATTTGAAAATGCGTGTTTCGGCTCGTAGTGAGCCCTTTCTCCCTCGCTGACCATCAACCCCCAAGCAGCACAGTCAGTTTGCTTTCGCGGTCATAACCTCAGGTTCCCTCCCAAGCACACGCCGATCCAGGAAATGTAATCCTCCTCTGACTGTCCTCTTAACCTCCTATATCGCAAATATAATTTTGGAAGTGAACATTCTAGCGATAGGTTTGTGTACTGTGTGATTGCAAGAAATTGTTTTTACCTCTTTTATTTCTCGGCGAAATTAAACCTTGTTCCTTTTGAAACTCCTCATAATGATTTGCTGCTGTATGCGGAATTGAGTTATGTGAGACATGTAAAGCGGGATTGAACCTTTGTAATTTACACCCATCGCACTGACTTCCAAAATTGCTGTTTTTTCCTTACAACATCCCTGTGTCTTAAGAGATTCCTCAACTCATATGCGCATTTTACTCAACATAGCTGAAGCATGACTTTTATTGTAATTGAAACTCTAACTAGGGCTACGCATCACCATAGGAAGATGAATTTAAGTAAAATCTGGTTCTTTCCCGGCATATCTGATAGTGAAATTGTCTCGGGTCTTACCGGGTCAGGGGTTCCATGTAGGCCGACGTTTCGGCAATCGACTCGAGCATCGGCCTCAGGGCTGATGAGTCCTAATCTCAGGGCAGGGCTCATCAACCCTGAGGACGATGCTCGAGTCGATTGCCGAAACGTCGGCCTACATGGAACCCCTGAGCCGGTAAGACCCGAGAAAACTTCATTAAAAAGACGAATTTAATGTAGCATACACCATTCTGACAGTCGGGAATTGAACAATCATTAATCGGGTTTCGTAACATGATTTCAATAGTTTGACGCAATCGAAATATTCGCTCACAGTATGAGTTGAGGATGTTTGCAATTCGAATTTAACAGGTATATTTTGAAACACGGTATTTTCCTCTTGAAACGAATTCACGGGGTTGCGTTCATTCGTCTACACTGTCCACTTCGTCAAGGACAGGTTCCAAGCGTGAGGAAAATGCTATATCAAAAGGCAAAGTATCAATTAATCATTTCACCTGATTTGAATGATGACTTCCAATTCCATCACACAGAAAAACTCAGTGCGCCCCCTATTAAAATGCACGAGGCGCTCCATCTATATATTCGTTTCCATTCACCTCCTTCATTGACTTCCCTGGGACTTGGGTCTTCTTCCCCCATTCTACCACGCGGCCTTTCATCTCGCTCGTGCTGTGAAACACTTCCCTTCACCTCATTCGCTCGACCCCTCGAAACTCGCCTAGCCGCCCGGTAGCGTCGGAACGTGAAATCGACGCCCGGAGTCTTTCATCTTCTCTTCCTCCGCTGCTGTCACGCCTTTCTCTCCCTCCCTCTCTCTTACCTCGCCTCCTCCTCCCCCTTCTCCGCACACCTCGCCGCAAACCATTTCGCTCACTCCACCCTTCGCCCTTCTTCCATCCCCAAAATTTCGTTCCCCCTCTTAACTCTTATCTTCTCCCCTCCGTCCTCAAATGGCTCTCTCTTTCTCTAACTTTCTACCTCCTCTACCCATCGTCTTGTAAAATGCCCCCACCCGCTCTTTCCTCTCCTCCCTTAGATACGACCCACCACTCGTGAGCACTCCCTCCCACTGTACACCTCTCTACCTTCCTCTAGTTTTCCCTCTCTCTCTCTCTCTCTTTCCTTGTACCCTTATCCCTCAACTCTTCCCGCTCGCCCCTGGGGCACACACAAGCTTGCCTTCCCGGGATATATCCCTCGAAGGATTCATCCGTTATTCAAATTTCGAGAGAAGGACGAACCGTAGGAGAAGGGGCGGCAGGGAGAGGTTGTGGGGGGCGGGGATCAGAGCAGGGCGAGGGCGGAGATTGAGGTGAGGTGAGCAGGGAGAGGGAGGGTACGACGAGGGGATTATAAGATGGAGGTGGGCGTAGGGCGAAGGTCTAGGCAAGTACGGGTCGGGTGTAAGAAAAGCGGCGGGTAGGAAGAAACGTTGGCCGAGTGTATGCAGCAGTAGGCGATAGTGGTGGGGTGTGCATGTGTGTCTGTGTGGCTTACGGATTGGGTCAAAGAGACCTACCGCATGTGTATATCTGTGACTTCCCTGAGCAGCTCTGGACTCTTCCCCCTCATAGCCACACCTTCCCGAGTCTGAAAGGTAAAGCCCACGGCCAAATTACGCTGGCTCGGAGACCGCAATCAACCGCCCCTGCCAACCCCTTTCCACTACCCTCAAGCCAGCCGATTCTGCTTTCTCTTTCCCTATCTCTGTCTCTCTTTTTCTCCCTGGCCTCTGGGGGGAAGGTTCGAAGGGTTCAGCACGCAAGGAAGAACAACTTCTTTCTGCTTGAGGCAATGGCAATGAGGGACGTTTGTATCTTTTACGCTACGAGAGTTCGCGAGTTCGATGCCGATGCCGTGACGAAAGCTATTTCCCTCTTGGTTTTTCAAGAGCTGGACTTCTCTCCATGAAATGATAGAGGGTTCGTGAAAGAGAACTTTTCGGGTATAATGATTCGTAGACTATACAAATTATTCTAATTCGGGTCAATGTTTCCCGGTGAAAGGTAATTACTCTCCGGCAATGGAAAAGGCTCAAGTGAATGAACATTTATTTTAACCCCATAGCTTCGAGTGTTTGCTGGGTTTCATACGCCGCCCTAAATTCAGTATCTCACACCAATGTTTTCCATTACTTTTTACCCAAAGATGAGGAAATAGTTATAGACCACCAAAATTCATCGAGGTACTCCACTATACGAGATCTCGTATGTGAAATTTTGATGTCACAGACTACAGAATAATTTACCTACAGTAAAATTATTTCTTAAGAAAGCGGATTCCTATTTAGGGAGTTGGGAATATGAAAGAATCAATAATACCGATGTTCGAATGAGAATTAATTTTATGCGATTTGTACTCTCGTTGCTTTAAAGTCAGTCCTCTGAATCATGTTTGGAGCACAAGCCGGCGGGGAGAAAAAAAAATCTGAATCGCATTTCAAAGTCCTTCGCGATCTATCTGCCGAAGATCGATAGAAGTCATTTTTCATTCCCTTCTTTCCTGGAACTTAATATGTATTCGGATCTCATTAAATTAACATACATCGCTTTTCGCGCAGAGGAACCCTTAAAAAAAAACTGCACCCATTCCTCATTTCGTCACCTCATTAATTAAACATACCCGGAGAGGTAAGAGGATCGACTACGGCTAAGAAGACGATAGACGAGGAGATGAATTCTAATCGATACTACTTCGTATTTAGCGCATTTTATATCCCATTTATCCACTCTCATCCCACTATATTTCTCATTCTGGTTGAGATAAAAGAAGGAAAGTGGACATTTGCAACACCAATTTCCAATTTTTTGGTATCTTTAATTTGATATTCTAGGTGTGTCATCTATTTTAAAATATAAGCCATCTCTTGAGCTATTGGAGAAAAAAATGAATACAACTCCTTACACGAATAATAGCTGATGGAACCTCGTGTTTTTGTTCTTAGGCGCCTGAATATTTCAACCATTTCAGAGAGTAAAAATCATTCGCCTTGAACGGGATTCGAACCCGGATCCCTCGATATCCGGCCGAGTGATTTAACCACTTAAGCTACCGAGACGTCCTCTTACACTCTGAAATTTTGGGGTCAAGGCGAATGATTTTTACTCTCTGAAATGGTTGCATTATAATGCACACATAGCGGGTGACTCCTTTAAAGTTACTATTACAGTTTCTTGAAATTTGCCTGAATATTTATTCACTTTGAATAGCAATACAAGTAAATAGTGACTATGGTACACCCGTAGGCTTGATGTGAATTAAAATAAGTGAAATGGTTAAAATACTGCAAATGAAAGGAAGACTATGTTCTTAATAATTGTTAAAGGGAAAACAAAAATATCCATTAATTTACGGTGGTAAAAATTATTACTTTCGGAAATTAAGAAGGCTTACTCGGTAAGAGAAGATGGCATTATATTTCTTGGAATTCGCACATTTTGCAGAGAGAATTGGAAAAAAACATTCACTAAGCCTGCCTAAAACAATGTAACATGTTCATGCAGATTGATAATTTAATTATTAACTGATGCGTAAATTCTTCTCGGGTCCTCCACCGGGTTATATCGTCCATCTCGGCCGACGTTTCGATGTCCGACTCGGTCATCGTCATCAGGGCTTCTGAATCAGGGCTTCCGAGTCGGACATCGAAACATCATTCTGAAGCCCTGATGACGATGACCGAGTCGGACATCGAAACGTCATTCTGAAGCCCTGATGACGATGACCGAGTCGGACATCGAAACGTCATTCTGAAGCCCTGATGACGATGACCGAGTCGGACATCGAAACATCATTCTGAAGCCCTGATGACGATGACCGAGTCGGACATCGAAACGTCATTCTGAAGCCCTGATGACGATGACCGAGTCGGACATCGAAACGTCATTCTGAAGCCCTGATGACGATGACCGAGTCGGACATCGAAACGTCATTCTGAAGCCCTGATGACGATGACCGAGTCGGACATCGAAACATCATTCTGAAGCCCTGATGACGATGACCGAGTCGGACATCGAAACATCATTCTGAAGCCCTGATGACGATGACCGAGTCGGACATCGAAACGTCATTCTGAAGCCCTGATGACGATGACCGAGTCGGACATCGAAACGTCGGCCGAGATGGACGATATAACCCGGTGGAGGACCCGAGAAGAATTTACGCAGCTGATACGCCGGGAAAACACCAAATCTTTTATTAACTGATGCTTTTTCTTTTAATGTGGTCTGCCACAACGAACTGCAATTAACTGCCAAACTATTAAATTAAGCCAAATAATATCATTTCCAATTTATCAGTATGCATGCTAAATTTTTCTCCATTCAGAATGAATGGATATGTAATGTACCAAGTATTCACACTACGAAGCTGAAAGTCTCCATTTCAAATCCCGAAAGCGCCAAAACTTTTATTGCTTGTAAAGGAAACATTGTTCCATTATTTTCCAAAAATCAGGAAAAAAGAAAATTACCTCTAAAAATAAATTATACAGTAGGATGAAGTTTTCTCGGGTCTTCCACCGGGTCAGGGGTTCCATGTAGGCCAACATGGAACCCCTGACCCGGTGGAAGACCCGAGAAAACTTCATCCAGCAAATACGCCGGGAAAGCACCAGATCTTACTAAATTATACAGTACATTAGTGATAGGCAACAGCATCACCGGATGACATTGACGCCGCAGATGTAGGAGATGGGTAAAATATCAGCTTCCTCAATTGTGAAAAAGAGCACAATTCACAAAATCGATCGCAATGATGTGATGCGAAAAGCAAAAGAGGTCGCTTTCATATACCTTAGAAGATACAGTCTTGTATTCACAAATGTGATGCGATGGAGTTGCTCCTGATAAAAATATTCTGGAAACAAAATTGTCTCCGAAGTCTCAAACCTCCAGGGTGGGACTAGTGCGAGCAGCACACTAGTAAAAGTGGATTAATGTTCGAACAGGTATTGAAAGTAAAGAAAGAAAGGCTGCTGTCAATTTATCTTCGGATTCAAATTGTAATGATGGTCAAACATAATGCTAGCGAGGATTTTCCAATATTACTGAGCTTTCCTCAAGACTTCAAACCATGAATAACATCTCTTCGTAAGCGTTATACTAATTATTTTTTTCGCCCATTTTCATCCTTTCTCTTTCTTGTTTTCACCTGATTTCATTATTTTCCCTCATACCCAGGAGTTTTTCCTTGAATTTATACCTCTTCCTTTTCTCCACCCCTTTTGCTTCTCCTCCCATTTCATATTTCTTCCACCCTTGTTCCAAAACAGCTCTTGACCATCCAAAAGTTTTTCTCTCTTTTCGCTCTTCCCTTTTCGTGCTATGGCAATCGAACGAATTCGTCTTCCGTTCCCCATTTCCTACGTCCCTCTTCCAATTTTGTTAAATAATGACTCAAAGAGGTGCCAGCCGAAGCACACCCTTATTATTCCCATCCATGCCTCTCTTTCGACTAAGTGGATGCCTTTATCAATTTTGATCTTTTTATATTACTCCACGAAAAAAAAATTCCGCCACTTCCTGACAAATTTTATTCATTGGGTAATTTAAACTTTTGTGTATTCAGCTATATGCATTTTTATACCCGCTGAAACTTTTTCCCAGTTGACTTAAAATTTAATTTCTGTTGATTACAAATTCAAATGGCCTAGTCGTAAATTGTATTAATTTAAGTAAGAAAAAAGTGAAAAGAGATACGTGAAACCACATGAAAAAATCAAATCAATAACCAATTTTTTTTAAGAGTGAAGTGAAGAAAAAATTATTTCAGCTGCCCTACAGGTCGAATTTTAATATAAGCCAATGACGAGACAAAAAACATTACACTGATAGTCAACAAATCACAATTCTATAATAACTACATCTGATACGATGATTACACCACTTTCTTTGAATTATATACACTGCAAGTTTGCACTTATGAAATTCTTTAGCCAAAGAGCCCCGAGGCAAACATGGAAAATCCTCCCGTTATTTCGGCTTCGAAGGTTTTGAGACGACAACTGAACAAATGGGAGAGGTTAAAGGAATCGAATGCTGGTATGGAAAGTCCAAGCAGGGTAGGTGAGGGGTGGCTGGAGGGAAGGGCTGACTTTGAAGTCGAGGCATCCCCGCCCTGGGGGCTATCATACAAGGAGGATACGTGAATTTGAATTAAGGGGCTACTGAAATTTGTGGATGAAGGTATGAGCAGTGAAGATGCCACAGGAGAGGGGGGGGAAATAAAAGGATAAAAAAAGGAAGGGGAGGATAAGGGAATAGGGGAAAGAGCGTTTCGGGAAGAGGGGTAAATATTTCGACACAGCCATCCCTCAGAGCGCTGTGGGGAGGGATAAAGAAATAGAGATGCGGAGAAAGGGTGGGGGAAGTACAGTAGAGGAGAGTACGAGAGGAATGTTATTTTCTGAAGCATCGTGGATGGACTTTCTCCGTTTGAAAAGAGAGAGAAAGACTAAGGGGGAGGAGAAGAGCGGTCAGAGGTACACATTCGCGTGAAGTGACATACGATGGAGCGCCTTCGGTAAGAAACTAATGAGAAGACGGTCGGTCGGGAGTCTGGGCACTTCGTTTCGAATTACTCTCGCTTCATCTGGTGAGGAAGGGATAAAGAAACAAAGGGAATTCGCAACGGTTGTCTTTCCTGCTCGCAGAGAGAAAAAACGGCGACCGCCTCACTCCTCAAACTACGGAAATGACTTTGTACAAGGAGTATTAGTTCGTTAAAAGTACCCAGGGACTAGGATGATCGGGTCATAGTGAGGTCTATGACTAAAAGTTACTTCTGAAAATATATAATACAAAAAGCAAGGTGTTGAACGTCTTTTTGGGTCCGATACAATAATTTGACCTATATTTCTACATTTCAATCCTTTGCTTTGTAATTACATGCTTCTGACATGAAAATGTACGAGACTAGAGACCCTCAACAGAGATAGCTAGCGCTGGAAAACTAACGACCGTTGATGAGGACATTACAAAATTAACCATTGATATTACACAATGTTTATATATAAAAGAGCTCTATAAAAACTTTGAATCTTCGATACAAGTGAAACTCTGTAAGACCTAGAAGGAGATTTATTTTCATCCATCTCCAGTACAGTTCATTCAATTTTTGTCGAAAAAGCATTTTAGTCTTTTTCATATTTTCAAAACGTTATAGTTATTTTTAGATGGATATTTTTGCCGATATTTTGATATGCCTTGAACACTAAAAACATTGTCTTGTTACACTAAAAAAATCGCATATTGCCGAAATTTTGAAAAAGTAAGTTTATCGAAACAAAACATATGAAAGCATAGCAGCTTACATATGAAAGCACATAGCAGTTTTGAAAATAAATGAAAATGCAAAAGTTTTTCTTGCATTTAATTGTTGCAAATTTTATAGCGTCGATGATGACAAGTGCATGACAACGTAACAGGTAACATCCCATATAAGTATTATTGGAATTTTCCAACATAGCGTTCCTCACTCCTGGGAAAATACATTCAAAGCCAGTAACACAGAAAATATAAACTCATACGGTCTCTACTACGCCCAAGGTAAAACATTTTTTTTGCATTACCGTATAAGACGATAAAAAAATGCGATGAAATTACGCAATCCGAAAAGAATTCGCATATATTCTGATTACTGAGAAACAAATGTATGTGACGTTAAACTCTCAAATGACAATTAAATGAACAAAAACATTCAGAAATATTTTCGCATTCCCCAAAAATGATATTTGGTCACATTCCAGGAAATATAAGGGCTCAAATCCGAATGAAAGATACGGAAAAAACAATAAAAAACAACTGCCAATAAAGAAAAAAGGAAGAAACCATATAATCTCCCGAGAAGAGAATCTTTCATCTTCCGCACAAATATGTGCAACTATAGCAACCTTGGGAAGAGGTATAGGAAAGCATAAGACTGAACAAAAAAGAACAAGAGGCTGTTTCATGTATGAGCCAATTACCCATGCCGCTCTCCTTGTAGGACGTGATAAATGGGATATGGTGGCAGTAGAGAGAGAGAGAGTGCAACGGTGAGAAGAAGGGGAAGGCAATAATACGATACAGAGAAGGAATGGAAAGGGAGATGAATGAGATCTCGAGATCCCGGCAGATGGCGCGGACGGATTAAATTGAAGCAAGACTTAAGCTACGCAGAGAATGGGATATGGAATGAAGGAGTATAATGGAGGGTAGGTGAGAACGGAAAAATGAAGTGGAAAGAAGGAGAGACGGCGAGGGTGGCGTACTGAAAAGAACTAGGCGATACGCAAGAAATATAAGGTCACTGCATACCATGATAACAATAGATGTGTTGCATGAATCATGAATGTCAGGGAATAAGGATCAAAACAAGTGGCATGGAAATTCAGAAGACTAGAGAAAGCCTCCACCCTAATGGAACTGCGTGCGGGAAGGGCAGGTGCCGATTGGCAATAAAATTTAGGAATTACGTACGTCTCCACCCACCACAACAAGTACATTTGGAGTGAATGGTCAGGTGAGTCGGCAGTTCTTAACAGCGATTCGTCCACAATTTCATTCGAAAGATACGGTAACTCGTGCATCTTTTAATTCAGAGAATCCTAGGTGGAATCATAGAGATTTAATCGGCCAATAGAATGGAATATGTTTGGTCGCATTAGAATGCTAGTGCTAGGAAAATCTTTTATTGTTTAAGACGAAGGAACACAGTTACTCGGGTTGTCTAATTATTCAGTGTTTTACGATGTTAGGGAAAACATTCGAACGGAATAACAAGAAAATAACCGAAAATATTTGCTCATGCACAATTTAAATTTCTTCACAGGCTACAGATAATCCTAAGAAGTGATGAGCATGAAGCTGAGACTTTTAATCGGTTCTCTTATCAGTCATGTGTGACCACAATTTAAGGTGCAGCCAGGCCAATAATTTCTGACCAGTTTCTGTAATCCAAGCGAATAACGTACCTAGAACACGGGTAAGGTGAGTGGAGGATTTCAGAGAATAAGATGTAAATTGCGGAGAAGGAAAACACGCTATCATGAGAGAAAAGCCCTAACTCCAACTATCCTTCTAAGCCGTTCTCAAGAAGGGAAACATTACAACGTGGATAAAAAAGAGGGATAGAAAGAAAAAGAAGAGCGGGTATTAGAAAGGCAGAATGAGATGTCAAGGGAGGGGGAGTTGGGACGGAGGAGGGAAGCGGGAAGAGGAGACGAAGTAGGGGGTCGGAGCTTGGGATGGATCGGATGTTTGAGGAGAGGACAGATTCAGAGGGATAGATAAGGAGGGAAAGCGGAGGGGGAGGTCAGGAAGATTTGGGGCGAGGAAGGAGAGAGTCGTGAGGGGGGAGAGGCGAAGAGGTAAAGGAGTGGGCGTGGAAGCAATATTGTGGTTTCGGCTTGGTGAGGAAGAGCGGAGGAAGGGGGTGAATGGGGAGGGAAAAGGGACTGCGGGGTGGGTGGGATGGATGAGAGGTGGGAGAGGAGGCATTCGAGAGGATAAAGGAAGAAAGGGAGGAGATAAGAAATGGAGAGAGGCAAAGTCGGAGTCAGCATGGGAGGGGCAAGTGAGGTGGAGAGGAACTCCCACCCTTCTCTCCCTCTCTCCCAGTCGCTATCTCCTGGAGAGATAGCGAGGGTGCGTGAGAATAAAAGGATGGAGGTGGCGATCTCCGCTGAATGGGACGGAACGTGAGGGGAGGGAGGCGAGAAGGGGACTCGAGGAGGAAGTGGTGAGGTGGAAGGTAGGGAGGGTATTCGTTTGGAGGGGGAGAGGGCGCGAAAGAGATTCCCTTGCCTCCAGAATGATTGGAAGAGGTGTAAGCGTCGCCCGGGGAAGAATCACAGCCTTTATAGAATTCAAATAAAGGGGGAAGGTGAGGGAGAGAGATTTCTTTGAAAAGATAGCGCTTGGGATTTCTCGGGGAAATTTAAACAATCTGAATTCTCGAGAGGCTTATCGCATTCTCTTACTTTTTACTCTTAAGTGCACCGCAGCGAGAGAATTTGAGCCAATAAAATGCTGCCAGTGAATCACACTGTCACTCCGACAAATGGGAAAGCAAGCTCTTTCCCTCACAGATTATATCGTGGTGCTTTAAACATATTCAACGAACCAGTAGTATATAATTTATCTTCGTAAGAGGAATGCAATGAGCGTGAAGATCATTTCTCGTCATTCAAGAGACTCAAGCGAGCGTGTAAAGAAACATTCGAGACGTGATTTAGGGAGAAAGCAATTTTGTTTGCAAAAACAGGAAACAATATCCATTAAGAGTACACAGGTATGATGCACATGTTCAAATTTGCAATGTAGCCTGCCTACATCATACGCAAATATGCAGTGGTAAAGTTCACATTTTTAGAGCATACAATGATCAAAACTCTTCCAATTGCCATTAGCATAGGAAAATATTTCCCTTTCCCGTCCCTATCGATAGTGAGATGAAGCAATCTGACTAACACAATAACCTCCCCTGAAAGCGTCAGTATTCGACTCATTTGAACGCATTCGGCCAGAGTGAGAATGGCCAACCACTCTCCTATTACGACACAGAGAAAAAGATACCGAGGGAAGAAAGAAAAGGAAATGAGAATGGGATAGATAGAAAGAAAGTGAAAGGATACGGGGTGAGTTGGAAAGATGGCAGACCATGGAAGACGGGGCGGAGAGAATTTCTTGGAGAAAATCGTCCGCCAGGATTTTCTCCGAGAAAAAAGAAGGTTACTGGGATGGGAGAAGGATGCCTCCTGGCCAGAACGGAAAGAGAAAGAGAGAGAGAGGAGAGAATGAGAAGAATGGTGAGGCGGAATGGTGGAGTAGGGAAGGGTTCTCGGTCTTCCACACACCAATCTGAGATCACACTCGCATCCTGGCTCCTTCACACCCTTAAGAACCCTCCCTCCTCTCTCCCTCGCACTCCCGCATAGCCTCCGCTCTACCAGCCCACACCGGAAGACCCATGCCATCCCTAAAATTCTCCATCCCCCCCTTTCTCCCAATTTTTTCCACCTCCCATGCTCACTCCAATGCTTCCCCGAATCCTTCCCACCTTCACCCAACCCCTCCTCGCCGCACTGAGCCGCTTCACCGCACTCCAGCCCTGCCGAACCCACCCTGGCACACGATCCTCCTCCACGACCATTCTCTCCCCTCCATTTCCAGACCGCAGCGGACTCGTGCTCTCCCCCCAAAACTCGGTTCAGCATGGCAGTAAATAGACAATCAGATTCCCGGGTACGTGGCCGGCGTGAGAAGGAAAGGGAGGGACAAGGAAGGGGAATCGGGGAGTGATTCTGGACCCTGGCCGGGGATCTGGGAGGGGGAGGGGAAAGAAGAGAAAGGTGGGGGTCCTTGGAGAGGGGAGGGAGGAAGAGGATAAAGGGGTGGAGATAAGGAAGGTGTATTGAGGAAAAGGGACGAGGGACCAGGGACACTTCCGCCCAAAGTGGAATATGGATTAGAGAGAGGGGCTGGATGGTATGAAAGGAACGGGTGTGTGTGTTTGCGTGAGAGTACGTGGGAGATCTGGATTGGCGTTTTGCAGTCGTACTCCCACATTAAGCAGATCAATTTTGCCTCCGCTACTTTCTCCCTTGGCCCTCAGAAGGGGGTTTTTAAAAAAGACAGTGCGCAGAATAATGAACCCAAATGTTTGAAGGATTAGTGACCTGATGATCATAAATTTTTAACTGCTTAACGTGAATTACAAGTATTTAAATAACGTACGAGTATGGAATTTCTCAAATGGTGATGAAATAATGAAAAGTTATGCGTCATTGTTTAAGGTAAATAATTCAAACATAGAGACACTAGATATTTCCATGCATCCACTGATCCTTACTTAATAAATTAGTTGCAAGCTCCATGGAATTTCACTGAATACACGTTATGACACTCTTATTGACATCTCTATGATCATCTTGTTTTTAACCACAAGCATATAAAACTATTTACTTCATAATAAAAAAACGCAGGCTAAGGTAGGATTCAAATCAATACCATTCAAGTCAGGCACACACTGGGCCATGAGTGTTAGCGCTTAAATTTTTTATGGCCATGTGGGTTGAATCCGTGATATCTGAAATTTTTAAATTCATAATGACTTTACTTCTAAAGTTTTAACGATATTTTCAATAAACATAAATCTGGACCGAATTAGTTGTAAATAGAATAAACAGAGATTATTTCTTCTATACACCTCCTGGTGGTTCAATTTCGCTAACAGATAAGATTCAAATTCATATTTAGTTCTTCCACGGTAATTTAGTATTGGAAACATTATTTGTGAGATAATCAATTCTGATCTCGCCGTTCACCTAAACGTTTAGTGCCAGGGGAATATCTGAAAATCTTTCTTCCAGGATCGTAACCACTCTCAAGACAAGCTAGTTAAAATATTTGTCTATTTTTCCTAAAACTATACATATGAATTCCATCATGGGATCTTGAAACCGCATTCCATTAGTTAATCAATATTTTATTCAGTCGAATTGAACGAATTTGCACGGTTAAGTAATGAGAAGCTCGGAAAGGCGTGGGATGTTGGGAATAAGGGGGAGCGGGTAAATTGGCTGGCTAAAATCACTCCGCGCGATGGGAATACGACGTCATTTCAATCTGGAGAGGCGTATAAGAGAGACACGAAATGGACTCCCAAGGAGGCTGTAAGGGGCAGTTGGCGAGAGGGAAATGAGAGTGGGATAAAATGAGAACTTTGCGAAAGAAGAGGGAAAAGATGAGGATATAGAAAGGTAGTCAAGGATATAATATGAGCAGGTCAAGAAGGAGATTATGAGACAACAGACAAGAGAACTAGAGAAAAGAAATAAAATGAAAAGAGGAAGTGTTAAGGGATTAAGTAGCCACGATAGAAGGACAAGGGGTAGTGAAGAAAGAAAATTTAGTTAATAATATTGATATGGGACGGGAGATCTAAAACATTTTGGAAAAACCAAGAGTTGTAAAATAATTCTTTTGTTTCCACCCGAAAAGCATAGCAAGAAAGAGCCGAGCACGAAGGTTAAAATATGCATAGTATAAAGAATAAGTACAGAATCATGGTTGAATAATTGATGCAATATATTTTATTAAGTAAACTTACGGTTAAGGTAGGCTTTGGTTTTGGATGGCTACAACAACCAATAAACATTTTGTTACTCCTAACAAAGCAGAATCAAGCAATCCACTCTACATCAGGCCCCTCTTCATTATTATGTACCTCCTTCCTCCCTTCAGCCCGTCCAACATCCCTATCCTGTTCCTGCCCTTTCCTCGTTTGCCTAACATTCTCCCCTCTATTAGTTTTCAGCATTCCACCGCTGATTAATACGCCCTTCATCCATTTTTCCTGCCTCCATGGGATTTCTTCCAACAAACCCCTCTCCTCACCCACCATGCCTTGTACTTCCTCATTTGTTTTCCTTTCGGTCCATTTCACCTTCTCTATTCTTCTCCACACCCACATTTCCCAAGCCTCCAATCTACGTCCATCCTCCTGATACAGTAGTGATCACGTTTCCATGCCGTACATAGCTACGATCCATATCAAAGTTTTAACGAGTCATTTCTTAACATCCTTACTCAAAGTCCCCGTCATCAACTCCCTCCTCCTTGTGAAAGACTCTTTGCCTAGCGCAATTCTTCTCCTTTCGTCCCTACTACTTTGGCCGTGTTGGTCCAAAACACTTCCGAGTTACGTTAAAAGCTCTAACTGCTCTAGTTTTACCCTCTTATTTTAATGTTTAGCTTAGCCTTTTTCTTTCTGGAAGTTCGCATAACCTTTGTTTTATTTACATTATTTTCATCCCATATCTATCGCACTGAACCTCCAATTCACTCAGAAATGCTTGCAACCACATGGCTGACTGACAAACTAAATCTTGGTCATCAGCAAACCTAATTGATTTTACGAATTCCCCTCCGACTTTCATTCCTACATCCAGTTCTTCCCATGCCTCTTTATCATATCGTCCACATATACGTAGAACAGCACCGGTGATAATGGGCAACCCTGCCTTACACCTCTTCCTAACACTGCCCATCCGGACTCTTCGTTCCCTACTCGCACCTGAGCAGTCTGAGACAGGTACAGGTGGCGCATTACCCTCTTGTCCCTCCAATCTATACCTATTTTCTTGCAAAATGCTCATTTGTTTTTCCTAATTCACCCTATCAAACCTTTTCGAAATCTACGAAATAGGCATATACGTCCTAATTGTATTCTATATCCCTTTCGATTGATGAACTCACACCTGCAATGGCATCGCATGTGCCTCTACCCTTCCTAAACCCACACTGACCATCCCCTAAGTAATAATTTGCCTAGCTCCCCATCCTTTTGTTGATGATCCTGAGAACTACTTTCGCAGCAAGGGAAATCAAACTTATTGTTCTGTAGTCCTCAAATAATGTAGCCTTTATCTGCTTCGGAATAGGAAGTAACACTGATCTCACAGTCTCCGGCCAGATGCCTTCCTCATAGATGTCATGAATTAGTCCATATAGTTTCTTCCTACATCATTTTCCTAAACCTGTTAGTAGTTTCGGAGGAATTTTGTCAACCCCCACGGCCTTATTTGATTTCATATCCCTTAAGCCCTTTCTATCATGGGCTTCTATCATGTCTGGACCTAAGCTACCTTCCTCTACGTCATATGACTTATCTGTGACTAAACTTGTTGGCTTACGTTTCTTTACCATACAGTGCTTCGATATATTCCTTCCATCTCTCTTGGATCTTTTGTGCCAGCTACCATTTTGCTCCACTTTTCTATAATTTAGCGCAGATATTCCCTTCTTACTCCCAGTTAGTGCTTTAACCTTTCTGTATACTCGCAGTGCACCAATTTCACCCTTCCTCTGCTTTCCATGTCCTCGCACTGCGTCTTCCACCATGATTCTTTTGCTTTATTTGTTGCCCGTCTCAAATTAAACGCTTCGTACTTCCTTCTGCCAAGCTCTATGTTTCCATTTTCTCCTCTCATCTACCTTTGTAATGATATCATCCGTAATTCATGGTTTCCTTGTCCTTTTAACAGTTCCAAGAGTTTCGATATTCCTTTTTGATGTATTCCCATATTTCCTCGTTAGCACTCAGCTCTTTACCCCTATCCGTGATTTTCTCTAAAGCCTGCTGATACTCCTTCCTTGTCAATCAATTTAATGCTTCATCATTCCATTTCCTAACCCACCACCCCTAGCTTATCTTTTTGAAACGGACGCTACACTCCATAAATACTAAATTGCGGTCAGAGTCCGCATCAGTTCCCGGGGAGCTATGAGAATTGATCAAACTGTTCCTAAACCTTTGCCTAACGAAAATATAACCTAACTGATACTTTCTGAGTCACCTGGAATTTTCCATGCATACCTACACCTTTTGTTGTGTCTAAACCAAGTGTTGGTGATGACTTACCCCTGTCTCCTGCAGAATTCAATCGCTTTCTCCCCGCGTTCATTCCTCGTGTCTAACCCATAGTCTCCCACCTCACCACCCTCTCTTCCTTCGCCTACCGTCGCATTCCAATCCCCCATCACTATCAAATGTTTCCATACAGGAAAACACGCGATTACGTCCTCTAACTGATCGTATACCCTATCGACTAATTCCTCCTTATGATTGCTCGGTGGTATGTATACATGAACAATGAGCAAGTTCGTCGGTTCTGCTTTTATTTCTAGTAATATTCTATCCGTTGCATGTTCTATGTTGACTACGCTTCTTCCTCTATCTTTATTCAATATTATGGAAACCCCTCGTTGGCTCTCATCCCCTCCGCTGTATATTACTCCATAACTCCAGTAATTCCCGCCATCCTTCCATCTCACCTTGCATAGACCTAAAATATCAATATTTCAAATTTCCATCTATCGCTTAATATTCTCTAATTTTCTTGTCCTCATCATTGTCTACAACCATTCTTTTTAAATATAAGCAAAGACTTTCAAATTTTTATATCAATGCACGACACACAGACGTGTTAATTCGATAAAGAGTGACCCTTATTTGTTTTATTCGCAGAATCTATTGCACAGAACTTCTTTTTTATGTTACCTTGTTATCATATGAATCAATTATGTGCTTGTACAAGTTTCATTGATTTGATTTCAGAATTTCACCAACAGTAGCCGTTGAAATTTGAAATACAGGGTTCGTCCGGAAAATAAGTGTCTTGACAAATAAGTCTTTTTTGACAAAAGGGGAGTCGTCCACTACGAATTTGTACCTGAACGACAAACTGCAAATGCTGCATTTTACGTCCAAGTGCTCGACAGGCTTCGAAAACGAGTCGCCCGCGTCCGGCCAGCGATCAAAAACATCTGGCGGCTGAATCACGACAATGCGCCGTCTCACACCGCGCTTGTCGTGTCGGACTTCTTGGCCAAGCACGGCGTGGCAACGCTGCCGCGCCCGCCCTACAGCCCCGACTTGGCACCACCGGACTTCTTTCTGTTCCCGAAGATAAAGAGAAGTTTGAAAGGAACGCGATACGGGACTTTGGACGCCGTCAAAGAGGCCGTGACGACGTGTCTTCGAGAGGTTCCCGATGATGCCTTCGCGGGAGCGTTCCAGGAATGGGAACGCCGCTGGAACAAGTGTATCGACTCAAAAGGGTCCTATTTTGAGGAATATTAGCTTAAGATATGTAAAAGTGTAATAAATTTTTTTTCCTGAGCTCAGTACACTTATTTTCCGGACGAACCCTGTATGTTCCGTTCGCTTCACATTACGAGGGTGTTTCCTCTCGTTTGGGGAAGAGGAAAAGTCATGTGGGTCTAGGTCTTGACCATGAACATGATAACATATTTCACATTGCTTTGCGTGAGATAATCTCGAGTTCGCGGTGGGCTCCGCAAAACCCAATGCGCACAAACACATCCAACGAAATTTTCTACGTATCTGATAGTGTGATTAATATTATACGACGATCTTCTCTCAAAATTGCAGCAGCAGCGCTAACTTCCATAAGAGCAGTGGCTGGTGCTACATGCTCACCTTCATTTCATAAAATCTACCATATTAAATATTTACAAACATTTTTTATCTAACTATAAGAAACATTGACTCTAATTGAGCCTTCTTTGGCATTATATGAGTTACGATTGATAATATTTTCAGTATAAAGCAATATTGAATGCAATGTATTGCTGTTGCCGTAGGCGTGCGAACTTATTTCATATTGCAACGGCTGCCGCTGAAATAACTCTTGAGTCATGCCGACTAAACTTTTGACCCATATACATGACATATCCAGGAAATAAAAACATAAAGTTAAATGTTTAAACCATAAATTATGTGAAAAAAGAAATTGCTATTTTTTTGTTCAACATCCGCGTTTATAATACGATGGAGATTGCGAAAGTGGAATGTGATTTGGCAGAAGACACATTGGTCGGTGTTCTAAAATACTTTTTGTGTTAAAAAATTTGTTTTGTCGATGTATCCATGTTTATTGAGAATATATCCAATTAAACCCACAAGATTTTATCTACCTTTCGATTTAGGAAATGAGGAGTGATTATACTGAGTCGTACATGGGCTGCGATATTGTAACTTAAGGCAAGCTAAGCGTGCACATCTTCAAACTTTAAAAAATATAATTGGTTGTCAAAAGTTGGTTAAATATTTACTCACCGTTCGATTATAGCACAAAAACTAAAATGTAATTGGGCTTTGTTGCTGAAAATAAATAAAAGAGTTCCTAACAAGAAATAAAACGTCTCACAAGGAAGATATAAACGCGATTATTTGATTATTGCTACAAAGGGTGAGTGGATAAGTGAAAGAGCAGCTGATATTGAAGTAAAAGATGAAGGAAGGGGCAAACAAAATTGCGGATTATTTTTTAAGTAAGAGCACGCAATTACTCCAAGAGAGGCAGTGATAGAGGAATCCAAACTCAGGTGAGGCAATTGTCTCTCACAGGAGGAAGGGGAAGATAATTGAAAGGAGGAGAACGAAATTTCGAGAATGACGTTATTTAAGAAAGAAGGATAAGGGAGGAAGAGAGGAAATAATGACGATCCCCAAAATGAAAGGCATTCGACGAAAGGGAAGGCGCACAAAAGATGAAATCGGATCACAGCAGATCGGTGCAGGGTGATAGGAAATAATATCTAAGGGGGAAGAGAGGAGAGAAAGACGGAGACTACTATTTTCAAGACGGGAGGAGAAAAATGCACGAATAAATGGAGTGGGTAGAATGGTTTTTGACGGGCGAAAGAGCTGCGAGGAGGAACGATAGGAAGGAGGAGGGGCAGATGGGTGGGTGACGGCACGTGGATGGAAGTGGGCTAGGGAGGTTGGAGGATGCGGAGGGCGAAAGAGCGTGAGAATGTGCGGGAGCACTGGAAGGGAAAGGGCGCGGAGGGGATGTGATAGAAAGCGATGGAAACAACCAAAGGTGAGCGGGAACGATGAGGAGGAGGCGTGGAATAATCGGAAGCCGAGGCGCGGAGTTGAGAGAGAGACAGAGAGAGAGGAACTTAACACGGCAGGGGAATGAAGGGGCGGTGGAGAAAACGAAAGCGAGAGAAGGAATAGGTTGCCGGTCGTAGGGTGGATGGGAGGGTACGGGAGGTAAGGTTTTAGGCGGGCGAAATGGAGAACGAGGAAGGGTGTGTTGGAGTTTGGTAGGAGAGGGGTAGGAAAAGGGTTCGGAAGCATCACGACGGGTGTAGAGATGCGGGGGGACCGGGGGAGGGGGGGAAGAGAGCCTGGAAGATGGAGGTAGGTGGTGAGGTGGATCCTGGGAAGGTGAGTTCGGAAAGAGAAGTGCTGAGAATTGGTGCGCGGGACGAGTCTGAGGAGATATTGAGGTGCAACCGAGTGGAAGCACCGTCGTCGTCTCCACCCACTTTTCCCTTTCGCGTACAATGAGGTCCTGGGAGGGTTCGAGGGGGGATTGGAGGGTGAAAGACAGGGGAGGGGTGAGGATATTTGTGGGGTAGGTGGGGTAAGGGGCTGGCTGGGGTGATGGTTGCGTCGTCCCCCTCCTGAGAGGTACCAGCAATCTGGTCGCATCGGCGCGTCTTCGCGCCGACGATGACGGGAGAAGAACCCTCCCTCTGCTCCACGACGACAATTCACCCCACCCCCATCCTCCCCGCTTTAGTTGAATATATCGGGGGGTGGAGCTTGAAGCTGGTAACGACTCCCCGTCCTCCTCCCCCACCTCTTCCATCCATCCATCTTATACGTAACAATTAGCGTGTTTCCGCACAAAAGGAGGAAAGGTAAGCAGCAATCCAACCGAAAAGAAAAGGCTCCATTTGAAGGGCGCTCTCCTCTTTCTTCTTTTGATTCAAACCGACGCCTTTTGTACGCTTCGACTGTTGTTCTAATTTCGGCCGATTATAAATTTTCCCACGATATGAACGAGGCGTGTTCAAATTCCATTCGCTATAAGAACTGTTTCCGCTGAATACCTAAGACAACAGTCAGCCTTCATGCACTCACCATATAAAAAATTATGAGAATTTGAAACTGAGAAAACCATAAATGATCACGGGAATTGCTCAATAAAAATTACGATGTATGTACGTAATTCAGGGAAGATTCTTTTGTGAGCAAAACTCAAAAGATCAATGATGAAGTTTAAGATCTTCGTCCGGTTTATTGGAGCGAAAATAACAGTCGACAAACATGATATTTCTCAAGTGAACGACTATTTACGGCGCCGAAGTGCTAAGCGAGTAGGGGTGGAGTACGATATCTTGGGATGGGGATTCAATGTATGTGTACGAGTTACTATTCAGGAGTGTAGTCTGGGACTCAGCTGAGAGACCAGGCGAATTGCTGCGTATTGGTGACATTCTGGTGGGGAAAAGACTTGCCCCCGATAATGTTCGAAAATTCCTTACGAAAGACATCATTCTATCACAAGAGCTCCATAATAATTCAAAATTTCGCTTTTTTTAATTTAGCTGGTCTGAGATATTACAGCCAAATACGGGTGAGTTTATCTTCCAGAGGAGAAACTAATCTCGTATTTTACGACCTTAGTAAACGGGTCAAGCAAAGTTTCACTGAAATGACTTGATGAGAATTAAGTTGGTCTGAATACATTAGCTTGCAGAGGGGTAAATTTCGGACAGCCATTGAAGCTCTGAAGTCTCTAGATCTGCAGTTACACAAGAGTTACAATACGCCATGTGTGTATTGTAACTTTTGTGTGACTGCAGATCTGTGTAATCCCAGGAGAATTTAAGTGCCAAAGATTTTAGATGAAAATTTTCCAAAAAGGGAGTATTACTTTAAGGAGGAAATAATACAAAATCATTTACCATATAGTGTTAAGAGTTACTCACATGTTCAGCAAGCACTGAAATAAAATCGAGATCAGTGAATGGGAATAGATTTTTAAATTTATATCTCGAAACCATGTAGATTTGTGGATGTCAATACAATTTGACAATCTTAACCATGTTTTGATCAGTAAATCCTACCAAAATCAATGATAGCCTAACTCTTAACAAAAAATTCTAAACCTAAAGATGCACGTCACTTGTTCAGCGAACTTTCACAACTATTGCATTTCTGGTTAATAATCTATTTCAACTAATATTACCAAATATATAACTCTGAAAACGATGGAGTCCTGTTTATTTTCCTCTGGAACGTGAACCGTCATCATAAAAGCCTACATTATGTATCAGTGATGTCAGCAGATAAAAAGAAACGTAAAAAAACCCTTTCATAGTAAAATTCATATTTTTTAAAATAAAAATTATTTCATATTTCCGTCGAGCTATTCGAAATAAAAAGTAGGTACACTGCACATTAACCTTGGTTTTGCATCACGATAATCAAAGGAGGCGGCCGCCTCTGCTACCATACAGCTTGAGCACCCATACGCTAAAATTTGCGTGTGGTGAACTCACACAAGCAATTTTAGGTAGCTGGAGGATGGACGTGTAATAAGTAGCAAATTCGACGGCGCCAACAATGCTCTTTAAGGCACCATGGACTTGTTCAAACCGCAACTTCCAATATCCAAACGGTTCCTCACTTGGAAGGTTTGTGGCAACAGGATTCTACAGGCTGGCTAAACCCACAGGATCCGCCTCTACCGTCCTCCTCCCTCATCCGCTCCTTACATCTAGTAGTTAGCCCCCCCCCCCCTCTCAGACCAAAACCGCACCGCCAAACCAACAGTTCGTTCCTAATCCCTTAAGTTATCCACAACTTCAAAGCTTATGCTTGTGCCGGTTTGGTCGCAGTTTAAGTAGGGAGACGACACGTGGATATCGAGTAGCTAAGCACTTTGAAACTTCCAAATATTTTAACCGAAAAGGTGTTCTATGCATGGTTAACACGTTAACATCCATATTCACGGAAACTATTTTGGTACACCCACGCTGTCCAAAATGTTCTCGCAAGGACGGCAAATTGTTCTTTCGTCCCATACTATTCTCGCGACAAGAATAAACATAGATAGCACTTTTAAAACTGTCAAAAAGTTTCCCAAAAAAAATAAAAAAGTTTTTCGCATATCATCACGGCGACAATAAAAAATCCTCATGACAGCAAATTGCATGACGCACTCGAGATGGTCATAGATTATCTTTCCGAGGAGAGCACCAGCCAGATACACACAATTATGCAAACAAATTCACCTCCACCGACTCATTCCGTGCAAGAATCAATACCAGCCTGCTCTCGACCACCTTTATATTCCCCCATTCACCTGTTTACTGCGTCATTTCAGTCTTCCATGGTCTCCCTCCATTTCCCTTCTCCCAAATCTTATTCCGCGTGAAAAGATACAACGCGCGTACGTTTCCACATGCATCACTTCGGCCTACTTATCTCCCCGTCTTATCTCCGACCCACCTTCTTTTTTCTTCCCTCCCCGAGCCCGAGATTTTTCTCAGCACCTTCAACTTTTTACAGCGCCGTTAAAATCTCACTTTACGGCCGGGCGACTCCTTGGGTGAGATTTCGAGACATTTCGCGTCGAAACACGGGATAGGAGAATCTGGAGGAGATCACGAGGTGCTTCCATGAGCGAATAAACGGGTGCAAAGAATATTATAGGAGGCTTTAGAGAGCACTTGATGGGAGCGTTCTTTGGAGGTCGCTGAGGAGAAGGCGGGAAAAGTCGGGAGGGATGAGATGGGAGCGCGGGCAAGGGTTAGGAAAAGCAATGGAGGAGTGAGTGAGTCATGAGTAGTCGAATGATCTTTCTAATTTCAAGCACGATGAATATTTATGGACCGCAGAGAATGGACCCACGCCTTGAAAGTTTTATCCCTGAGTAAAGTATTTCAAAAAAATTTCAGGAATCCATAAATTAGTACGTGAAGAATAGTAAATCTCGGATCTGAAATGAGTGACCGTTCCACAAAAAAATTGATGCGCCGCGGACCAAATGAATTCATGCATAATCTCACTCAGAAAAAATACACCAGGCGGATTAACTATAAAATGACTCTAAACTCAAGGTGATGGAGCTCATTCGCTCTTCCTTTTCTCAAAGATCGGATTTTGCGAATAATGAAGCTATTGAATCATACATTAAAGAATTTATGCTGCTGCAATCGAACGGTTAGATGGTCAGGGGCAGGGTTCTTCGAAAATAGATGCTCTTCGTGATGCGATCGTTTTCCTGAATATATAGTAAGCTATGCGCGCGATGTAGCAATTTGCATCATGTCAGATTTCAAATTCTACTTTCGCCATAAACAAGCCGAATAACTCAAAGTTTAACTCAGTTTTGCAACCAGACGTGCCACTTCGTTAGCCCATTCAACACATAAATTTCGTTTATACACGTACGTTAAAAATAATACATCTAAAAGTAAAGAAGAAACATACGAGTAAAGAATGCATACTAAAAATACATAATACATAAATACAAAATAAAATACAAAACAAAATACATAAAATAATACATACTAAAAGTAAAGAAGAACATACTCGTATTTTGGGTGCTATTTTGCATACACAAAAGGTAGCAGAATCCCTTGCGACCTTCTGCCTTAATCAGGAAGTAGCTAAGCCATTTTTTTGTTAGATATAAGTAAACTTCATTAATAATTCTAGAACATAAGCAAAAAGCTGCAAAGGGCAAATGATAAGTGTAATAGTGGTTCAAGTAAGATGTGGACAATGTATCAAAAATGTTCTTAAGGGCTTCCGTAAGCATTAGTCAAAAATGTAGAGAGGTTGGATGAGAGGGAAGGAAAATAAAGGAAGATGAAGAGGGTTCGGGATAAGGTGAATGAAACGACGGTCTAGGGAGAAGGGGCAGTGAGTGAGATGGATACCCAGCTGGCATCTGAAGAGAGAGACAGAGGCGGAAAAGTCAGTGTCGAAAAGTGAGATAACCGAATAGCCTCGGATGCTCCATATGTTCCCATCTCAATGGACGTGGTTTCCTATACAAGGACTCCCCAGAGGAAGTCCTTCCCTGGCCGAAAGGGATGCCATCCACCTCCCACAAAAACCATACCGACGCAATCCACCAACCATTCCACACCAATGTGCTTTCTTCTGGACCTATCTGCCTATCTCCTCTGTATATCCAAGAACATATTTATGGTTACCGCAATGTATCATTAGGGCATTGCATAAATCAAGTGCCATACATTAATTATTATCCATATTTTAGCTACACCAAGCGCTGGGCGAGAATTCAGCATAATTGCTTTTTAATTACTAGATATAGTATGTACCTCTGATTAATGGATCAATGGCAAATTGTTGGGAAAACGCGAGTATTGCACATTTACAGATTCCAATTTATTTCATTTTAAGAAAGAAAAAAACGTTTGACTATGGATATGTATTTTTTCATATGATTCCCATTTAGTAATCCAATTAAATTTTATCTCATCGAAAGGTAAATGTTTGCCAATTATTTCAATAAATCTTATCTAAATTCAATTTATACATTAGCCATTCACATGTTTTGAGCCTTCTATTTTCCAGCCAATTTTAACGTCACTTTTAGTTATTCCTAGATTAGCATGTAGTATCTAAAATCAACATTTTGAAATTCAGGAGATCATTCTGGCATATTTATTAACCATGTTAAAAAAGAAGTCTTCGATTGCATCTTAAGTCTCATAATTCATTTTCTTTCCTTAGCAAACTCACCCCACAGGTACCTTTCGATATCTTTCTCCATATAACTTCCTCCTTTTTCCTTTCATACTCCGATCTCCACTTTCCCTCCCTACACGTTACTTTCTTATAAATTTCTTTTGCATCACAAAATTCCATAACTTTATGGTCTTGAAGAGGGCCATAAAGACGATATCGACCTGGTCTGAAGGCGTCCTTTTCAAGCTACCTTCACAATTCAACCATCGCATATTCCAGAAGATCCCCCATATAATTCAACTTTTAACAGAAAAATAAATTTTCAGCACGGATACCTGAGTAAAGGAACGCAGAAAGGAAAATAAATACACAAGAGATTTATTTGATTACAAGGAGATATGAGGGCTACTAAGGCCTCGATAAATCTGGTTCTTTCACGTAGGAATCTCAAATCTAGGTAAACATTCGGAATATGATAACCAGTTTTACTCACTGATTTCATATTGAACACATTAAAATTTCTCAGATGGCAACATTAGAGAATAACATCTTATATGAACGAGTACATGGCAGATTCAACAAAACGTAAAACTTGAAGTTCCGCCCTCCCAAGAAGGAAAATGAGATGGCGGGGAAGGTAGATCCGAAAATAATTGTCATGGGCGCAAATGTCAGGAGGGCGCATCTCGGTCGTAGGGAAGCTAGAGAAGTGGAGTTAGAGGAGGGAATGGTGGCGTCGAAATGGGGACCAGTGTTGAGTTACTTAGTCTGTGAAGCGAGATCAGGATTTCAGAATAGTAAAGGAAAATTGCCAAGCATGCGTACGAATAACAAGTATTACGTTCACAGGAAGCAGCAAAAAACCTTATTCAATAATTTTAAAAGTAACGAACAATTTCAATGTTGTTTTGATGAGGTAAGAGCTCATCAATCACTAATTATTATGACTAATTAAGCCACAAATTCGACTATTTTCATGAGGTTGGCTTATTTCACAGTGTTTTCTAGTTTTTTCACCTCAAGATTGTGACAAATATAATTCTATATTGGGCGCTAAAGAGGGATTACGAGTTGAGCCTGTAAGTAGGAAATTTTAGAAAAATACTACCCCTAAAAATGATATGACGGATTAACTTTCAAATTCACCAATTCCATGAAGTATTTTTAATAATCAAGTATCAATTGTAATTCATTAATTTCAATTAGTTGTATCATACATTGAATTATTTACTTTATTTAAGGTTGCACAATATTTTACACACTGAAGAAAGTCATATCCATTCCTTCTCCTTGAACATTTTAGTTTCAATAAAGATTTTTCTGAGATCCTTCTAAAAAACACACGTAAAAGAGACACGGGTATTGCCTGTTTTACCGGCCCGCAAGTATCCAATATATCGCCGACAAGAAACTATGGCACAATAAATTAATGAAAGACAATTACATCAAACTTTTAACTTTCGCTTTGTCAGCTTACAAATTGTGCGTAAAAGAGTGGATGAGAGTTGAGAGAAGACGAGCTAATGTAGGTGAGAACAAGCTAAAGCAGAAGGTCAGGAAGGAATTGGTGAGAGAGGGAGGGAGGAGCGGGAAGCAAAGGGTGGATGGGGGAGGAGCGCAAAAGCGGCCCATTGGGGGATGGCTATACATGGCGCTCGCATGATGACATTTCATCTCGCCACCCTCCATGTGACCTGACATTTTCCTTCTCCTAGTTGGAAGGCGTTTTGGGAGGGACTAAGGGCGCATTTCGGCATGGAAGGGAGGAGGGCTGAACACAAGCGGAATTGCCTCTAGGGATAGCGGTTTATTTGTGTGTGTGTGTGTGGGTGGGTGCTATGAAAGAACATGAGCAGGAGGCATGTGTAAAAGTCGACCGCTGACGCACCGAGTCAGAAAAAACCCTAGAAAGCGACAAAAAACGTAAAAATGCCTCTTAGGATGCGAAATCGTGTTCTGGATTTTGGACTCATTTGACGCAAATCGAAAATAGATTGACGCATGAGAGTCATCAACTGGTATATTGATTCGAGGATATATCACTTGATATGTACGTTAAGCTGAAAATTTATTGCTACCCACGCCAAAATGGGCGAGAGTAAGGGTTCAGTAAAATATTTGACTATGCCAAACAAGAAATCAAGAACACTGTAAAGCGTGAAATACAAATTTTGGAGCCCCAAATTATGAATAGAAACTGTTTGCTTATCATTCCAAAAGTTATATCTATGATGTGAAAAAAAAATTTAGAATGATACATTCTTGAAAAATATTGCTACATGAGATTACATAAACTACATTTAGAAGATGTTATCGGAAAAATTCAATGAAGTAAGTAAAAAACATCTTCATTTATTTAAGGAGGAGCATTTCATTTTCTGGTGCACATTATTAAGATAAGGGTCAACAAATCAGCTATCAAAGTCAATTATTCAAGATATATCCATTGCTATAAATGGTCATGTTAACTTCAAGCAGATATCACTGACTACACAAATTAATTATTAATGCCCAACCTTTAAAACCAAGCTCAGCGGTGGAAGTAGGCTCAGCTGCAGGTAGGGGGATAAACTTTGCACTAATGTTTCCGCAAGCGTTAAGTAGCTTTTACGAGTGGTCGCGCTTAGACCTCTCTACGGACGACTTCATACCACAAAGACAGACAATGCTGCCTCTGCTAAAGTTCACAAACTCCTGAAGAATGAGTGACTGAGAAATATTAATAGAAAAGCTGAAATATTTAATAATATTACATGAGGCTTATCTTTCACGACGAGTAAGAGACGAGATGCATGGTAAAGCGAACGTGACAGAAATTGATATATTATCTGATTGATTATCAATATTTAGTCACTCAATGTTTAATTTGTTACCCATGAATTTCTGTGCATTCTGCATACAAAAGGCATGTCACTGGGTAACTAATGAAGATTTGACAGTTCTAAAATTTTTCAGTGTGCATAATTTAAACTATTAACTAAAATTATAAAATAGAGTACTTAAAGTAAAACTTGAGTATTAAATTTAACAATGATAAATTATGATGTCCAAATAATCTAAGATAAGGCAAACTAGCATAACGTTCCCCTAATTATTAAGCCAAACGTTGAATATTTCTTCTACACAACACTCTTTAATTTTATTAGTGTGTCTGACATGCTACCATAGCGTGAATAGAAGGTGAAACAAATTTTCGTTAAAGCCACATGAAACTATACTCATAAATCACTAAATTCTCCCATTTGTTTCAATCCCCCACATAACCTGATACACTTAATTGGTAGCGAAGCTCAAGCGGCTGGAACATACGGATGCTGTCAAATCCACATCCCCTCTCCCAATGAAGGTACGAAAATACCTCAAAATATACCACGCGCACATGTCGCGCTTCCCCTGGGGGGACGGGAGTGGCCTTATGGTGTCTTATACCGGAACAAATAGCGACGCTGCACCGATGGGGTGGCAGAGAGAGCTAGATCCCCTCGTCGGGGATTACAGGGCTTACGGGAAGGAACCAAGGACGGGAAGGGAGAAAAAAGGAGGGAGGCATGCCGAGAGATATAGAACGAGTACCGATGCTAGTGACTATGCTTGCAGCCAGACTCGTTTCGCTGGGGAGAAGAAGCGTAGAAGGCAGCCGGGAGGGAATGAAGGAGGGCGGGGTGGAGAGGCCGAGGGTGGAAGGAGGGCGGAAGGAAGGAAAAGGGGGGCGCGGAGTGGGGATGGAAACAGGGTTCGGGAGCGATAAGACCCACACCAATGGATCCACCCACCCGCATCATTTTTCGGGTCCGTGGGGCGGCGGCAGGAAAACACGAGTTTTACGAGGAAGTGGAAAGGAGGAAGTGGGTTTGAAAGGAGGGGGTTGTTGGAGTGTGGGGTTTTTGGTGGGGAGGGGAGGCGGAGGGAGATAGGAGAGGGGGTAGGAAGAAGTCTAAGGGAGAAACGAGATTCCAGCGAACGGGAGGGAAGCGGGTGGAAGGCGGGAGAGGGGGCCAGAGGATGGGAAACGGGGCAGGGATTTTGTAAAGTGTGGGGGGACGGTTCGAGAGATGCGGGGGTGGGGGAGAGAAATGTTGGGCAAAGCGGGAGAGTCGGGAAGGAGGGGAGGGGTCCGCAAAACGCCACCGCACACTCTCTCACTACGCGTTGCGGGCAGTCGGATTCCATGTTCCAAAAGGGAGAGAAACGGGAGAGGGGGCAGGAACGAGAGTCGAGGGAATGCCATGGAGAGAGAGAGAGAGAGAAAGGGGCAGGAAAGGGTTGGGAGGGAGGGAGGCAAGAGAACCACGCGAAGAAGGGAGGACCCAAGGGCTGGTTGGTTGGTGGGTCAGGGGGAGGAGGAGAGGGGTGTCTTTTGGGCGGGTGGGGGTGGGCAGAGTTGGTTCTGTACCGAGGGGCGGCGTGGGACGTGAGGTCCCTCGGTGGGTTGGGAAGGGGACCGAGAGAGGGGTAGGAGCACGGAGGGCGGGCGGAATCGGCACAAACGAGAGGCGGGCGAGTGCGGGCAAAGGGAGACGGGAGGGCGGTCGGGGGAGGTGGGGCGGGAACCTCGCCATGCCCGGACCATGCTCCAACTAAGTTCAACTTGCGGCCTCATACGGTCGCGGAAACTAGCCGATTAGTTTATCCGCAAAAGGGTACACGAGGGGAGAATGTAGGGTGGGCAAAGGGAGAGAGAGAGAGAGAAAGAGATGGGGGGGTGGGGGTGCTCTGGGGGAGGGATTCAGGGGAAAGGCAGCGTATGGGAGGGAAGAAATGAGGGTGGGGGGGGTTGTGAGGAGGGCACGTGGAGGCGGGGAAAGGGCGCCGCCACTGGTCCATGGGGGGTGGGCCGAGCGCCCGCGGGAGGAAGCCTGGGGCCGCTCTGCGGTGGACTCGGGGGGGAGGACAGGGGCGCAGAAAAGACGCTGGTGCTGGCCCGGGGTAGGTGGGGAGGGAAGGGGGGAGTAGTGGTTCGGGGAGGATGGGCACATTCGAGCGGGAAAGTGTGCGAGGTAGGAGATAGGGAGATTAGGAGGAGTTGGGAAAAAAAAAGAGAAAATTACACAAAGAGCGAGGAAGAATGACGGCGAGCGTGGAGGGTGCGCGGAGGAATGGGGAGGGGAAGAGGGGAGGAATGGGGAAAGAGGTTTATAAAAAGTACGGGTTGGGGTGTGGAGTGAGTTTTTTCTCCGAAAAAGGGACGTCTTCGTGGTTCCCTGTAAGGAAAGGGTTCAAACAGAGGGAGAGAGAGGTAAGAAGAGAGTAGGTATGCCACGAAGGCTGGGAAGGTTGGTGGGATGAGTGCCGGGTCAAGTGAGCAGATAAGTTCAGAGTCCAGTTGGGAGGACGGGGAAGGGAACCAAGTAAAAGACTTGGAGACGGGGGAAGACGGTTATGGTATGGGGTGGGGGGCGCGTGAGAGGGAGTCGGAAGGCCGGTAAGAGTTTTCTCTCGATGGCCGTGCTACTGTGCGCGGAAAACGGATAGCATCGTTGGGGGGGGATTATGTGGGAATGGGTGAAGGAGAAGAGGAGGCAGAAGAGAAAAGATAAGGATAGAGGATGAGGAGGAGGTGGTAGCGAAGGAGAGTGAGGGATGCAGAGGGTGAGAGAGGGAATGAGACAAAGAGGATAAGGAAATCTGGGATATTGAGCGGTTTTAGTTGGAAGAAAGGGAAGTAAGAGTTTTGGTAGGGTTCTGATAAATGAGAATGGGAGGTAAAGAGGGAGGGAGTGGCCGAGGGGCGTGAGTGGGGAGGGAGAGGAGGGGGAATGGAGAGCTGAGTGCCAGGGCGTAATGGAAAGAGGAGGGAGTGGCATTCCGTTGCTAATAAAGAAAGGGATCCGGGGAGGTTAAGGAGGGGGAGAGAAGGGTGGAGTGATAGGGGCGGGCATTGTGTGAGTGTTTTCGGGTAGGATGAGGAATTCTGGAGGAAGGAGGGGAGAGGCCCTTTGCCCGTGGGTGGAAGACAAGGGACAATATGGCCTTTAAATGGATGGGACTGCGGTGACGGGATGATGAACGGACCGAGCATATGAGGGCCTCGAGAAAAATTAGGAATGCAGGCCTTTCAGAAAAAGCTTCCACGACGTGTATGACAAATATTTCTAGGAGCCATGGAGGAGGAAAGTTACTGAGCAGGTATGTTTCCTCACCCGGAAATTCTGTCGAATCGTAGAATAATCCATGAAACAATATTCCCCGCAGGTAACCCCATAGTAGTCTATTATTCCTATCCATATGACAGAAATTATAAGAGATAAAAGAATCACACTGAAAACACTTTTTGAAAGGAAAATTAAAAAAAAATTCACGTGTCGAGGGAAGTAAAAAAAGAGAAAATTGTTTTGAAATTATAAAAAAATATCAAGGTAAATTACCAATAACCGCTCACTCACCAATCACCCTGGGCACGCTTACAGTAATAGTTAGTTGAACCAATTATATTGCAGGAAAATTCAAAATTTCTCGACCTATAAATACTTTTTGAGAACGAATAATTTATTTATTTAACCTTCATCCGCAATCACATACATATTTTATCCATTACATCAGTTTGCTAAACTTGAAAATAACAACAAAAATCATCACAGACACTCAAGCCCTACGTGGAGAAAAACTCACCTAGGAGAGAACCGAACCCTCGGCCAAATTGGAAAAAAGATATATGAATATATAAGTTTAAGGTCAGATGGGCTGCAATAGCCACATAGAGACAAAATAATACTATTCCGATATGAGTTCAACAGTATTGTCAGGGTAGACGCAAATATGCCATGTAACGCGGGAACGATTCGAAAAACATATACTCCTACCTTAATCGTAGGGCCACGGAATATAATGCATTCACGAAAGAAAAAAAATATGATCTAATCCTCTTCAGAATTGTCTCTGTCAGTGTCTGATACACCATAAATCTTCCTTAAAAGTAAAATTTACTTGATTACTCGATTCTATTGACAAGAAGTATGAATTTATAATTGTGGACACCTACGAAGAACCATTGGTTTAATTCAAAGAATTTTAATGATGGTGCTCACCATATAGAAATCACAATCAAAATGTATACTTATAGGATACATTGACAAAAGCCACGATTGAAATATAGAACAGAGAGTAATTACAATACATTTTGTTATTATGAAAATAGTCCTTAATTTTCACGCTAAATATTATTCAATTTGCCGACTCTCCAATCTATTAGTTGATTCTTAAAATTTAGTTAATTTTTATTTTGGAATGGTGTTTGGTAATTTTACAAATTTTTCCATTGATTTAACGCTTTCAATACATCCCTTCAAGTGCAAATACTAGCTCACGTTAAAATTTAACATTTTTGTATATCTGATAATATTTAAATTACTGAACATTAAAAAAAAAATCCATGGGAGCAAGTATGGCTTGGGTCCCATATTTTCATAGTATACATTACACAATCAAAGGCGGCGAACGCTCTGCAGATAGGAATCAGTGACCGACTACATTATAACGTTGCTCTATCGTCTGATCGTTCAGTACAGAACGATCAAGCCAATATATATATAAACACATATATAAAAACATATATATATAGAGACATATAAATAAAAACATATATTATTTCGAGTATATGCTCATAAAACATATACATAAATATATATTATTTTTTACCTAGAGGAAGGTGGTATCGCCACCGAAAATTTGGAATACGTATGAGTTTCATTTGTATGCGTTTGTTCGCTAGAGTTATCTGGCTTCCCCGTTTCAATTATTACGCACATCCTTGAGACTTCTTATTATATGTATCCAGAGAGAGTCATTGAAACTTTTGCAACGCCAATTGAAATGCCTGACATGATGAAACATCCATCAAGACTTCACACAGAGTATTTCCAAACTAAAACATCAAAACTATTGATCGCTTCCTTCAGATGACATAATTCCTGTAGAAAACTAAAACAACATAGGAGAGCTTGCAATTTTGTGAGCATAGTATTCTCCCAACAGTAATATATCTTGCTTATTTTCAAATACTGATTCTATTGTAATGAATAAAAAAAATCTCTTCGGTTTTCGCGTAATAAATGATGTATTCGTAAATGATTCATGAATGCTGCATTTAATGCAACCAACTTTACTAATGAATGAGGTTCCGAAAGAAGTTCTACCGTACATTTTGAACGGAACTTTAATGCACCAAAAAATGAACTAAAAAATAAACCCCTCGAGGCACAGAATTCAATCCACGAAACCACTCTGAAGGAGAGGATCTCAAATTAATTAATCTTCCAATTAATCTTTACAGTAATAACGGAAACTCAATTAATGAAAAATAAACCTTCGGAAATATTCGCAAAGGGCGTAAGGATTTCCGTTTGATTAGTGCGGTAGCTAAAATAAACACACTCTCGATGTTCCCTTCGACGAGCATCAACTTGAAACTTCAGCCACGATTAATTCCATTCCGTCAGTTTACATTAGTTTCCAGGAGTTAGTATAAATTCGACTAGTCATCCGTGGGAGTCAACCGGCCGCAACCGCTTTAATGACCTCATTGGAAGTGTAAGTCGTACCTTGTGTGGTTGCAGTGGCTGAGATGCGCGAGTGTGAGAGAAAGAGAGATGTGTAGCCGCATGCTAAAAGTTAAAAAGCTGGGAAGAGAAGGTCTGGACTTGAGAAGGCCTTTCAACTCGTCCACGGGAAACCGGAAAGGATATCGAGAAACGGTGTTAGGAAACCTGGACAAAAATTTAGCTTGAGGGGTCACAGAGGAGAACGGAGTTCATTAAAGGCAAGAAATAGTAAAGGCAGAGGCAAATCAGAATTGGAGGAGTGATGCAGAAACTTCGATGCAAAATATAGGTATTTCACTACCATGGAACTTATGGCCTAGTGGCGGGGCGTGAAGGTGAGTGACAGTAGTTATTTGAGGTAGTCCATTGACGCTTGAGATGTTTCACACCAATAGGGAGGGATGGCAGGAGTGTTTTAGGTAGCACATTGGGCTTTAAGGAGTACAGATCGAATAACAATTTAGGAATGATTGATTGTCCTAATGTCTCCGAAATGGGGAATGTTATCATAAAAGCTTAATAGGGAATAGCCTAACGCCACATCCAATTGCTAATTACAATAGAAGTCTTTTCATACATAAATTGTATTGGGATATCACTAAAATGTTCAATATCTCTTGAACTCCAACCGAGACTCAATTTCTCAAGGCAGAAATTAACCACCACTTCAATCCCCAATTCTATCAAGATACCGGAAAGATGTATACATGATGCATATCTGTAAATACTTAATTGAAATGAAAACTAAGTATATTTTTAAGTAATGAATTATTATCCTGTGTATTAAAGGAGTGATTTTGGGTATATATAACACATGTATACAATATATATAATAAATATAATATATATATATATAATATATATATGTATAAATATTTTTTTTGTGTGTGCAATGAATAAGAGAATAATCTATTGCAATTGAAAACTTCTTAAGCAAACCCATGAATTTAAGGAGGCGTTACGTATTACTCATGGCTAAAGCTAAACAATTATATACCGACAATGCTTTGCAAACAAAATGTTAGCAGATATGGAAAAATTTGTTGAAGGTAAGAAAGACTAAGGCTGTCCGTTAGTTCGTACAACAACAATTTCTCCTTTCTTTCTAATTACCATTATATAAACAAATAAACTTCAATCAGAAAATGCAATAATCATGGCTATACGAGTATTTAAAACCTTTTTGGTGGAATGAATGAAAAAAAAGTTGCCAAAATATAGAAAACTTATTATTTTAAATAACTAAATATATTATAATAAAAAAGTTGTTTTGGAGAACTAAGCTAGTATAAATTCCAGATGATTACAAAACATACGATCATGAGTTAGAGCATCATATATAAATTGCCTACCAATAGGATCCTACATGACGGCAACCAAGGTCGAGGGATATGAAAACAAGAGGGACTGATTGTGGAACACGGTGGATGAAATTAAGAATAATGCCATGTAGGAAGAGCTCCCGTGAAATAAGGAAGTAGTTATCAGGCACTGAGACCAGAATAGGAAACACTAAGCAATTGCCCTCCCCTCAACCCGGGGGATAAGCGCCTGAGGGGATGGGGTGTGGGGGAGATAGAGGGTGTGACGTCACTGAGAACGATCGTAGGAGTGTCCATGGAATGCTAAGGTCGGATTATATTCAATTGGATGACCACTGGAGGGAGGGGGTGGAAGGGTCAAACGGAGGCGGGAGGCAGTCATGGAGGTCGGCAGGAGCTGGCTTCTAAGCGGCGTTTCTAATGAAGCACTAACGAGCAAGACCAGGGGAACAGATGCTGGAATTAAATGAGTAGGTGAGTCGAGAGAGTTTGAGAGAGATGGGGTAACTTTGTAGAGGGGACTATGAAGCGTCTGTGATCAAACGCCAGCTTGTGTGTATGTTTACAAATTCGTATCACTTGTTTGACAACGGAAATTAATTTTAAAGGACTTTAACTCGCCTCATTTCGCCTCCACGCCTTTAGACAGAACAAAAACTTCAAAATTTCCCCCTAAGAGATTCGTCATAGGATATTCAAAGAGTGTGGAAAAACGGAGTAGGCAAAGCTCATGTAAACAGAGACACTGTGGTTTCTCAAAATGTGATTTTTGTTGGCCTATCTTTTCTCCAACGGAGTTAAATAACAAGGTTTAAATTGAAAATTCGCAGTTTATTCAAAGACCAGTCTTTCCCATTTGATACCACCTAATATGGAATTGTAACGAGTGATACTACGCGATAACAAAATTTAAACCAGTGAATTATTCAACACAGAGGGTGAGTACTCTACGACATGGCTTATTTACCTGGGAAAATGTTTGCATTCTGCATAATCACGCTTGCATGAGTGTGTTACAAATAGCTTTGAACATTTCTATGAACTAAAATATAAATTTCTAAACTGACGAAATAAGGCACACGAGAGTTAGTGTGACCGAAATGTTTGCCGCAAATATTCGGGAGGCCTTGATCTGAGCGGAAACGTAGTGAAAGCATTCCTCCCATGCCAACTATACTATCTATATATTCATCACTTACGTTTATTGTGCAATGGTAATTGGAAAATTAGGACAGCAAGACCTTACCTGAAAGTGAACAGAAAGAATTATGTTAGAATTATAATCGTTCATTTAAATACTTTTTAAATATTACTCTTAATTAAATCTTAACTCTAACAAAAATTAACAATTTCTATTACGTATTATGCTACCATATAAGCTGACCAAAATCAAATCCCAAGACACTGAGAGTTTAAATAGAAATTAAGAATAATTTAAAAACATACATGGAACAACCACGAAATTATCTACAGGCATTGATGAAAATTTTCAAACTTGGATGACCATTTAAAAATCGCTTCAAAATGACAGCGAATTATTTCGACACACTAGTATTTATACCACAGGGCTATGACAAATAATTCATAAAGAATGATGAAATGGCCACCAAATTTAGGCTCCAGAGAAGAATTGAAAGTATCCCCAGCCGCACAAAGAAAGATTATAATTTTTTTGAAAATTATCTTTCCAATTGGGTCGCGATGGAAACGATGAAGATATGAAAAATATTCCTAACGCAAATCTGAATATTTCAAGAGATAAATGAGCGGAAAAATAAAAGAAAAATGTTCGCGGGGTGGAGATGAGAGGAAGGAGCCTGGGAATGCTTCTTCGGCGATTATTGAGTCATTAACGGAGTGAATATATTCCCGTTACTCCCTCTTTCTCCCTTTATCTGCTTCCCTATGCTTTGCGCCGCACTAACCCTTTCGCCCGCCATTATTATGCTACATTTTTATTTTTCCTTATTCCCGAAAATATTCTTTCGGTCCCTCTTATTTTTGTTACTTCGTTCTCGCCAATCCTTCGCTTCTCTTTCCCTTGCCACCCCCAACTCCCTCCCGCCATCGGAGCAATTATGTAAAGACCCATTACTCTTCGGGTCGAGAAACGGAGAGATTTACGGCGGACGAGGTGGCCAAAAAATAAAGGCAAGGGAATAAAAGAAACGCGGAGGGCGCGATTCTCAGTCGTCGCATGGGCACCCACCCTCTATGTCTCCCGCCGCCCACGTCTCTCCCCTTCCCTCACCCCCTCTCACACACACCACACACTCTTGCGGGGCCAACTTTCCTACCACTCCCCCACCGCCCGCGCTCTCGCCTAACATCGAGTTTTAAATCCTTCCCACGGAAACCCTCCGTCCCTGTATATTTCCCCTATTTATAACTGCCTTATTTTTACTTTTCCCCCTTTTCCATTCACATCTCCCGAAAAAATATTCTCCGTTTCTTTAGTTTACAACATTCCCCCAGCTGTTTCGAACCATTTACCCATCTTCCTTAAACTGACAACGGACTCCGTGGCTAAAACGCCTTGGCCATTTCTTTCGGGTAGAATTCCTTTCTCACACAAACGCACACACACACACTCACACACATGCATACACTTACACAAACACAAACAAACTCTTACACACTCTCTCTTTCCTCCCAGACGTTTCCAAGCGGCTTTAATTGTGAAATACGGTGACCGGTGGCGAAATCTTTTCTCTCTTTCCTCGTCGGAAGAGCTATGGACTCGGGGTCATATATCTCAGGCTGATACTGATGGATTTGTAACTAATGTTCGAAGTGCTGACTATTTTCAAAAATACTAATGGAAAGATTTTTTCAGTGTTTGTTCGCTAATACGAGAGCTTCTCCGACGGTTAACTTTTAATAGTTCCCTGGTTTCATATTATTTTTGCATGAACTTTCAATTGTCTAGCTTGTAGAAAAATTTTAACTACATATTTTACTGTAGTCCTAACCACTAGCTTTTTCCAACGACAAATCGTAAAATACATTGTCCTAAATGCCCTTTTGTAATTATTTAAATAAAAGGCACACGAACAGTAAGGTAACATTTGTACACTAAAAGTTATTAAATTACACTTGGACTGTTCAAAAAATATTTATGGAGTCCTATTTTATCCCTTGATAGCTCTTTGAGATCCTTTCCTTATAAGTTTCCCATTAATTAGCATTAATTAGCTACGCAAGAGGAAAGCGTATTCTTTCGGAAAATATACCTATGAAATACTATTGACACGAAAGAGGGTGATTGTTAAATTAATATATTATAAATATTTCTCGAAGCTTCGAAGAATCTGCGTCGCTCACAGAAAAAAACTGCCAAAAAAACTACCAAGTGAGGCAACACACCTGATGAGAAACTTTCCAGGAAGGCGCAAGCGAGGTAAGGTGTGCAGGGTGTTGGCCTCCTTTTCGTGAACTATAAAATTTAAATCTCCAGAACTAATATCCCCCTTGCAAGAAGCAATGACGAGCACTCTCTGCGACGTGGACCTGAGACACCTCCCGGGTCCCTCGCCCCCTCCTTTCCCCACAGTGGGATCGTGGGAGATCTACTCCACCCCTTTCTCTCTTCGCCACCCAGCTGCATCCCCATATCATTAAGCACGCTTCCCTAGTCCAAGGGGCTGAAGAGGGTTGCTCGCCGCTTTCAAATGCCGTCTCGTAGAGAGAATCCGTAGCTCAATGTCGTCTATTTCGGTTGTCTACTCCGGAACGAGAGGGAGAGGTATCAATTACTTGCCGTTGCCCCTATCCCATCCCTCGGTACTCTCGTGTTCGGATGTGGAAGAGCCGGTCGAGGTGGGCGGAAGGGCGGGGGGTCGGGAGGAGGGGGTGGCATCGGTTAGAGGAGAGGGTGGGGGAGGATTTGGAGGAGGGAGGAGGCTAGGGGGTGTGGTGTGTGGGAGGAGAGGCCGAGCCGGGGGGGGAGGGGGCGAAAATAGGAGGCAATCAATATGGGCGCGAGAGAGTTTCGCCTCGGGTCCACCCCACTCGGTAGCGGCGCTCGTTAAATGCAACGGTCGCGCGGTACAAACAATCCGTCGCGTTTGGGAAGGCGTTCCATCGAAAAAGAAGCAGACATTCTTTTCTTTCCCCCATCCATTTATCTATCTAACTCTATCCCTCTATCTCCCACTATATCTCTGTCTCTCTTTCACTCGCACACGACCCGCCCTCCAGCCCCTCGTCCTTCCTCCCCCGTTCAAGCTCTCTCATTCTCTCGCCCTCCATTCTCCCGTTCACCTCACTTTGGTTTCCAACTCCTTTCCTACCCTCCCCGAAAGCCCTCCCTCACCCCCACTTTGGCACCGGTAGACATTCTCCCTCGTCGAAACCTTGCGCCACATTTTATCAGGTCGCTCTTGGGAAATTGATTATCCCGTCCGCTCGGAATGTTGGTGCAGCCAGAGGTGCAAATCAAGTCATTAGCTAAATAAAGGCGCCTTCTCTCACCTCCAATCCCGTATTCTTCCCTCTCTCGCGAATCTCCCTCTTGCTTTTGTTGTTATTCCACTGTGAAAATCGCATATTTAAGTCCATCATCCCTTCGTTATTATTATCGCTTTGACTTCCCTGCGATCGCTCCGCTTATCATGCCCTTCACGCAAAAATATAAGAAACTCCGAAGACGGGAAACACGGATAAATTATTCAATTAAAATTCACTCTCTTAAAAGACATAGGTATACTTTTACAGCAATAGTGTATGGATTTAAATAAAGCGGTTTCCATGCAATAACTTTAATCCCGGAGGTGGAATTAACAAGGAAGACCTAATGTTCCACGAATTCCTTAGACCGACATGAAAATCGCTTTAAGTGTTATATGAAAGGGATTCACGGGGGTACAAGGAAAAACAAAGGAAATAAATGAAATCCCAAGTAATCAACGTAATCAGTCACGGATTGGGTTTGATTTGTCGAGGAGCGCTAGATAACCCGACGTAAAATCGGGAAAATGATTAAGCCAGCTTACATTTGCATTGAATCATTTTAAGCTTTCAAATGAACTCAAACGAGACGAAATAACTTGAGTACTCTGCAACATTTTCATAGATACCAGTTTTAAGACAGTTAGCTATTACAGCTATTCGCTGTTTTCTAGTCAATATATGTATAGAAAATGTACATCATTCTTAGAAACCATCATTCATTTAAACCACTCCACTGACAAGATAGAGTTGCACTTCTCAAAATTTATAATTAGAGAGCGAATAGGATTCCAAGCGTGAACATTCTGACATCAAATTACCTGATGACGCCGCATATATAACTTTCAATTCACTTCTCGAAAACCTGGAATATTGGTCTATATGTAAATGCAATGACATCATGACGCACACTGCTATAATCAACTTTCATTGCCTACGTATTATAAAATCCATAATATTCAGTTTAAACGCATTGACGAGCATGAACAACGCTTTTCTATATATTAATTAGCATATGACAAAGATACTCACAAAGAGTTTAACTTTTTCTTTCGAATGAATGCGAAAAATGTAAATAATAGATTCTAATGAACTTAATCACATTTGTTAAATTGCTAAAAATTAAAAAAGCAACATTTTGCGTTCAGCTAAATAGAATGGAGGTCAGAGACCAAATGCTTCCTAAGTGAAGATCTGGTACGGTACAAGGGTACGATTTATCGAGTGTGTGGACATTTTGATCCAATGTCCACTGGCTGGTGATGACCGAAATCAAAAACAGACATGCTCGACTTTAACTCTAAGCCATCGAACGTTAACGAAGCCTCAGCAACGTAAGTGACAGGAACTTCACCGCCAATCACGGAAATATCCTGGCTCCACACCTTCCCATATTTCTCGCATTTACTCTCTATTATATAGTCGTTTTATTCTAGAGACCATACAAACGGACGGAGCGATAGCGTGAGCAGCAGAGGTTCGTTTTACGGAACAAAATGAGGACGGGGTCTTCTCCAGAGTTCCCCGCTGCTAGCGGGTTTCTTCTTCATCCCCCCCCCCCTGCCTCGGACTAAGCCCCATCCCCGCAAGTCAAAAAGCGCAAACAATCAAATCACCGCCCAAATAACCCGCCCGACTGACCTCCAATTTGGACGGAATGACAGACTCCACGGCGAGATAACGAGCGCGCATCAAGAGTCCGAATAAGAGAGGGGAGGTTGAGGGGTCAGGAGGGAAGGGTGCGGGAGGAGGGGGAGGATGGATGCCGGAGTGTGTCGTGTGCCGCAGAATAGGGTGGGTGAGGGCACGGGTGAAATGGTTTATAAGCCCTCACCCCTTGCCAATCCTTCTCCACGACCCCCCTAACCAAGCCCCCAGTTCGTCACCGACGGGCATCGGGGTCAGGTAATTGACAGCTCGTGCGGAAGTGCGTAAAAACCAAGTGTCTCAAGTAGAATCGAGCTTGATGGATAGGAGGTGGTGGAAATGGCAAGAAGATAAGGACAAGCGAATCGCTTTTTTTCCCTCGGGGGCAAAAAAATAAAATAAATAAAGCAGACGTTAGAAAGGGGGGACGGAACGGAAGATTCCTTCCGTGAGAAATGGAAGGTTGCAAATGGGGACTGTTACACGGAATGAGTCGCGGGGGCCGGCCAAGGAGGAAAGGGAAGACCACGAGGGTTTACGACGACTGATGTCCGTCTTCTTTGAACTCCGTTACGGGAGTGAGTGGCGGGGGAGTGTGATGGTCCCTTGGAGGTTTCCCGACAAATGAGCGGGTGAATATGGCTGGGGCTAGCGAGGAGGGGAGCGGCACTAAACGGCAAAAGAGCGGGGAGGATGAAAAAGGGGTTGATCGAAGGTGGAGGAGGGTAAAAAGCAGGGAGGAGGAAAAAGAGATCCGTCATGGATGGGGGGGAAATATATAAGAGAGAGAAGGAGGCAGGGGCGGAGCTTGGGGATGTGGGGGGAGGGGGCGAGGACGGGAGGGGACATGTGCCCTCGGCGGAGAGCGCCGAACTCGACGCAGCCAACGCAACTGACGGCGCAGGCAGCGAGCGAAATGTGTCACGGGGCGGGCGATCGTGCAGGGAGGGATTCATTTCCTTCCAATCGAAAGCAGAGCCTTTTCAATAACATGCCGTCTTTCATATCTCGTGCGGTCGCAGTTCCGCAGTTTCATTTTGACCAGGATTTAATCAAAGTCTTTGAGAAGATGATGCTATCAGATTCCGTCCTTGTGCCTGCAGTTATTTTGATAAGGGCCAATCTGATTAAAGAACTGCTCGCGTGTTTTGTAATTTACTTCAGGCTATCCAAACTACGAAGCATTCGCGTTCACCTAAATGTTATCGTTCACACTGATCACGTTCTATTCCAATATTAACAAGACCTTTATTTTCCCATGAATGCTTAATTTTGCAGTATTTTCTCTAACCCATGCCTTAACTGTCTCACTGGGAGCTGCATTAGCGTAAAACTATTTTAACGGCAAAAACTAGGTTTTGGTTTCTCGCAAATATTAGTGGAGCGTTAATAACCTCCATCGCACTGGTGTGATGGCTTTCAAATAGCTGCAGAATTTCAGATAATGGATTTACAGAGAGTAATGCCATGATCATCATGAGAGAAGACAGTTTTATTACGGAACATTTCGTTTCATGGTGACGGGTATCGCTATCTTTTTTGAAGCCGTGAATCCTTGATCTTTTTCCCGAGTCAAAGGCTATGAGGTGTGAATTTCGAAAATTCTTCTCAAGCTCAACGCCGTGAAGTCAGCGATTTTTCAAACTCTTCATTCGAAAATTATTAGTCAAAAAGTTCCATATATGAAACGACTAGTAGCTTTCATTCCCATTGTACTAGTATAGTAGCACTCCTCATTTATTTCTATCGACTACTTGTTCCCTGCCCCTAGTATTTCATAAGCACTTGAGAGATATAAGAATTGAAAAGAATACAAGTGAAGTAATTATCCAGGCGAAATAATTTTCATGGCATAGGAAGAATGAAATGAGAAAGGTGTAATACCTGAAGGAAATGGGGAGTAGGTATAGATTGGGAAATTTTCATCAATATAAGAGGCTATCTGGCCATTTAATTTCAGCGTCAAACTGGGTGGAAAACCATGCCAAAAGGGCTCAGTGTGAGTTACCAGACATTAAACGAGAGAGAACCGGGTTATAAGCAATCGATAAATGGCGGTCTTCAGAGTGATGTAAAACGCAGAAAGAAGTGAAAAGACGACGTCAAAATGAACCATCGACACTAGTTTTATTTTCCACTACACGAACTTTTATGAATAAAGGATCCCGAACAATCTCAGGAACAAACTCAAAAAGAGAGTTTATTCAAATTTAAAAATTCTTTTCACAATATATTATTCCGATATGATACTTAATATCTAATAACTACAAAGTTTCACAAAATAAATTCTAAATTATACTCTTTAAGGTGAGGAATAATAACATTTCGAAGTATCTTGAAATCATGCATAAAAAATAATTTAAGAGATCTTCACTTTTGGTCCATTGTTTGCGAAAGACCAACACCGAAATATCCGAATCCATCAAAAAAATATGGGATTCCTAATTCGTATCCCAGCATTGAGGCACTGTTGTTTGAGCCATCTCCCTTTTGAAGAAAACAGATAAAGGAGAGAGTAAGACTTTCTGTCCGGGACATTTTAAGACGTACGCGAAACACATTCCATAGAAAACGTTGGAGAAAACAACACTGGAGAAGGGAAGAAATAAGAAGACGTTTGGACCTACACTATAATCAATTCGGCCAGGAATGCAAGCCACGGATGCACCAGCTATTGCATCGCACACGACCCGACAGACCGCCGCCTCTTTCTCATAATACCTTCCCGCCTGCTCCTCGACGAGATACTTGGCCGCCCGAAATGGTCCGGGCGTCCCAGCGCGCAGACGAATCGAATGGCATGTGCGAGGGAGGAAGGAGACGGCATCGGAAAGAAAAAAGAAGCCCTAGGGATTGCGGGGGGGGGGGGGCGACGGCAAGAGAAGGAGTCGGAAAGAGCATGTGGAAGAATGGTGGCAAAGCGTGAGAGGAAGACCGTGGACGAGATGGGAAGGCGGCTGGTTAGGGGGTGTGGGCGGGGGATGGGGTGCAATGGCGCGAAGGGACTTGGTGGAGTCGGCCTTCGCACTTCTGGAGAGATGGAAAGTGTGAGGGCAGAGAGTGCCCCGGGGGCAGGTCAATGGGGTGGAGAGAGGTGCGGAGGGGAGAGTGGGAGGATCAAGTCTTGGACAGTGGCTCGGATCCTTCCCTCTACTCTACATATCCAGGGTTAAGAAGGCGAAGGGGGGACACTAAGGGGATGGAAAGGGAGTTGAGGAGGAGGTGGAGGAGTAAAATGGAGTGTGGGGATATAAAATGGCCTTTGGACAAAGTGAACGGCGAAATGGGGAAAGGAATTGAACGGAGGGATCGAGGTCTGCTCCTCCTTGACTGCACATCCCACAGGGTCCCAAAAGGCATGGAAAGGTGACGGGGTTATTCTGCTTGTATGTATGTTCTTCTCTTCGTGTACGAATTTGTGGTGTTTGGGATGAACGATGGGTCTGCATGAATAATGCGATGAAAGATAGGAGGATAGTGGGCAAGTACAGTCGAAGAAAATAGGTGAACTGCGTTTGAGGAAAAACGCATTTGGGGGATCGCGGAAAGTTATGGCTAACTGAACACGAATACTTTTCGGCACAGAAATGGAACTTCAGGGCAGACGTTGGAGCAAGGGAAACTACTGAAAAGAGGTCAGAAAATTTACGGCAATAGCTGGTGGGTTAGGTAAACTATTTAAATCTGCTGAAATAACAGCGGAGATAAAAAATATTATAAGAGAAAATAAAACTAAATTGCATAGATAAAAATACGATATTAGGAAATGTACTGTCGGTACTTCATATATTATAAACAGCGAGAAGCTTATTAACCATCTTGTGAATACGCTTTTTATACCAGGAAAAACAACCATCATTAATTAAAAAGCAGACGGTCATTAATTGATAAATTTGTTAAAGAATTAAGAAATATAATAAATAATAAACCATATTTCGTTAACAGGAGTAATTCTAATTTCTATAAGAAATCTTGAAAAGACCCTTCTAATTGCAGAAACATTCCTCAGTAATGAAAACGAACGGACTAAAATCCATTCTCAGAAACAATATAAATTATTGTTATATAGCTACAGTCATAGATTTGCATTTCAGTTTCAGTCATTACATAGCTTAAGGAAAAGAATATAATAGATACGAGGGTCATCCGGAAAGTAGTACCCGTTCGTGCCGCATGAAGTGCTGACGACGCGAGTAGCCGCTGGACGAGGTCAGATAGCTTCAGTGGCTTGTCTGCCTTCTCTGAGCCAAGTTGCGTGACGCTAGCATTGCCTGTGTTGTTTCTGTGATTGTTTACAATGTTTAAAAAAATTGAGAACGCCGCCAGTTGTGAAGTGAGGGCAGTGATTAAATTCCTCAATGCAAGAAACGTTCGCCCATGTGATATTCATCGCCAATTAAAGGAGGTGTATGGAGACAATGTAATGGACGAGTCGTCTGTTCGGCGGTGGTGTCGCAACTTCAACATGGGGAGGGGGAACACACACGACGATGAGCGTTCGGGGAGACCGTCTGTCATTACAGACCAACTGGTGAGCTCAGTTGACGAATTCGTGAGGAACGATCGGCGCGTCACAATTGATGACATCTGTGAGCATTTTCCCAATGTTTCTCGAACAATTGTTCATGAAATTGTTAAACACCATCTGCATTATGCAAAAATTTGTGCAAGATGGGTCCCTCGCATGCTTACAGATGAGCACAAAACCAAGCGTATGGCTGCAGCACTGACGTTTTTGGGACGTTATTCTGATGAATGAGACTCTTTCTTGACTCGCATAATTACTGGTGACGAAACATGGGTTTGTTATGCATCACCTGAGAGTAAACTACAGCCAATGGAGTGGCATCATGCTCATTCACCAAACAAACCAAAAAAATTCAAGACAGTTCTGTCCACCAGGAAACTCATGGCAACCATTTTCTGGGATCGACGAGGTGTATTGCTTATTGATTTTATGGCCCGTGGAGACACTATTAATGCCAATGCGTATTGTGAAACATTAAAGAAATTACGGCGGGCAATACAAAATCGGCGGCGAGGTCTATTGTCTACTGGTGTCATTCTCGTTCATGACAATGCCAGGCCTCATGCAGCTGGGATAACACAAAAACTTTTGCAGCAATTCAAATGGGAAACTTTCGACCATCCACCGTATAGCCCGGACTTGGCCCCTTCAGATTTTCATCTCTTTACAAAGCTTAAAGACTTTTTGGCAGGATAAAGATTTGACAGCGATGAAGAACTTAAAGAAGGAGTGACCCTGTATCTCAATGAGCTGGCGGCGAAGGACTATGCAGCAGGAATACAGAAACTTGTCACACGTTATGACAAATGCCTTAATTTGCTTGGAGATTATGTTGAGAAGTAGTTTAAAGTATCCTCTTTCAAATAAAATTTTTTATGTTTGTTAATATTTACTTTTGTGTCTTTATTTCACGAACGGGTACTACTTTCCGGATGACCCTCGTATATAGACTTAACCACATGCTAGCCACTGATGATGAGCTTTAAACTCTGAAGAGTTTTAATAAATGTAATAATCGTTATTTAGTGGCTAAACCTCTTTCAGGATTCGGCTGTACATCGTCATTAAAACTTCGGGAGTCACCTCCACAAATCGTCAATACATGTAATACCCATATACCTCTGTTTTACGAGATACCGAATTATTTGTTTTTAATGATACCAAGTTATTAGAAAAACTATGAGTGACAAAGAAAAATGCATAGAAACACAGAAGGCTCTTTTGGACTTTGTGAAAAATGGGCACGAATCACACCTTCATGCACAAAAACTGTGTTCGAAGAATAGAGACATGAAAAAAGATAAGTCGATAATATTGGCTATATTAAGAAATGGATTAGTTTACAAGAATTGAGATTTCAATGTTGGTACATTTTGTAAATGAATGTATTTAAAATATTATAGATGAATCACAGCGTAATATGTTATATGCACAACAATATTATTATAAAAGTGTTGCAATATACTATATAACTTTTTTAAATACTTAAGGTATAATACCGCATAATAGTAATGTATTTGAGCACATTAATAATTCACACCGTTCACGAAAGCCTATCTGTCAGATAGTTTTAAGTCCCACTGCGAGCAAGAAAATTGGAAAAATTCTGGCACCTTCGATCCCAGGTGCGTACCTTGATTGAGAGTACCGGAGCATCTTAATCCTTTTAAGACACATTGAGACGAATCGTAAGCCATAAATTACGAGAAAAAAACTTACTCTCCCCTTCCCCTCAGCAGTAACGAAAACAACTAGAAATTTTTTTGCCGTAAAGAAAACTCCATCATGTAGAACGACGAAACGGAAAGGCAAAAACATCCACTCCCGTGTTTGCAAGATCGAAAGTTTGCAGGAAACGATACCAAACACGTGCGGTATCTTCGAATACTTCGAAGCGCAAACACACAACCCTCTCTCCACTTCCTCCTCTCCGTCCTTCTCTCACTATATCTGCTGTACAACTTTCCCTTTTCCCGGGGAGCGAGGGGAATTAAAAAAAAACGTGGAAGTCTCGAGAAAAATAGAGAGAGCATAACACGGAATATGAATTCAAAGTGAGAGACAGATTTTGAAATAAAACAGCTGAGAATTAAAAGCATAGGCGGGGGATGAGACGGATCAGAGCAGGGAGAGGGGGGAAAAATAATAGGATCGCTTGAGACGGGTCCGCTTTGACGCTAAGGCAAGGGATATGGCAAAAGGGTTTGGTGATGCCGGTAAGGCCATGGGAAAGGGGGATGAGGGAACGAGGGGAGAAGGTTAGGTTGAGGTATGAGGGATTTATATTTTGGGTAACAACGGGACTGTTGGAGAGGAGTGGGAGTATACAGGCGGAGGTGAGGAGGGCGGGAAGGGGGAAGAGAGAGAGTGTGAAGGGGGCGCGGTGGTGCCGAGGTAAAGTTTGCAGAGTACGGCCGTGGGACGGGCAGACACGGGGACGTAATGGACGGAGGTGGAAGCATCTGAGGGAAGGAACGGGGAGAGGAGATAGAAAGAGCGCTGCTAAGTGGGGAAGGTGGAAACGCCTAGTTTTCCATCCGCTTATAAATCCAAGTCGACGCCTGGTTGTTCGTCGGTGGGTAGGAGGAGAGAGGGGGAGAGATGAAGGTGGGCGAGCCGGGGGTTCTAGTGCGGGCGGGAGATGTATAGGGATGGGGTCGGGAGAGGAGGACAAGAGTGAGTGTGTGTGGGCCTGGGGAGGGAAAGGGTGAAACGAAGGCCTATGGCGAGAGAGAGAGAGAGAGAAATTAGGAGAGAAGAGCTGCGCGACGTCGGACACGAATGACTATGGCAATCTTCCCGTCGCAACCCGCGTGAAATATCGCAGGGACCTCGACCGAAACAATAAGGCCTTCCAGGGTTTCCAAGGTAAATCAAATCTTTCCCTCCTTGTCGAGGATACAAAAGGGTTCAAAGCTTCGGATGGCAGAGAATACGGGGTAAATGCAAAAGTGAGGCGCTTTAGCATTTAGCCTACAAGATTTATGCAATTTATTCGTCACTAGGTGGATCTTATCCTGTTTGAGTCATTTCATTCGAGCATGAAAGTTTTCATAAAACAATTGAAACCATAGAATGTATTTCTCCTTCCTTGACTTACATAAAACCTATCGCCAAAACTATGAAAAATTAGAGAACTCATTTGTTCACAGCGTTCATTTTGAAGTGGTTTCGAGTTGTTAGGAAATTATGCATTTCCATTGTGTTTTTCCGACCTTTCTTGGCGTACGAGGCTGCTGTACTCCGGGGTTAATGATCTGGATTAGGAAAAAATAATACTAATATGTAAAAATAACCAAAAATATGTAAACTTTCTTATGTTAGAAAATTAAATACTGAGTATCGGAATTGACTTGTACTGGGAAAAAAATTTAAACGCTATCGACGTTTCAGAGGATAAAATAGTACTTAGCCGAACACTTTTGCCTTAATATTCTTAATACATTTTAAGTTTCAGATAAAAAGAATGACTCAGACAGGAATAAAAAAGGTACCTACCTGTAATATCTAACTGGATAATTAAAAAATATTTTCAAAAAATAAAAGAAGCAAAGAGGTTGATGGTGAAGTAGAAAAAGAAATAAAACTGAACGTGAGAAAGACGCATGACGTACGTAAAAGGTTTCGTGATCCATCAAATTGCTGAACAGAATTCCGAGCACATACTGAACGAAGCCATACAAGTGGAAACATGTACACACTGAGGCATTGGAGTTTTCTAGACGAGAAAAGTCGGGATGAAATGGGAAGTTGAAAGAAGGCTTCGGCCTCAAGCTGAATTGTTCATTTTTGTAAAAGTACGAAGAATACGTGAAATCTTAACTTGGATTGGGTAAAACAAGCTTCAGAGAATGGGTTCAACACTAGGTTCTTCAAATAGATAAGGTCGTAGAACGGACGAGTTTATGCTAAAATATATGTATTTTTAAAAGTACATACTCAAATATTCATGACATGTTAAATAAAGGAAAACTCGTAATAATGGATTTTTGAATTCCATTCATATATATATATATTAATTTACGCAATTTGTAAACACCAAAAAAGTGTATCTATTTCCCGTATAATATTTCTATCTTTGGTTTTTATTAAAATCTGAATTTGACCTTAATAACATAATTTCAATTAAGCAATATAATAATAATAATGAAATTCATCAATAAGATAGAAGAATACCTGTAAATGCCGATGATACTGCCCAGAAATGATTAAGCAATAACCATACATCTAAGTTAACAGGAATTATGATTCCGACCTTTGCACTGGTTCCATCCTTTTTTCAACATGCGAAGAAAAATGCGAAAATATTCGAAACAAAATTCGTCCCGTGGTTAATGAATATGGCCGCAAACGTTTTCTGTGGACGAATGTTACGTCAATTCATCATATGAAAAATTGGCATTCGACTATGTCAAAGTCAATAAGGATTGCATCTGACAAAAAATTCGTACCAATTGAATTTTTTAAAGTTTTGATACACGTTTTAAAATAAATTAATCAGGTTTAATTCATTTACTCATGCTTACTTTTATTTAAGACATTCAATTACATCGCACGCGCCGAATTTTTGTTTTCTCTAGTTGGAGTGTGCTGTGAACTTAGATCTCAATTTGAAACTCATTCCCATGCGGGAAAAATTGCTATTTACCTACGATAGGTTTCTCCTATCTATCAGCAATACATTATTTATTTCAAATTAACGAATGTGGATGTGTAAGGCTAAGGAAAAGCTACTGGTATATGCAATTACGAGAAAAGAATAAAACAGTCTAAAGCCATGTCATTAAAATGTCACAATAACGCCTGGATTGCTACGCTTCCCGCTTTTCCCAATGTTTGGCGGGGCGTACTACATTTCGGGCGCACTGCCTACAGCTGGATGACGCACGGTGAAATCGTTGGAAGTGGATGGGAAAGAATGAAAATCGGCTGGCGGCTGTTTCGAACGGTTAAAGAAATACATGGGAGGTTAAAGAATCTTGCAAGTGTATTGGCATCATCATGAGGAAGAATCCGGCACTTTATGTGCGTCTAACTTGAAAATACCTGCCCCAGGAAGTCTCGATATTTACTGGGGCAGATATTTTCAACGTTTACATTGTGTGAAAACAAATCCCAGCCCCCTGAAATAAATCAAATCAGCAATATTTAGTACATGTATTCTATCAATTCTATACCTTAAAAAAACTTTATTCATAACGTCTTATTTGCTTTAATCGGCGAAAAGAGTGTATCTGCCTTCCTAATGGAATCAGTTTAATTTATCTGGAAGATCTAGGTTGAGCTTAACCATATCATTTAAGGATATTTAACGAAAAAAAAACCCAAAGGGTAGGGAAAACTGCCCTCAGATTTCATAATTGGTTTCTTAGATTGACAAAATATACATATTTCTATCTTTGCATACTAATTTCCAAGTACTATACAATTACAAAACTTTATGTTAAGGTACAACTTTAGAAGTTCGAAAGTATTGCATCAACACAAAGATGACATCTGATTATACACCGAAGAGAGACACGTGTAATACACTCAACGAAGCGAGTATGAAGCAATAGAGATGCAAAATGTTATGTATGAACTCAGACTAACCCTTTCAAGAAACCAAAAATGTTTGTAATCATGATGTATCTATCTTTCACATAAAAATGGGTGAAACTATTCCAACGCTTTTAACAATATTTGTCGGGGAAATTTTATGAATGGTACCTCTTCCTTTGCATCAACCATGTGATCACTAGAAATCGTTTTCGTCGCAATATTTTGCCTTATTTAAAATATTTATAGTTCCATGGCACATAGTGTTTAGGTCTAATGTCGTAAGAAGAGAGTTTCAGTGACCTCTACTTTAAATAGACGGATTTTCTCCTATAAGGTATAAAGATCTACGCCTGTTTCAAAAGATTTATATTTACCAATGATCTCTTCTTTAATTTATTATATTATATACTTTATTATATAATTTATTATATAATAATAATTCCGTATAGAATTATGAATTCATACTACGAAAGGTCACTAAGCAAACGGTAGGATAGGAATTTCCAGTTCCGATTACCTATTTTCTGGCGATAATGGAAGAAATAAAGGATTCATTCGATATTCGTCACAGCGGTTGCTTTCACTCCGAAACATTAACCTCACTACCACCTCTCATGCAGAAAACCTTAGCGTGAATTCATCTGAAATCCGTTTCTCCCTCCACATTCAAAACTGTAGCCGGGAATTATTGATAGAGGGCTTAAAACACCATTAATCACTCATTTGGAATCGCAATCATTTTGCAGGGTAGAGTAATTCGCATCCAGTTAAAACTTTGGTATATGTTAGTCCAGAATATATGATGACGCCATCAAACCGACGCAATCCCTAATTTCGAATTCAATCCCGATATTCGTCATTGTCCTGGTTGATTTATAATATCCCTTTTTTAATTGAAACAGGGAAGCTTTATCCGAAATAAAAAATGATATATCCTTATTAAATTAACATCTTGGGTATTTAGCGATAGGGACAACAAATTGATTATTGCACTATAACTAAAAATGACCTCCAAAATGTCCCTATATCAACGATCTAGTCCGCATCATTTTTTTTCCCTGCGGTATTTGGCAGTGGCCCTATTTTATTTAGTCGACCCAGGTTTCGGCAACTAAAGCATAGTTTCGAAGTAATCTTTGGAATTCGATTCTTATTGATTCTCATTATTTATAGTTTTAAACGAATTCAAGAATGACTATTTTAACGCACTATCAAAGTGTCATTTATAGTACTTTTCCAAAGTCACCGACATATTCATTTCAGAATGAAATTCTGAAACAAAGCCTTCACTGTATTGGTCCGAGTTTGGAAATATTAATTCAAAATTAATTGCCTCCATGATTAAGTAATGAGACGATTGAGACTAACATTTACAAATATTATTGACATCCAGGATTAAACTTTTAAACCAAACCTGCGACATCAAAAACGAAACGAGTACGTGGATGATGACTCGATGAGTAATAATCGCTAAAAAAATAAACTATATGTTTCATATGCAATATATATATTATCAAAAAAGAAATATAAGTTTCGGTAAGTATAACACTTGCTTAAAGTGGTAACCTTTTGAGAAAGATTGACCTTACACGCAAACTAAAAAATTAAAAAATGTTTTGAAAGAAAATTAGTACATACCATAAAGGGCACTGGTAAGCAAATCTTTATTCTCCAATATTAACGCTCAGATGGGTATAGAGCAATCATTCCTCGCAAACGAGAAGCAAAGGCGCAATGAACGAAGCGCGTTTCCCATTAGGGTGTTGGATTCCAGGCAACAAATCATTTAGGATGGGAATTGCGGTTACCAATAATATGCGGGTAGTGTTATAAAATTCGATTGCAAGTGGTAGCCGCACAGTCGAAAATTAGCTTATGAAAACAAAGATAGCCAATGTTGTGGCTTTCTGACGTACATTGGTTTCAATCGATTGGGCTCCAATGGGTGCCAAACTATTTGAATTCAATTAAAAAAAAGCACAGGCGGCACAAAGGCGAGGATTCTGGGTAATTGAGATACTACTGCTATCATGTAAACTCCTTGTTATCTATTTGATCAGTTCGATTGCACACTCGTACCAGAATTTTTAAGCCTTAAAACTAACCCGAAGAGCTTTCTTTATATTCATATTTTACTATTTGATTATTAAGAGAAATCATTGAAATATATTTAGCTAATATCAAGAAGAAGTACAACGAATGGGAGGATATATAAACTACAGATAATTCAACCACACAAAAAATACTCTGTAAAAGTTAATTACTAGGTGTTAATTCTTTTTAATGTTTACAAAATTGCAATTATTGTATAGCGGAAGTTAAATAAAATTTCCATATGATTTCCAATGGTTAGAGATGAGAATGCAGTTCAATCAGAAAATGCATCCATTGAGAGTGAATTGAGATTTCAGCTGAATTATTTTCTCAAAACCCCGATTACCATTAAAATACTTATAATCGCTTCAGCAGTTTTTACTTCGAATCCTAATTCTTATTATATAATGTATCGAAAAATTATTCTTATCGGAAGGAAATGCTGATCGTAGAACATAACGTTTCGAAGTACTAAACTAAACTAATCACAAACTAACCACAAGTTAGCGTGAACCAAAAAAACATTCCCCGCAGCACTACGCTATCCTTGGCCTGTTAACTGTTATCTCATTTACTTCCCCACTCCTTTCTACGCGAGGATCGCTGCGAAGCAATAAATCAGCCCTGGAGTTGCAAGGAGAGTGGGACGCTGACGAAGGGGTGGGTCTCGTGGAGGGACGGGGCGGAGGAGGCATGGGGGAGAGAGAGGGTTGGAGGGTGCAGGAGTATACGGACGGCACGGGCGGTAGCCGCACTGGCGGTTCAATCTGCGGCAGCCTACCGCAGGCCTTAATGGGCCAAGTGGGCCGAGATATAATAAGAGGCGGCAAGAAGGCGTCGTCGATATATTCGTCACCAAGGTTTTTCTTGCGGTGAAATACCTACTTAAGGGCAATCCACTCTGTATTGTTTTAATCAAGGATATACGATTCGAGAGAAAGTTGCTTATTACATTTAATCTTTGCATAGTATATTTTAAGGAGGGAGATACACCAAGTAAAATTTTCGAAAGAACGTGCATGCGCACTTTTAAATAATGAATTTTAGAAGAAATATAATTTTGACCAGCATATTAACATTCATTTAAGTAAAAACTTTAATGAAATGGGACACATTAATGATCCAATTTTATCAGATGAAAAACGGTTCAGAAGACCTAAGGGTCTGTCAATAAATATTGAATTTCCCATTCTTTTGTATTTTAATCCATATAACAAACGAAATACTAACTTCACATAGCATATACTAGAATTATAGGCATTAATGCTTCAAAAAACAAAACAATTTTCACACTTCAAATATTAAATGACAGGTAATTGTCCCAGATGAACATCATCATGAAAATTTAAATATAATAACTTAAGAAAACGACACTTGCAGATAAATGCTGGAATATACACAAATAAAGAAACTAAAACCTTTCCCGAAGAAAGAAATAAAATGGTGGTGGATTCCATTCAGGGACAATAAATTACCCAACAGAACCTCGTTAGTACCCGTTAGACCACAAATCTTCAAGTACTCAAAGCCAAGTAAACTTATTACATTAGAGCGGAGTATTCACTGAAATCAGTTCACGTAAAGGTCCCACCTCGAAGCATTCTTCCTCTCCCCATCTCAGATCCCAAAGACGGAAGCAGAGGAGGGAGGATTCGGCAAGTGAAGGAAGCAAGAAGAGAAAGATAGGGAGGGATATGTGTGCGGAGGAAATAAGGAGAGCGAGGGAGGGGAATATGTAGGAGCGAGGTGGTAGCGGGGATACGATAGGATTGGGAGAGTGGGGTCGGATCGCAAGAGAGTAGAGGAGGGGGGAGAGAGACACAGGGAGGGTGGTTGAAGAGGACTTCTGGGGCGATACCTCTCAGTTCGGCCGAACATTACAATGCCAGTCGACCCCTCCGCCCGCCCGCCTCCACTCCCTCGCTACCACCGCCCCACACCGCTGCGCCACCGCACACGGCGCCCTTCGCACTCCTCCCAAACGCCAGGGACTCCCTTCAAACTCCGCCACTCCCTCTCTGGCAATCCAAACAGCCTCCAAACTCCTCGCGCCCTCTACGCTTCCTCCCTTACTCACTCCTTTTTCCCGCACTTTAAACCATTCCGCCCGTATTCCCTATCTATTCCCATTCCCAGCCACTCTCACCACCCTCCCTCCCACACCGCCACGCCCACATCACACACACACACATACTCGCGCACGTACACACACAAACACATACTCGCTATTTCCAGCTTTACCAAAGTTTCCGAGCAAACTCTCACGACTTCAGTGCGAGAGGGAGGGAGAGACCTTCGAAGTTCCCCCGTGCGTCTTCCTAACTCTACTCTCTCATTCCAACTCCTCCCGCCCCCACCCTCCCTCTCACTCACTCTCCTCTCCCAATTTTTCCATCTCCCCCTCCCTCCCTTCTCGTTCCTCCTCCTCCGTCCCGCTCTCCCGTTCTGTTCCACCTCCCCCGTGGGAGGGAAAAAAGGGGAAAGACTCCTTCGCTGCTTTCCCCGTCCCGATCTCTTTTCCTCCCTTTCCCTCCACCCACTCTCCCAGACATTCTCCATCCATACCTCCTACATATTACTACACCTCTCCCCCGCGATTCCCCTCACCCTCAAACGCCACCCCTGTCTTACTTTATCTCCATGGCGCACTCCCCCAAGTTCCTTCAGCGACTCCGATGTGTGTGTCCCTCACCCCCTTGTTTCCTCCAAAAACCAACCCCACCCCCGTGCTCCCTCCCTTCTCTCCACCCTCCCAGTGCCAATCTTTTCCCTCGAAACTCTTCCCGTGTTCTTCTGACTGTCTCACCCCCTCCGTCCCCTACTCCATACCTCTTCCTCCTCACCCGGTCGCCGCCTCCTGACTTGGTCCTCCCCGCACCCCTCCACCTCCACGCCCTCATTCCACTTTTCTTCCCATCCTACCCACCAACCTACTACGCCCGCACACACACGAACGCACTCACACACATACATTCAAACACACACACACACGCGAGCTCCACCTCTTCCGCAAACCCCATTTGCTACGGAGTTGAGAGCGGACTTAGGCAATGGACTGGCATTAATTCCTCTTTAACCGCCGACAGGTGTGCTATTTTCTCGTCGTTTCTGCCGCCGCCTCTCTCCAGCCCTCACCCTCCTCTCCCTTCCCCCCTCAACCACCCTCCCGGTCCCTCCTTCGCCTCCCGATCCTGTGGCTCTTTTCTATTAAACCCCCGTCCCGCCTTCCCTCAGACACTATCCTCGGGATACCCTCCCCCACCGTAGCACTCCCTCTACTCGAGCCATCCCGAGTAGGGGGAAACTCACCCACCACCGGATCCTCCCAGCCTCCTCCCTCCGACATCGAACTCCACGACTCCCATAACCCACTTCGTCTTTCTCTCCGCGTCCCGAAACCCGACATAACGCTTCCAGAAACTCCATCGCACTTGAACCTTTGATCTCTCATTTTCGAATCTCATTTCTGCGTGCCATTCTCCCCCAACTCCCATTGTCCCTCTTTCCCCTCTCTGTCTTTCTCCCTCCTGCCCTCATCGCTCCTCTCCGCGTCGCAACTCTACAAACCCTCACCACTCGCCCCTCTCTTTCCTGTATCTCTCTCCTTTTGGCACCCGCTCCGTTTTGATACGAAGAAACTGACCTTTTTTTTGAAAAAAATAATTGTTATTAGAGGAAACCGACCATTCAATAATATTCAAGCATGATTTTACCAAGACATTCCAATCGATTTCAACATCCAAACTTAGTAATTTGAAAATGGGCAATTAGGCGCAATTATTTTATGTCACCTTTATTTACAATTTAATGATTTAAGCTACTTTTAACAGAAGTGTGAACGCATTCTGTGACAATTTCCTAAAATTATCTTTTATATTTTTCTTGAATGAAGTTGACGAAATATTAGGTTTCCATTTAATGAATTATCTATCGAAATATCTTTTGCCGGGCGAGCCATACATCATTAGCGATGACGCTCGACAGAGCACTCAACAGACCAGGACAGCGACCGTCTTTCACTGAATGGAGTTTTGAATTATATTTGAGAGGAGACCTATTCGTTTCCTTTCTCGCAGTTTCTGTAACTAATGAACGGAATTTATTTTCTAAAAACTCTTTAGAAAGTATGGATATCATTTTACAGCTATATTTTGAAGCATAAATTATAGAGGTATTGTGTTTAATATCTATTGGTTTGAAAAAATCTATCTGAATTCAGTTTTAATTAGTAATTATTTTATCCTCTATGGTAATTAGTAATGCCAGCATCCCAAATACCACACGAATGTTCAATTATATGGAGAATCTTTTTGTAAGTGACGCCACTATTTAATCCTTAATAACCATTTTCTTGAGTTATTTTTTGCGAGTATTTGTGAATGCTAAAACCCTTTATCAATTAAGTAATGCATGAAGAAATATTTTGAATTTAGTACCCATCTCATTATAATATTTTTCATTCAATCAGAAATATTATATCTAACATTGATCTGATAAAAAAATGTCAACTAAAAGGTCATAGACTAGTTACAGCAGAATCTTAACGAATTCATTATTTTAACTGATAATGTGAATTTCCCGTTTGGCTTGTCTCTTACCGTCGAAAATTGGAGAATCAATTTTTAAATTAGGAAATACAGATATTTTTTATTGAATTTTACAATGAAAACTAAACTTGAATGGATGGAAAAGGTGGATTTTCAACTAGCATTCACATGCTAAAATGGACTTATTAATTCCGCAGAAGGAAAATGAACTGAATTATACAATACAATATGAAACTCGATGCTTGAATGTCCCCTCATAATCGCGTTTCTCCTCTTTTAGTCAAACCTTAAATTGCAACACAATTCACTAATTATTATCAGGGGATAACTGCTCCAGCCACCAACTTAATTTCTAAATATTCATGTTTTGCAAACTTTTCCAATGCATTATGGCCTTATCTTAAGCTGGCCTGCATATTGACAGTTCTGATTACGTTCATCAGATTTTCACAAAAAGATATTAATCCTTAACAGTAAAAATTATTTTATAAGAATATAGTCTTTGAGCTATAAGCCCATAGATTCTTGAAATAACGCCATTGATAGTGTAAGCAAACATTTGATAAGGTTTACCTATTTTCGTCATTATTGCTAACACACCCAGGGACGTTTGGCCGAAAAACCTCAATTTGATGAAGTGTGAAGCTATGACAACAGGATTTGACGTAAGAGCAATAAATATGCTATTCCTTCGTTTCTTGGAGAATCGCGATCGTACCTCATACCAAAGTGGAAACTCATGACTATCTTTGCAGCTAATTAATTCATAAGATATCCAAAACACATCTAAACATATTAAAACGGATACTCAACCTTATTTTATATTTATTGTAGAAGTGACTGCTAATTAGACATTAGTGAAATATTTAATTTCGTAAAAAGCAAAAACATCAATTGATATGCATATGGAATCGGCACAAATTATTACATTTTCAGCAAATAAAAATTTTTAAAGTATTTTTTTAATAAATCACGGGTCTCTGTTTAAGTTGAAAAGAAACACAATATTACTCCTTAATCAAAGACTCTGATATAACAGTTAATCAAGTATGAAAAAGAGCAATGTAACTACACAGGAAGTAAAGGAGTCGAGCTGTATAACCATGTGAAGCGACGTAATGAATGACGAGAAAGAAGTTTCAATTTTTATAAAATTTAAATGCCGTCAAACAAATACAGTAATAACTGGAATATCACTAACACAAATAGGAAAATTAAATAATGAATATATTAATTCATTGTAAATGAAAAGGGACCTGATATTTGGTTAAAAAGTTCTAGGATTTAACGACAGAGTGCAGTCATATCATGTATTGCCATTTTAAAATGTACTGCACTTGTCATAAATTCAGTGACTACGCAGTTAAACGAATTTTTAAAATAACAATTACTTAATTTTCGAATCTGAAGTAATATTTTTTCTCATATTCGGCCAAATACGCCTACTGAATCACGTTAAGCGCTATAAACGGTATTCCTTCTCCGTTTATTCAGCACGTGGATAACGTAAAATAAAGACATTAGCCTGCTAGTTCAGTTAATATAAAAACGTGAATTTCGTTGGTGAGAAATTTCGGAGAAGGAGAGAAAAGAATATGCTGAGGAATTTCGTAAGGATTTTGTTCACGGACGTTGCTCAACTGAGTCGTGGACGGAAAAATCTGGATGCGAGAGGTAATAGCCACATTTCTTTTGACAATCGAAGCGAATGAATGAAAGGGGTGTGGCAGACAGAAAGAAACAGAAGCAAGTGGAGGAAGAATATCTTAGAGAAACCGAGAGAGAGAGAGAGGGAGAGAGGGAATGGATGGGACTGGGGTGAATTGGGGGATGAGAGGAGATGAAACGGATAAGTTGCGCTTAGCGGAGGTTTGAGTTTTCGGAGGGCAGCCATGCTCGGAAGAAAAGCGATGTCAGATGCCTGGAGTCAGTGACAGGGATGGCAGCGGCGGAGCGTTAGCGAATCGGAGAGAAATGAAGAATGGCGCGAGGCGGGGCGAGAGAAAGGAGCGACGGAGCCGGGGGAGGGGTGAAAGAGGGCGAGAGAGTAGAGTAGGAGAGGAGACTTGAAAGAGTGAGCGGTAGAGAGGAAATAGACGGAAAATCGAACGGGGAGGTGTGAGAGGGGGAGGGAGAAAGTAAGTTTCGGCAAGATCACCCGTTCCGTTGAAAGAATCGATGGGGGCAAGAGAAGGCTAGAGATAGACGGTCTGGAACGAAGGAGCGAAAGAGGAATGAGGGAGAGAGTGAGGCCGCGGAACGAAGGATGTAGGTGCGACGGGAGACGAACAAACCATTGCTGCGGAGGGACAGCCGAAGAGAGGAGAAAATGAGGGAGAGGCGGACGAAAGTAGAAAGGAAGGGAAGACGGCCTGAAAGACGAACGAAGAAGAAGAGACAAAAGACGCTCGAAATTAAGCGCGCGTGAAATGGAGGAGCGGGCTCTTATAAAAAAAAAATGAAAGAAAAATAAAAAAAAGGAAATCGGTATCACGGCGACAGGGCGAGAAGTTTCGAACGTGGGGACTTCTGGAAGAAACGGAGATTAATGAGGAGGACACAATAGTGCGGGAGAGAGAGGAGGGAAGAGTGAGGAGAAGGAAACGCAGGAGCAAAAGAGGGTGGATGGGCGAGGTGGGTGGATGATGAAGAAGGGAGGTCTATATTCCAGGGGGACGGAGTGGGGAGGGGGAGAGGGACTTGCGCGAGCCAAAACGTTAGAGCGGGTAACAAACCAGGATAAATGGAAGCCGTGGGAAGGGTGAGATTGAGAAAAATAAGGAGAGATATCGCTCGAAACCGATAAAAAAATAAGGAAGCGATTGAGGCAGTGGGGAGGGAGACGGACTTGGGAATTGGAGAGGGAGAGAGCAGAAGCGTGGTAAGAGAGTGCACGAAGAAACGGGGATGGAGGAAGCGCGATGGATGAAGACGGATGAAATTTTAAAAGCCTCTCTATAGAGAATTGAATGGAAGCTTAACTGACTTTTATTTCACGCTAGAGTGGCATTCTTCCTCGTTTTTCCTATAGGGGAAAATAAAACTAGCGCTTTGGCTGAATTATAATTGGAGTTATTGCCAGTTCAGAGAGAAATTTTTTCACCTCGTGAATCAATTGAGCTGCTATCCATACATTCACCAATTGGAAAAAAAATGATAACCCCTCATACGAGAGCATCATTTCTTTTTTAAATATATTGCCTTTTAATAAGTGTATAATAACCACGAATCTCCCCTAAAATTAGAGGTCACCTGAGATCAATAAATCCAGAAAAGGGCAACAGAGTTAGTACATGGTGTAGAGTTAAGACTCTTACTCAGCATGAAAGCATATCAGAATTTTAAGGAAAACATAAGTTTCAATCATGCGGTAAATGTATGAGCAAAATGCAATGATATGCATTTTTTTAATGGATGTATAAGCACACGCACACATTTAGCGCTAGAATATCCTTCTTCTTAAATAGTCTATAATGTTTTGCTATAAATTGCTGGTAAAATATGAGAGACACATTTCGCAAATGTGCATTTATTTGAATTTCTGCCCAACTTATAGATTTCGTATTTAATTCCAGTTATAACGAGTAACTGACATTTAAAACACCGCCCAATTTTACACACAATTTTGGCATAATCGGCATGGCGTGCGTGGCTAATAAAACATTCCAATTCTTTTAAGCATTTCAAAGCTGAACCACTTTCTAAACATAATCGTAATTTTGTAACACAGGAAAGGTTCTTTGAATCTCTTTTTCATTCCAAAGGAGTTCACTTCTGAAGGAGACCTGGTTTTACGTGTTTAATATTTTCCGTAAATTTGTGTACGAGTAACTAATGCAATCTCACGTAAGAAGATCGCTCACGCACATTCTTATATTCCGTAAAGTTCTATAATTTAAGAAACTGAATTCATGTCGAAACAAAGCCACAACTGACTGGTTGTTCTCAGTGCTTGTGTAACGACTATTTGCACTCTGAAGAAGACCGCGCACTGACCTTGAGAGACGGCATTAGTGTTCAACCATTTTGAAAACTGTATAAGGTGAAAAATGTGTCGTAGATAAGTTACCGTAGTGCAAACCACCAATTTTTTCTTTATTCAGTCGAGGAATATATAAACCTAACATAGGTCTCCAGTCGTAAACCTGGCGTTCATCACTCAAATCCACGGATTTGATATTTCCTGGCGAAAATATCTGTTCTTTAAACATCTCCGTCCCATAGATGGCAACACAACCTTCTAACTTCCAAAAAAGCTTATCATCGAAATCGTCGATCGGCGCCAATCGCACGAATACTCAGTCCATATTTGTGCGAGTAACACAACATTCAATGCCGCGAAACCAGTTTCTGGATTCCCAAAGAATTTCTCAACAAAATTATCGACTGACCTTTTTGAATAAATAAGAAAATTTACAGGGAATCCAATATTTTCGCATTCGTAAAAATAATTAATTTAAAATTATTATATACATATCATAACGAGTGCAGTATAACCAAACACAAAAATGAAGATTAATAATATTTCAGGATGTATCAGAAAAAATAAGAAATAATTTTATTAATTGTTCAGGATTTAATTGATTAATGTCTAGCAGCAACACACACCAATAATCCGAAGGACGAAAAATATTCCATTTTAAGGTCAGCAATCAGTCGATGATAGAATTATGTAAAATATAATGTAAAAGAATAGAGATAGCTGTTAATAAGAAAAATGAATTGCTTTTTACAAAGTACTCTTCACTTTTTGTAAAAATAGAACAGGCAGGCGGCGAGATCGTGCGCCCACAAGAGAAACTGATCCTGATGTAGGCCCTCTAACGGTGTTATTATCCAAATATTATATATTTCTGAATAATGGATATTGAAAATATAATTATTACTACAAAGTTGGTTTGATATTAATATTGAAGTACCAACAACATTTTAATGATATACCATGTCATTAGGGTTCACCTAGGATTCAACGCTTCAAAAATATTTAATGGAACCCCTAGGGAGCAAAACAGATGCATATTGATTTTAATACAAAGCTCTGAGATTTAAAAAAGTCAGAATAATTACGGAATATTCAAGTCTTTTCGTTTTCCTGGAAACTAATCCCGCTGAGTTCTGTATTCTTGATAAAAATAATTGACTAGATATTTTACTTCAATGAGACTCCTTAAACTTTGGTAACTAGTCTTTCCTGTATATGTATCCTTAAGGGATATTTTTTTTCCTTTTTCCATTGATGCTATTTAAAACAGGAAGCAAATTACGAAGAAATATTTGCTATCAATACAAAAATTTATAGAGAAATAAGTCATGATGTTTACGAAATTTATTACGACGATTAGACGACATTGAAAAATATTGCACTGAGTGGGGTATTGGCTTCAATAGACAATGCTGATAACGTAAAATGGTTGAGTGTGGCTGTCATATTATATCAAAATTGAAAAATTAGCGGAAAAAAGTGTATAAAATATTTCTTTCCTCTTTAGACGTACCTGAATGTGACGCGAAAATTTTGAAACATCTAAAAAATATCATTAAAAATGCATTAAAATAAAAGAGCTGCTAGGTTCGTGAAAAATACTAACAAAGAAAACGGTAAACAAACATTTGGTGATTTGGGATGGGAACTTTGGAAACTAATATGCTACGAGGCATAAAACCTGCAACAGTGATATAAACTGGGTTAACATCAGTGTGGCCACCTTTCGCGCAGACTGTGTGTTATGGCTGATGTTCGGCTTTCGGTTTACTGCCCTTTATATTTTATGCAAATCAGAGTAATAAGTCATCTCACAATGCATGTGCAGACCACAAACGATTTGATAAAATTAGATTGATATTTCGATTCGTGAGATAGAAAATTCTGTTTTTCCCTCGAATAATTCACGGCCATTAAACAAGAGAGGTATCATTAGATTAAGTACATAAAAAGGGTTTATAGAGTTATTCCTCGGCTGATCTATGGCTGATATTCCAATACCCTATCTAAGCACAACCCTTCTTCGACATTTAGGAGAATTGCAAAGGCGGACGGATGGGATCTAAATCTTCAGACATTTGATTCTTTATGATTTATAGGATATACGAGGATACGTATACGTGGATTATTGGATTTCTTATAGTAACAGGTATTTCTATATAAGACCATAAACCAAAAGAAAACAGGAATGTAAAACTGGTAAGGAATCAATAAAAGTTATTTCCTAGGCTTTCCCTGTCGAGGGTCAATTTTAGTACGCAATAAATAATATGCTTATTTTAGTTAACATTGAAAGTGGACTTATTTAATTACAGGGCATGATTATTTTAAATATAAAAATTCTAAATATTAATTTATCATAATTAATTTAATGTACCTATGAAAAGTAAAAATTCACCTTAACTTGGAAACATAAAACGTCTTTAAGGCCTAAGTTATACTTCATCTTGGTTCCTATTTCTAAGAGAATAACTCAATTTTTAGAAAGAGATCAAATACATATCCGAAAGGGAAACAATATAAATTCTATAGGCAAGAGAAACTTACAAACGACGATAATTCATTCTTAAGGAAGCGATTAATTGTTTACCAGATAAATTAATTTAGAATACTTATGACATTACCTATTCAGCTGCAAATAATACGATATCTTCCCCAAATGAATAGCGAGAAGCAATGTATATAAAAACAACAGAGCAGAACAAAAACACAGATTTCATAAAACAAAGTGAGTAAAAGCAACAAAAATTCATTACTGCCCCTATGCACAGGCCGTTGGCTCATTAGGTTATATTTAAAGTAAAGCTACCAAAGCCAGCAGGGATATAATAGGTTATGGTGGCATATCCTCACTACAGGACCATCTCTCTCGAGTTTCTGCTCATTAGCGTGTGGTGGAAGCGATAAAAAACGGTATGACACTGCAACTTCAATGGAGATGATAACCAAGAAGATTAACTATTCCCACACCCTTCGATTGCGCTCGCAAAAATGAGTGCCGGGTGACCCTTCCACGGGGTGGGCCGCCTGCGATGGCAGTGAGATGGAATTTGTCAGCAAATGTAGTGATGGGTGATGCGGGGATTTAGGACGGGGAGGTCGCAAACGGCAGGGAGGATCAAGTCCACAGGGAATGCAGGGTAGGGGTATTGGAAGAGGGAAGGACGGGTGGGAGATAGTAAAGCAAACGCGAGGAGAATGAAGATTTATGGGAGGCCATTGTCAAGGAAAACGGGAAGGATGGATTGAAATCGCGAGGATGAGACGAGCAAGATGGACAGCGAGGGAAATAACGCAATACGGCGCCGAAACGAATAGCCAATGCGCATCGAGGTGGGAACTCGAAATGGTTACAATCCGAGAGCAAAAAATCACTGACGAGACACATTGATTGTTTTACGTGAAATTGGTTAACCAAGTGAGGGAGTTCCAAGAAACGTCATCTATTTTCCCCCGTGAAAATCACTATCTATTCGCCTAAAAGGACAATAACTATGAAAAGGTTTATGATATCTTACTAGAAAATAACATGTTTGAATCAGAGGAATATATTTAATAGCGATAAGATGTTCAATTACTGTAAAATTTGAAAGGCTCATTTTTCAAACCCTATTCATGCATGTATACACCTTTCATTGGCAAAAAATAGTTACTGTGACATGATTCATGGACAGATCGAGCAATGTGATTTAAATAACTGCATTGCATTTATGTTTCTGTGTTTGGAATATTTATTATCCGAGTGTTTGTGTGTATATGTATATATATATAATATATATAATATATATATATATATATATATGTATATATATATGCATGTATATATGTATATATATATATATATATATATATATATATATATATATATATATATATATTCATTCACATAGAAATAGAGATAAGGAAAATGGGAAAGGAACACACATAAAGGACGAATACAAGAGAGGTGGGGAAGGCGGCTTTGAGCAGATCACAAATGTAAAAATATTTTCCTCGACCGGGACTTGAACACCGGATCTCTCCACTAAATGTCAAAAAATAAAAATAAAATTTAGCACCAACATAAGCAATTTCGATTCTCTGTCGTCATGATATCTACCCCAAGTGTATTACAAAACAATAGGCTAACGTTTCTACAACAAGTGCTGTTATTTCTTAATAGACATAGTTGAATGGAAAAAAGTTTAAAACAACCGATAGTTTTAGTCTTTTCGTCACCAATTTCCTCGGAGTGACCGAACTGATTAAAAAGGCTGAGCAATCAAAAATAAACTGAAACGCTGAATTAATATAAAAGACCAAAGAGAAAGGGACGCAATTTTGCAAAAACGAACTTTTTTCTGAAGGGAACGCAATGGTAGTGGGACGGGCGCATTGGGATACGTGGGCTTATTCAGGGGCGGGGAATGGTGAAAGAGAGACAGACAGACACAAAGAGAGAAAGAGAGAGAGGGAGGGAGAGATGGGGGAAAGAGGGAAAAATGTGTGCCCCGGCGTGACGCGCGATGTTCCAGGGATGATTGATAGGTTTTGGCGTGGCCCTCGGAAGATGGGTGCGGGTTGTGTGGTGAGCGTCTATTTAAGCTGCAGATCAAAAGGGGAAGAGTGAAAGGTCCCTCGGATGGGTCAAACTGAAGTGAAGAGAGGATGAAGCATATGGAGTTGAAGAGCTGCCGAAGAGGATGATGAATGGGACGGGCGCCGCCTGTTGGGGCGACGGCGACGAGTCGAGGCTGAGCGCGAAAGACAAAAGATGTGACGCCCACGATCGCAAATTACGATAACGAAATTGTGCGCCAAGTCTTCGATCCTCAAGGCAAGTGAAATTTAGTGAGATTTCCAAAAGTCTGTTACTCGCCTCAGATGGGCATTAATATTCATGTCCCCATGAGGGGAATTCCAAGGATACGTAGACGCTGTCTACTTTTAAATTTACAGTTCCTTTTAAGATGCAACCCCTATTTAATAAAGGATAAAACTTGGTAAAAAATACGGTTTCCATTACCGTATTATGAACTTAATAACTTTTTAGTGAATGTAATACTCCTTTTTGTTCTCGGGTTTTTCCATAACCATAGATATGGTTCACAAGGTTTTAATTCATTAATTAGTTTTTCGTCTGCAAGTATTATTTCTTGTTTGTAAATTTTAATGCAAATAATTATTTAATTGATATATGCAATGCATTGATTATTCTACGTAGATTTCATAATCAAAAATCAACGAGAAAATTATGTCTATTTTAAAATGAAATTGAACTCCACTGTTTTCATTTTACACTTTCACTGTGCGATGATAATAGCGATCTGAAGATTGATTCTTAGTATTGAAACGGCTAACTATTGCTATTCATCGCTTTGAATCTTTATATCCTGGGCGAATGACAGAAAAGGTGTCTGATTGAAAGCGTTAGTTTTATTCGAGGCCCTAAACCTCAGTACCACTTTATTCCAGGAAGCTAAAAAAATCAATTCATATATGTCACATTCATAAAAAGCGAGCATTTCAGTGACCATTAATATTTCTTTCGTAAATGGCAGGCGATGGACCATAAATCAAACTTCAAGTTAATCCGCCCAGCCAAGCTTTGATGTCCGCGAATCCTCCTAGGAGAACACTTCACCACGGATTTCAGCCAATAAAGTTTTCTAGGGGGGCTCTCCGTCAAAGAACGAGTTCAGAGGATTTGCTGGGTTTTACCGCCAAGGCTACGCTTTCGGCGTGATTGCTATTAGCTGTTTTTATGATGTTATCGTAGTTAATATTTCAGCAAATTGTCATAATAACCATGAAATATGCAAATTAAACACGAGAAGTATTCAATTCCATTAATTAAATCCCAGAATCACAGAAAAATTCCACATGAGGAATTTAGAATTTATGTTAGATTGACTTTCTGAAATAGTGCACTTATACATCATGCTGATGACACTGATAACAATGTACACGAAAAACATTGAAAATACTGTGAATCTACAATATTTAGGGTCTATTTAATATCACGGGTTCTATATTTACGTATTTGAAACTTAGGACTCATTTGCATCAATTTACCAGTTCTCATGGCATGTACCTCAGGACATTTTAACCTCCCATTTCGAATGATTAATAATTACCTCTAGTGCAACGAAAGAGAGTAATGAAAATAAACGACCATATTATCTATCACTTTGATTCATCAAGATTAGTCAAAAAACATTTAATGACGAGTTATGGATGAAGTCTCACAGCCAGAACGAATTTTAGCTCTAATAAGGGAAATAGGAAACGCAAAATGAAATACCTACAACTTAGATAAGCACCTTAAATGGAAATAAAAACAGTATAAAAATATAATGGAATTACGCCGGGGGATATTAATACACTCTAATACAATGACATTAAAAATTAAATGTTCACGGAATGGTCTTAAAAGAGACCCTAAATTGTACAATAAGTTTTATTTATATATGACAATAACAAAGCTTAATAGTTCTACTTGAATATTTCCTCATTTATTAACGTACACTACAGCAATGGAAATCATTTTTTTATATTTCAAAGAAGAAAAACTCAAGGATTCATACAGCTATCTAGTCAATGAGAATATCGCATAAACTTTTTTTTGTGAGTAAAGAGACATTAGTACCATCTATATTTATATGAGCGAGCGAATAATAACTCGTAGGAATCTAAATCTAAAACTGTTTTCAGGAACCCTATTTCAAGAAAAAGAATTGAGCACTTGGGTCAAAATAATTGAACTATGTACCTGAAAACTGTGGCTAAAATTATGCTTGATGGAAATGCTTTCCAATATTAAATCAATGTGATAGGCAAAACAGAATAGCTGGTGGGAAAAATACGTATCTTGGTTTATTTTTTTAGACTCTTGAGCTATCAAATATGATGGGAATACAATATGTTTGATGACAAGATGAATTGATTTCCGAGACATATTGTTGGACCTTTCTTTTCCATCTGCGACCTCTGTAAAGGCAGCACTACCTGACAGCAGATATGCGTTTAGCCTTGGAGCGGTAGTACGGCCAACGTACTCGCCTCTTAGCAGTAATTCCCAGGATGAACATCCTCGGGGGTCATATTTACGTCCTCGAAGCAAGTATTTTTTACAGATTGTTTCTTCGACACGACTAAAACCAGCGAGAATTAATGCCTTCCTATTTTCGAGCAACTGATGCGCAGGGAACCGAATACACCGTCTACGCCATCAGAACAGTTTTCATGAAATAGAATCAGGTCGCGGGAGGAGATGTTACGTAGAGTTACAGTTGGTGTAACTGGATAAATATGAAATCTCCTCAAAGTTGGAAAGAAGGAGAGGAGTTGGCGGAGAAACGCTGAGGGAAGGAGCTATTGAATTAATAAGGACCGAATTACCCCACATAATTTGGTAAAAACAACAACACTGAAAACTTACTCTTTCCCTCTCCCCGGATATTCGACAGCCGGGTTAGCGGGCGGCTACTTCCATTGTCCCAACCAGTTCCGCGAGCCCCCTTCCCACAACTCTTCTGCCCACACTCCTCCTATTCCGCTCTTATTCCACTGCCAAACCGAGGCATCGGATTATCCAAATCGCAGTAAAGTGGAACGAAAAGATTACAGGTTATATGGCGGGTGGTAAACGAATGAGTTCGGAGGAGGTAGGTTTGGAAAGGTGGGTGGAAGGGGTGAGGAGGGTAGAAGAATGCACTGCTGCCTGAGGGGTGACTGGCGTGCGTCCTAGTCGGGAGAAAGTAAAGGGAAGAGGGGAAAAAATAGACTCGCCTTATGATCTGGATTTGAACAAAATATACCTCTGCAGTGTAAACAACTGGTCCCTCCTTTCACTCAGGATATTAAAAATACTGAATATTTCAAAGCAGTGAATTATTTGATAAAAAGTAACACTGAATTGAACATCATCATGTAGCAGCGTCTTTTTGTTGAGGAATGACGATTTTATATCTTCAACCTTTAAGTATCTCAATAAACAGATTGCATTACGTACTATTTGACACGCATTGATAGTTCAAAAATGCACAAGAGAATTGGAATCTAAATAAAACAACTATCGCGTATTATGGGAAAAAATACCACCTATAACTCCTGAACAACAACAGTGATCGGCTTCCTACTACTGAAAATTAATGGTATAAGAGCGAAATACTCTTATTTGAAAGGGCGCGATTTATTATACTCATGTAAGAAGAGCCTACACAGTTCAGTTAAAAAGTAAAAACACCCTAAATCAACTTGACAGACGCTTTTACCATAGTAATCACTCGCTGATAAAATACTTTCATTCTACGACGTCTCAGAGACTGTTGGTAATTTGCGTATTAGACTCAGACTATTGAAGTACCCTAGGCAGATAAAAGAGAGGCGGTGAGGGATAAAAGCGGGTAAATCAAATGGTGAAAGAGTGTGAGAAAAGGAAACTTTAGGGTTGGATAAGAATGGGACAGGGAGTTCTGATAATAAAATGGGCACGTCTGGAGGTATGGAAGATGGGATAGATGGGTAAATGGTAAATCAAAATCTTCCAGAGTAAATGAATGCACACGGATTGTTCTGTAGCAAAGGGTAGGAGAAGTGAGGCGTGACGATTAAATGTGGATGGCGACGATGTGCTTGGATTGGGTCTAGGAGAAGAGGTATTAGTGGAATGAGGATCAGGAGCAGGGACCAAAAAACAAAGGAATCTTTATAAGAGGCTAGAGAGGGGAGGTAGGAGACGAAGAGGTGTCAGGGGGTCGATCTTCCTTCGAGTGATGAAGAATGAGGAAAGAGAGAGAGAGGGCTGATATGGAGTTAGGTGGGGGCAGGGGGTTGAGGAGAGATAACGCTCGAAGGGGTGATCTAGAGGTTGGAGGAAAGGGGTTGCCTGGGTGGGGCGAAGGGGGACATTGGCGGCGAGGAGGAAGGGTAGTTGGCAGTTCGCAGACAAGACGTCGCTGGGAAGATAGAGAAAAGCGAAGGAAGAATCGGATGGCAGGGAGAAAAGGGTGTGCGAGGGGAGGGGCAAATGGGGGAAGGAGTGTGTACGGTGATGGGGAGTTGGAGTTTTATGGGGGAAGGGGGCGAGGAGGCGGGGCACAAGAGTTTCAATCCTCACTTCAATTAAGATTTCGCCCGGGAAATGAAAACTTGTGTGACGGAACTTTATCAGGAGTTCGCCTGTCACGAGGGGGGCTTCTGTTTTCGGGGAAAGATTGCGAGGGGGACGAGCAGGGACGGGGAGGCCAGGAAGGGAGAGGGGGGGTTGAAGGACCCAATAGGAGTTGGTCGGAGGGAGGGACGGAGAGGAAGACGACAGATGTGTACTCGTCTCCGATATTTCTCCCGAAGGAGGAAAGGAGTTCGAGGGGGAGAGAGGGGCGGAGAATCTGAGGAATGAGTTACCGGCGCTTTGGGGTAGGGAAAGTAAAGGCAGGGAGTGAGTGAGAGTGAAAAAAATATGCCCAGGAATATAGATTTCTCTTCGTCAGCAAGGCTTAAAAGTGAAGAGTTTGAAGATGAGGATTCAATGGAGGGCTTACTAAATTTATAAAAATTAAAACGGCGGTGAAGGAATGTGAATAAAGTGGATTATGTGAGGTTAAAAATTAGATGAAGCGGCAGTAAAATTAATATTGACAATGAATGGAGACGACAAAACTATGCTACGAAACACCAATACAAAATAAGAGAGGTATTTAGGAAAGAAGAGGAAGTGTAGCACAGGACATTTCCACTACATTAGAAAATGTATGAAAATTAAATCAAAGAGATAATAAATATTTATGAAATGTGAGAAAAATTAAAAATGGAAAACTTTTGAATAGATTTATTTCAAAACACTAATGGAAAATGTAAAATTCTTGGTATCGAGCTGACAACCCTATTTTTATGAGAACTTCTGAGTTTTTTTCAACTGTAAAATATTTAAATATACTCATATATACTTGCATCTGAAATTATGAAATCAGTAACATTATTCCTACTTATCACGTAAACACTCCTTAAACCATCCCTGATAAAAGTATTAAAAAACTATCAAGTGAAGAAATAAATAAACTTTTAACTGAAATTTAATGCGATTACACTTCATCATTTTTGTCTACCAGTTAGAGCGTGAGAAAATAGTTAATTTGGTGATATGGAATAGCACAACTATATTGAGTAGAATGGATATTGATAAGTAATTACGTACGTTAACCATGCGTATTTCGATTCATCCATTGTTTTTGCCCTCGGAGTACTCACCTGAAATAGAGGAAAATACGTTAGTAGCGAAATAATTAGACTTTTTCTACTATTGGATAAGATTCAAGGAAACTTAGGCATAAATAAATATTAGCATTCAAGAACTAATTCTAGCGGTTGGTTATTTAAATTTTAGGAAAAATGCATAAATGTAAAGTCAGTTTCAATTCCTTTATTCAAAAATAATTTTAAATAACATAGGTAATATTTTATTCGATGGGAAAGGAATTAAATATGAATAAAAAAATTGCAAATGACCAATGAAGAAAGGTTTCCTAAGAACAATGTTTATTATAAATGCCCTAAATATTTCTGTTTACAATGACATAAGGAAATACTACAAGAAATTAGTAACAGTTTGTAAGCAATGGTGTCTCGCAACAGTTTTGAGAGAGTAAATACCATGTTCCACGTGTCAGTTTTCTCTCTTTATAATTTAAAGCCAAGCCGGTACATGATAAAGAGATAATTACCTTTGATATTATTGTTATTATATGTATTCTACCGTTCACAATAGGTTTCGGATGGACACAACCTAAAAAACGGTATAACGATACATTTACTTGCCTCTCCTAGTAAAACATAACCTGAAATCCTTCACTAACATAAACTCTTCTTCAATTCCGCATATTTACTTCCTCCTTCATTCTGACAAATATGCCAATCCTATTCTTACTTCTTCATCGAGTGCCTACCATGCAATCCATGCCTCTATCACAATCTTCAACATTCTATTTCCAGTCAAAATGCCCTGCATCCGTCTATCCGACATCCTTTATATTTCGCCCAACAATCCCCTCTCTTTCTCCACAGTTCTTAGCATTTGCTCATTTGTTTTCCTTTCTGTGTACCCCACCTTTTTTATCCTTCTCCACACTCGCAAAAGTCTCCAATCTACGCCTGTCATCTTGCTTCGATGACCAATATTTATCGCACTGACTTTCGAATGCGCTCACTTGTAACCTCTTGGCTGACTTGATAATAAAAGCTTGATCATCCACAAATTCAACTGATTTTATGAATTACACACATAATTTCATTCCTTTCTCCTATTCTACCCAAGTCTTTTGCACCATATCCTGCACCTATACATTGGGAATCATTGGTAATAATGGGCACCCCTCTCTCTTCCCTCTTTCTAACACTGATCATTCCGACTTTCCATCCACCACCCACACTTGAGAAGCCTTGCAAATGTTCAGGTTGCGGTTAAATTTTCCATCCCTCCACAATCTATTCCTATTTGTACATGCAAGTTAGTTGAGCAACATGACACATCGGATGTATCTTATAGACCAAATTAATTCCAATTATAAATGTACGCGCTACACCAACAATAAAATCTCCTCCCACCTGCAGCGTTGGGCCAGATTCCTCACCTTGGGTGGGAGAGAGTTTTGTGTGGGACGCTCTTGTGGTGGTGGTGTTTCGCCTGGCTACTTGCTATAAACTAGCTGGCACGTTCGTGACAGGTTTCTTACTGCATCCTAGGGTGGAATTATTTGTTGTAGGTAAGCGTATGTACTTGCATGCTTTTGGAGTGAGGATAGGTAGATGTGTGGTTGCATGCGCGTAGAATGATGGGGTGTTGCAATGAATGTGTGCACTGTTGTGGATTGGGTTTGCATGTGTGTGTTGGTTTTGAATGCGGTGTTTCTTTTTTCCTTTTTCTTTTTTCCTTTTTTTGGGTGGTGGCCTAATACCCCCCGCCACACGCCCTTGCGGCGGCTTGCGGGGTATTATGTAGATGTAGATGTAGATGTAAAATAGCTGATAAAATAAAACAGTTTCTGGCGTAACTTGGTGGAAAATCTTCATACTGACTTTTAATAATCAAACCACTTTACTTTTCCACATAAACTTTTTTAAGTTTAAAAGTTTATGTGGAAAAGTAAAGTGGTTTGATTATTAAAAGTCAGCTGATAAAATATCAAAGCTAACAAACGTTTAATTCCCCTTGGAGCTAGACCTAAGCTCAAGGCAACTGCAGCTGACAGAAATTTCCGGGACGACCAAAAATGGTTATTTTTCATACTCTTGGGCGAGAATCAACAAAAAACGGTCAATCAACGTGCAACTGAAGAGCAACAGCCGTGTTCAGAGACTTGGTCTGAAAAATATAGTATTTTAACCGGCAGCCTATCTCATTTTAAGCATATTTAATAATGAATGAGAAAAAAGGGGATCGGAATGGTGCGGTGGCTAATGTCCTGGCTTTCCACCCAGGTATCCCAGTTCGAATCCCGGCAGCGGCAAATATTTTCAGTGGTGTCCCGATCCTACTCGAGGTGCTTTGTGGAGGGCACTTGGATTGAGTACTCCGTCCGTCGGATGGAAAGTTTAGCTGACCCTTTGGCGCCTTTAGTTAAGAGTTAAGGCTAATGCCGACGCCGGGTTTCTCTCCACCCTTCATCCTTTCCTGTCCATTCCTAATGGCGCAAATGACCTTAGCTGTCAGTCATCTCCCCTAAATACTACTAATACTACGAGAAAGATGTCTGAATAAAATCTTAAGAGCAGAAGAGAATGGAAAGAGAGACAGACATTTAAGAAAATAATTAATTAATTTTGAAATTAAAGTGGAATTCAACATTCAAGCTCCATTGAAGAAGAAATGACGATCACTGACCAAAATGGTGCCTGGTGTTGGGAAAAAGATAAAAATATTGCAATCAGGAGAGAATGTGTCTGAAATTTGATAAAACAATTTGCTGTTAAAAAAACCCGTTATCATTGGGATGCAAACGAACGGTTTTGAGCACCAAGAATCGCACGCAGAGCTAGTTCTAAAATTTAATCTAAGCACACAGAGTTACCTGCTATGGGATAGTAATAAAAAAAAGCAGAATAAAATTAGTACGAGCAATTCTCACGAAAAAGAAAAAGAGGGAAGATGGAAGAAAAGTTGATGTGAATAGCCTGCCGTGCGGCTCACCCCTCTTAACCTCCCCTTCTCTTTAGTGCCTCTTAATCCTCTTTCTAACACTTTAAACCTTCCTTTCACGCTCTCCAACTCCCTCTCGACTCCCTTACACCGCCTTCCCCCATTCTTCGCCCCTTGTTTCACTTCCTCCGCAGCCGCTTTCTTACCCACTCTCACATTCACATTCCTCCGACTCACGGAAACTCTACCAAACCCTTATTCTCCAATTTCAGGACTTTCCTCAACTTCGCTTCCCATGGCCGAACCGCAAAATTGTAATGACCCCCCTTTACTTTCGCCTAATCCTCTCTCTCCCCCCTTTCCCTTACTCTCTCCTTTACCTTCCACCCGCCCCACTCCCCCATTCTTTAAACCCTAAACCCCCACACTATCCCGCCTTCCTTTGCACCACGTGGAGGTCTCCGCCCACGATTCCTTTCTATGCCCCCACACCCCAATCGCACCATTTCCTCCCTCCCTCGAATTTTTCCTTCCCTCTCCCCTCTTCCATTCCCACTACGCTCCCGAGCCCTCTCTCGCGCCTCCCCTTTCCCCACGCCCGAGGATCATCACCCCTTTTAGTTCAACGGATCGCCCCGAGACTTCTGACCCCCGGAGTCGGCACCCGGAAAATAATTTGATTGGCGGGACTTCCGGGCGCACCTAATTAGAACGAGCCTTGCGAGTGTATGGATGGAATGGGCGATAGCTGGAGGGAATGAGTGCCGGAATGGGCGTGTGGGCGTGAGAGGCGATGGGCGAGGGGATGCAATATAACACGCAAGGGAAAGGACCAGGGGCCGCCAAAGGAATAACGGAATGAGGGAGAGTTGGCGGGGTGAATGGGGAAAGGGTGAAGGGGGGAAGAGTATAACGGTGGACGGCCTTTGAAGGACGAGTGAATAAACAACTGGATTAATATAAGTTCTGGAAGAGTTTCCTTGAGAAGTTGAGGCTTAAACAGATGCTATTCAAGAGGGAGAGGCGGTGAGTTTAGGGGCGGGTAGGAAAAGCAGCAGTTAAATGCTGAAAATACGAATTTGAAAGAGTTTACTGCCGAATAAGGCCGACCAACCTTTTCCGATAATAGCCTTATAGGTAATCTCTTTCGAACTGCCGAATATAACCATATAATTGTCCTTCTCCACTCTGTCTGAAACTCATTTTGCGCTTTGCCAATGCTTCGCAATAATAGTAGAGAATGAATATAATATTGTCCGTTAGGACAATTCTTTTTAAAACCGACGAAAAATGACCACGCTATTGGAATAAAGGTCTTTTAGTGGTGCCCACATATATCAATGAACGAGCTACGAAAACCAAATATTTTTCTTGATACAGCTATTAGTTTTTAATTTCTAAAATTAAAATCTATTTAAGGAGAACTGTACAGGGAATAGTATACTTTCACCATGCACTGCAAAAATAAGTAACCTGATTGTGGGAATTCACTTGTCAAAAGATCATTTAGATTAGTCGCAAGGACGTTTTTCAGGCCCTGGAGTTGTTTTTAGAGGTGTGGAAGTCTATTGATTGGGGTAAATTTGGAGAGACGTCCTTGGGTAGACCCAGATTAATTCATGTTATGCCAGCCGGTTATGTTCTATTCAGGACAGAAAACTCTCAGAGGAAGCAGGTGGCAGAGAAAAATAAACTGGCCTCCATTATCTGATGAGTGAAATGGAGAATCTGTAGGTATAAAGTTTTGCTTACTATGAGGTGCGCTCTGCTTTGGGCTTAGTTCTTGCGGTTACGGCATATTTTCACATGTTTAATTATGTTTAGCGTTAATTTGAGAAAATTATTAAATTTTATACGGCAAATGAAAAACAATATAAAGGATTATAGGATATTATTATTAACATAGAATCTACTTAATCCAAAACACACGTAAACGGTTAGCTTAGTGAAGCAAAGAATCAAACAATATCCACCAGAGTATGTTTAGTGCTGAAATACGTAATTACTAATTTTTCAAACAAAACAGAATGTCTTCCATGAAAGATTAAATAAAACAATAACATAATCGGATGATATCGTTCTTTTAAAGTTGAATACCATCGAAATAGTGAGATTCATAACATTTCATCTTCCTCCTGAGTAGTCATAGTGAAAAATATTGTCAGATTGATTAATTTTTTAAACGTTTGGAAGAGTCTTTACATTCTGGTTTAAAAAGTGAAATATACGAATTTATTTTATCTCTCAAACATTTTCAATGCTGGTGATAATGCCAATAATTTAACTATTAAGTCATCCGCTCAAAAATGTGGAATTTTTAACCTAACATATTAAAGAAAGAACGTTTCATTTTATAAGAATGAGTGGAGATAGCATTGTTTATAGGTAGGTGGATGGCTTAAGGTGTTGATAAAATTCATCATATTACGACGAAGTAGTTTAGCCATTTTTTATTAGTAGAGGCTTATATTTGCATTGCGTGAGTCTTGATTTTATTGTGAGACAATATCTTGTAATAGAGGTTTTATCACAGTAAAGTATTTATGCTTTCATCATTTAAGTGGATTTTTAGTGTATAGAAACAACAAAAAATCACTGTAGAATATAATTTTTTGTTTGCGAGTCATGAGTCGTTGATCCTTCCACATTGTTTCCCAAATCATTTACCTACGAAGAAACAATGTTTTCCCCAGTACTCCTGGTATAATAGAACATTTATTGCAGTGGCATCTTAATAAGACCGAAGCCTTTACCCAACGCCTATTCATCTTTCCTGAGTTAGTCAGAGTTAATAGAAGAGAACGCTAGCTACTCATGTCTCGAAAATTTTCTCATTTTAAGATCAATGACTTTTCTTTCACCTCCGATCATTTCCAATATCTTTTCTCACGACCAATACTTTTCTTCCTCCCAGTCCAGCCGTTTCTCTTGTTCTAACTCGGTTGGTGGACTAAAGTCGGGAATAAACTTTCCTGATCCCTACGATTCCCTTTGGAAAACCACATCGCAAATGAAAACGTCATTCGAGTCCAATTAAATTTCGTCGCGTTATAGTCTCCGTAAATGGATTAAAAGAACTGCGTCCCATCCCCTATATTCCGGCCGATGGATCAATCAGAGTCCCGAAACCCTCTCTACAGCCGTTTGTCTTACGCTCTTACGCCCTCGGAGAAGAACATCCACACTTGCTTTCCCCGAAGTAGCTGGCGCATCTGTTCAAATAAAACTGCGCAACAATAAAGAGGGGAAAAAAAGAGAGACGGGAACTGGTTCAGAGGACATGTCTTTGGAAATCGGACGAGAGACATCTCATAAAATAAGGGCTCGTAAAAATATATTTACTCGATAAAATTTGAAAATGTAACGTACTGTGCAAGGTAACAAAATTTATTCCCAGGGGCGAGTCATGTTGATAACGATCACTCAAGTTAGCCAGAATAGGCTTTCATAGTTTATTGGGAGATTTTCCACAAACGCTACACATATATCTGCTTTTTTATATAAGAATACAACAATAATTCCCACACAAAGCTTAATAAACATACATTAATATTACCGAGTGCTTGCTAGTGTGGCTACTTTAGAAGAGATGAAAATAATAAAATGCGAAGCATATGATTCTTGATTGCATTAATTTCCAAAATAGCACTGAAAATACGCATGACGGCTGAAATACGCGAATTAGGCAGTAACATGGTGCTTTAAATACCGCGCAAATGCGAGCGTAGGGCAGAAAAAGTTATGCCGATATTTCACTTTGCTCATTCCGATTTCAGGTCGAATTTTAATCATAGGAGGGATCTATCAAGCGCAAAAGTTAACGATTAACACCGACGAAAGAACATAGTTTCATTTAATTTAATTAAAGCCAGCTTGATGGATACATTTAACTGGAAGTGCTCCCAACATTGATCACGTTAGTATCCTCCAATTATCACGTCATCACCTCCAATAGAAAATAATGCGCTATTTAACTATTCTAATATCAATTCAATCGGATTTTTTTAGGCAATAAAACACGCTGAATGGGAAAAGGGTTAAACAACGGGACAAAAATTGAATCCTGAGAAGGACAGGAACAAATGATCATAGGCGTTTGCAAATGTGAACCTTTATTGATATGGTGGATGCGCGTAGTATAGGCATTGCTGCTGGGGACCTGGAATCCAGGGGAAGAAGAGCGGTGAAAGCAATCGTGTGGAGGTGGAGGCGGAACGAAAATGGAGAGTGGAGGGTGGACGAAAAAAAAAAGGGACGGAGGAGTCGAGAGGGAGAGGAGAAAGAGATATATTGAATTGGCAAAATGAGAGTTTTGCAATTCTGATGAGGTCGAATCTCGAAGTGAGGGAGGGCTGGTTGGGGGAGAAGGTGAGATCGAAGGAGGGGAGGAGAGGCTGGAGTGGGAGAGCAAAGAGTGGAATCGGCGTAGGAGTTAGTGTGGGGGAGGTGGGAGGATACGGGGATGGTCCGGGTGGAGATGGGGAAGTTCAGAGACTGTGAGGCGGGAGGGAGGAGGCGAAATGAAAAGGCAGTCGGTAGCACGTGGAATTTCAGAGCGCGGAGCTTGAGAAAGAATGATGAAAGTCGTGTTCCAAACGGGGACGGGTGGGAGAGAAGGGCAAATAAGCGACAAACAAATCTGGGAAAATATTTTTCGGTGGCGGGACGTAAAAATAACGAAAAGAGGACGGGAATATAATTCCGACTAGAATGGCGAATGTACCTACCAATGGGAGAGTAGAGTTCAACTCCGTAGCCAGGAAACGACATTTGCAACAGAAGCGTGGAAAGAACTTATTTTTCGAAACCTTCTCAAAAGCGCCAGGCAAGAGGGAGAGAGTTAAAAGTTAAACTCTAATTATAAAGTGATGATGTAGGCCGTCGTGGAATTAAAAAAGTGACGTTGTTGAAAAGGGAAAAGAGACCGTAAATACGTTAGGGAAGTGGAAATATAAAAAAAGTGCTGAAACGGAAACACGATGGAGGTAATTAAACGGATAATAATGATACCCCAAGGCAAAAAAAGAGAGGGTTGTCACCAAGTGAAAGCGTACCAAGGTGAACCCAGAGTGAAAGAAAAAGCCGCAGTGAAGAAACAGGAAACTGGAAAAGGAGAAATTGGGAAAGGGGAAACCTGGTCGGGGAGGGGGGGGAGGGTGGATAAATTAAAACTCAAGAGAAAACTGGAGAACCTGGAGGTACGGTGGATGGACAGGAAGAGAAAGGGATGGAAGGTATGGGAATTCGCGCACAGAGTGAATAGCAGATGGCGGCGAAAACGAGGTGGAAAGAAATCTCAAAGGGAAAAATTAGCCCAAAAATTAGGGAAAAGAAAAAGCAGGAAGCGAATAATAAAATGAGAAAATACGATAAAGAGAAAGAAGAAGAAAAAAGGAACAAAGAGGGGGAGGGGAGAAGAGGAAAGGGAGATGAAGCGAGACGAACCGAATGAAGAGATGCGGTTGAAGAAGTGAGAGAAGGAAAGATGAGACTTGGGGAGGCGCCTGACTTTTGGAACGGGAAGAAGGATGAGACGAACAAAGTGGGATAAGGGGAGAGACAAATTGGCCGGGAAAATTTGCGAAGGCCTTCTCTTGTGGGAGGGTGGAATGAAAGTAGAGGAACTGCCAGTTTAAAAAAAGAAGTCTAGGACGAAAGGAAGAAAAAGAGGTAGTGGTAACGGAGTACTGCAAAATGAGGCGTATCCAAAGAGTAAAGGAGAGAGCGAAGTGTGAGAAAGAATTGAAGGGATATATGGCCTGTAGCTCTAGAGCATCAGCAAAAAATCACTCAATGCGTGAAATATTTTCTCAAAGAAATGGAAATCCGTACACCTGCTCAGAAGAACGGTTTTACCAACTTATATAGTCATGTAGTCCTCTACCTTCCCATCTATATATAAATAAATACATATCATAGGATCATATGTATCAGATGCCATATAATTAATAGAAATCATACCTGTATTTTGAACTCGGTTTATAGTAATGCTCATAAAATAGCAATAGTAGGCCAAACTGGTTAGAGTGTTGGTGACATACTCATGCCTACTGGTTTACTATTTAGGTGTCTCTCATAAGATGCGTTTAAGATTAACTACATAGCTGTAGCCTTAGTCACCTAGGGTCAGCCTAAAAACCTATAAACGTTGTAACAATCTACGCTGTAATATTGCAAGTAGGTTGAGTGAGTAAAATTGTTTTAGTGGAAATAGAAGGCAATAAGTTCTAGTAATCACGGATACGTTGCTGTAGTTGTGTTCAGACTGCACGGCCCTCAAATGTCATTTGACCGAGAACATTTTCATTTGTGACATCGAGAGGAGTTCAGAGACAGGAAACGTTTCAAAGATCCACGATAAAATAAAAATATTTACTTTAGTACTTTCATAACTTCCTTGGAAACTATTAGAGTAATGGGAAATTTACGTAAAATTCAAAATATTCTATCTGAAGGGTTAATTTCTGCCCTCGTTATACGTACATCTTCGTAACTGTACCACATCCAATTTCTGAATAGATCAAGAATAAAAAATTAGTTTTATAAATGTAAGAACATTAACATTTTGGGTCCATTTGGTCACAAGAAACAATAGTTGGAATCAACCAAAACACTGTCACTCCTTATCTAGTTCCTTTCTAATTCAACATCCCTTTCCATTAGTTCCTGTACATAACTTGGCATACATCCGAGCATGTGCGTGGGTATTTACCAACTTTCGTTGTTGATAAAATTCCACAAAAAAGTGGCTCACCACAAAACAATGAACGCGAGTACGTATTTTTGTAGCCTTTAATTCTACTTGTTCTCAGCATGGGGCCATGAAGCGGTTGCGGAGAATCGCAACAGCTACCTCCCACATACATAAACCGTATCTGCAGACTTACACCTGCTCGCTACTACATTCACCGACAGATGTACAGAAATGAACGGCATATTTAAATTATCTCCAGGCGGTATCTGTCAATTTTACTTTAAAATTTTGTAGCTTAACGAATTATAAGAGCTCTTTGAAGCGGTAGATTTCACTACGTTATGCCGCACCCGCCCTACAGCCCGGACTTGGCACCACCGGACTTCTTTCTGTTCCCGAAGATAAAGAGGAGTTTGAAAGGAACGCGATACGGGACTTTGGACGCCGTCAAAGAGGCCGTGACGACGTGTCTTCGAGAGGTTCCCGATGATGCCTTCGCGGGAGCGTTCCAGGAATGGCAACGCCGCTGGAACAAGTGTATCGACTCACAATGGTCCTATTTTGAGGAATATTAGCTTAAGATATGTAAAAGTGTAATCATTTTTTTTTCCCGAGCTCAGTACACTTATTTTCCGGACGAACTCTGTATCTACCAATTCTATAATTATTTTTACACTTATCTTTGAGCACTTCTTAAGTCAAGTGGACGATTTCAAAACTATCATTTGTTTTTTTATGGCCACTAAGATTATCACGGGTGGAAGTTCCTCTGGGAAAACTAGGGTCAATATCAGTGCGATATCGGACTCACGTCGCCAATTCGTTCAGCAGCGAGAGTACAGGTAACCTGTCAGCACTCGTACAAAGTTAAAAAAAATTCAAATACGATGTATTCACAATTTACAGTCATGCTAACTAAGAGACCCATCAGAACCGCAAAAAATAACTTTGTTATCATCACTAATTAATATGAATAAGCAAGCACTGGAAATATTGCAACTATTCGCACTTACGACTTGCATACAGAGAACTGGGAAACTGGACGAAGAACGAGGACGCTCAAACTGTTCACCTTTGTTGTAAGTAGAGAGAACCAGATTACTTAAATGTGAGTTTTCCTGAAAATAGCAACTCTCGCCGAACTTCTCATCTCTTTACGCCGTTAATTTTTCATCTGCTTCACAAATTTTCCCTGTGGGAATTTCAATTCTCTCGGGATAGCGGGAGAGAAGAGAGCGAATTCAGTCGATACAGAGAGAGGGAGAGAGAAGTGGAGTCTATTTCGCGCACAAAAGACAAGAAAATAGAGAATCTGGGAGGAAGCAAAATCAGGTATAAATCGGCAGGTGTAAATCAGGGAAGGGGAGAATATTGTTAGAGGAAGGGTGAGAGCCACGACCCTGCTGTCTGAGTGCGTGCGCCCCGACTGGAAGAAACAAAATACGTACTTGAGACGAAAGGGTGGGAGAGGGGAATGAAGAGGGTTACGCACGGAACAGACAAAGAGGGCGTGGAGTAGAGAGAAAGAGATGTAAACTTGGCGACTTAGCCGTAGGGGAAGTTCACGCACGGCATAAAAGGAACGTGAAGGGGTGACAATGAAAAACTGCATGAAAGTAGGAAACGCGAGGGCAAAAAATAAAAGAATAAGAAGTGAGGAGGAGGCGGAAGGAATAAAACGTGCCATAAAGCTGAGAACAAGAATGATAAAAGGAAGAGAAAGCAAATTTAAGGACTTATTAGGAGCTCAAGGTAGCGAGAGGGGACGGCGGTGGGAGAAGGGTTGGTTTAGGAACTGATGAAAGTAGTCGCGGGAGAGTTTTAGAAGTTGAAAAGAGCGGAGATGAAAAACATTTTGAAAAGCGTATGTTGACAAATGCGAGGTCGAAAAGAGGAACGATAGAGAATGAGAGTGAATATTTAATAAAATTTGTGAAAAGAACCTTTTGGGAGTAGGCAGAGAAGGGGATTTACGTGAGATATAAGGACGATCTTCCAGGGGACGCTAAGAGGTAGCTTGTTCCTTTCCTGAGGGAGCAGCGGGAAAAGACGATGAGTAGATTACGACTGTGTATTTAAAACTCAAATTAAAATTTATTTAAGACACTGTAAAGAATACAATGAAAATGGCTGAAATTACGTCTAATTTTAGGAGAATGGTAGGAAAATTCTCTCCGTTTTCCGCATAAAACCAAGAATATTAAATAAGAGTTAAGGGAATAAATAATAAGGAAATATAAGAGGGCATGTTCATACTCAGAATTCCTGTAAATTAACCTGGGGATAAGTGGAATCAAAGAATTAACCACGAAAAATTGCAATACATTTTTGATTAAAAATCAGGTTTCAAAGAGAAACCCCTCCGAGCATAAAAATTATTTGCGCGCGTAATGGGGGAATCGTATAGTCGTACATGTAATTTAAACATCTGTGATTGTGTTTGTTTAATGTTATACATGCGTAATAAATAGTAGAATACATCTTTTTACAATAGCGTTGGCTATTGAAGCAAGTTTTCATCATTAAATCATTATCAACGTGCAATGCTATTTTATTGGTAACAATATTTACCCATAATTTTTAGTATCAAATTAATCTAATTCTTTTAATCAAATTAATGAATTCTTGTTAAATAGGACATAGAGCGGACAACTGGCGATAGAAGTACGTGTAAAGAATTGTGCAATGAATATTGCCCATGCCAAGGTGAAATGAATTAGCTCGTCAGTCCTTCAAAGCATCACGTGCTCACTAGACAACATGCTATCATCGAAATCAAAGTGTAAAAGTAGGGTCATATGCTAAGTCTAGACCTACAGCTAAGTATGGGTAAGGCAGTGTGAGACGACGCTGGTCAGAATATGACGACTTAAGAATAGAGTAAGCTGAAGGGCAGAGGTAAAAATATCAAGAGAGCTGGAGGTTGGGAGACGGAATGAGAAATAGAGAGACATTGAGAGAGAGAGAGAAAGAGAGAGATAAAGGATGAAGGAACTTGAGAGAGAATATAGCGTAGGGTGGGGTAACCGGGGACGTAAGGGAGAGGGAGGGATGGGAAGGAGTAGATTGATCATCATAAGGCACGAAGGGACAATCGATCAGGGGAGAATCACGCAATACCCTTACGTTGGCCATCGCCCATCGCGCAACTGTCCTGAGCGGCCGAGAACACAAAATTGGCTTGATCTAGACTTACACGATCCCACCTAAGGAATGCCTTCCACACATTTTGCTTTTATATCGTAAAATTAATGTCTCCAAATATTCCGATACGTATTTGTGACGCGGATTCATTCGGAGACAAAATTTGGCTATTCACAAAATGCCGTAACTAGTAGCCACACGATTCCCTCAAGTTTATGGATATAATATTTTAGCTGAGTAAAATAATGGTGTATGATATTTGGCCGTTAATAAACGGTGTGCGATCGCTAGACCTGGAAGTGAAAACGTTTCAGCTAAGCTGTCTTCCCCCACTATTAGTATCTTCTATTTACTAAGCTCGATGGGTACATCATTCAATATTTATTTAACTAACAATTTGGTCAAATACCTTTAAATGAAGAACGCCATCATATTTTTAAAAATAGTATACATCTTTCAAAAATAACCATTCATTCCATGGTTAGGTGCAAATATTCTCTCAATCTAATAAAAGAGAATGCCCTTATTATAGGAAGGGCACTCGGTGATGAGAAGCGCTTTTTAGGGGGTGTGGATAAAACTCAAAGTAAATAGCCCCACCCATTCTATTCATTACGACACTAAATGTGTCCTTAAAAAACTAATAATAATAAAATGGAGGGGGATGAACGACCACGTACAGTAAGCGACCACGTTGCAACCCAAAGCAGAGGCTTTTTTATTGGTCATTCCCAAATGATAGGCACCATAAAAATAGAATAGAGTAATGACGAAAGAGCTAGAACTCATTTCACTGAAAGCGATATTGCTGCTGAATGAACTGGCCCAAGACATTTAATTTTGATGGAACGCTATACCCAAACGATAGAGGTAAGCTCGAAATGATATCTCGACCGCAACTCGAATTCAGCCTGAATTCCAATAATTACCCAAATTAATACGGACGAATCCACCCTCCTCGGGACCCTATGTTTAAGTCTCGCTACGAGAAATTGAAAAGGCGATTGGCAAAAAGAAAATCGAACCATAAAACTAACTGTGGCGCATTCAAATTAGGTGGAACCAATAAAAGGAGAGGGGGGAGAAGGTTGAGGGACGGGGTTTAGAGTGGGGGATTGGGATAAACAGGGCGACGATTAGATCCCAGGGACAAAGTAGCATTTCTTGCCTCCCCGTCCCTCGCAAACCTTCTCATGGTCCTCCTCGGCGTCATCCTCCTCAAGCCCTTATCCCCCGCCCAACTTCCCTCACCCTTATTTAGACCAACGCCGAATTGAGGAACGGGAGGGCTTAAAAGGAGACGGTCTTAGCAATCAATGCCGGAGGAAATCTCCGAGCCATCAATCCGAGTCCGCGTATATGGGCCCACTGCAGTAGCAGTTTGTGTGTATAAATAAATCGTGGGGGTGAGGGACGGATGGAGGATGAGGTCATGGAGTGGGAGCTGTAGGATATGTATTCGAAGGGAAGGGAAGAGGAGAGAGGGGGAGAGAGAGAGAGAGAGAGAGATGCATGGGGTGAGGAGGGAGTAAAAAAGACCATGGGGAAAGATTACAGTCGGTGGGAGAGGTGGACGGCAGAGAGGAGGAAGGATTGGGAATATATAGGGGAGATAGGGATTTAGACCGTAGGCGGAAAGAGAAATATCGGGCGGGGACGGGAGGTTGGAGGGGAAGAGAGAAATCGGCAGAGGAAGCGGGAGGGAACCGGTACTAATAAGGCTAATGCATTTGAGGAGAGGGAGAGAGGTGGGAAGGAGGGAGGAGGACGGGAGCGGCAGGGGGGAAATGGTAGAGGGAGGGGATGGATGGGCCGCCGGTTTTGGCAGAACTATTTGGGAGGGTGAGAAGCAAACGGGGAAGATAGAAGGGAGGTAGGACGGGGCTATGGGGGAGAGAGAGAGAGAGAAAGATGAGGAAAGTACGGAGATAATAAGAGGAATAGGTGTCACAGAGACAAATTAAAATCACGAACTGTATACACAAGAGAACAGAAGGAATGAGGGCAATCCCGCGTCGCGCAGGCATTTGGGAGTCAAAATAAAAAGGAGAGACGGTAGTGCCGTAGATGAGGATGTGGTGAGGGGGATTGCAAAGGGAGCCGAAGCGACGTAAGAGTCGGTGAGGGAAGAGGCGACGGCAGCATAGTGGGTGGAGAGAGAGAGTGGGAGGGAGGGAGGATGGTAGAGGAAGGAGTTAATGCGTAAAGTGATTAGAAACTATGAGGGAAGAGGGTAGTGTCGGCTGTGGGTGGTGGTTCGACGTGAGAAGCGTCGATTAGCGGAGGGTGAGGGAAGGATGCGGGATCGAGGACGGAGGGCAAAGGCGGAGAAGGAGGCAAGCTGAGGAAGAAACGAGCCGTGGAGGCGTCGGGCGAGTCGAAGACGGAAGGCCGTGAGCGTCAAAACTGGCTTGTGCGACGAACAAACGAGAGAAAGTCGGAGGTTCCTTGGTGATCGTGACGAGATGCGCACGGCGTTGCCCTCATATGCGAAATAAACGGCAAAGATTGACGTCTCTATGATTTGGTTAATACGAGGCGGGCAGTCGAATATTTAAAAGATCCTGAGAGAAAAATCACCGCATATTGTGAATTTATTCCGTGTACCGATCGCACCTTCCTTTATTTGTTTGAAAATAGAATCTGCGTACCCTCATCACGAAATTATAAACCCATTTAAAAAAATATGGATAAAGATAGTGGTGTTACAAACATATTTACCATTGATTGGATATAGACAACCAATTTACAGGATTTTATTGAAGGGTCTTGAAATCAACGTGTAAACACTTGATTTTACACTATATTATTTTTCAAATAAGTTGCTAAGGGTAGTTACAAAAATATTATTCACACCACTGCCATGTAATGATGGTTACGCTAAGTTATTGCGTTAGGAGCTAATGGAATACTAATTAAACAGATTGGTAAAACATATTCACTTGTAGAAATATTCACGCGGTAAAATATTTTTAACTACTACATTCATTTTCCGTCAATGTTTAACACGATTCATCCGGATTGATGTTTTGATCACTAAAGAGTCGTCAAGTCATTGGATAGTAATGACATTCCTTCACGACATTTGAAAAGCGGCGTCATCTGAAGAGATTAAACGATCGTTATTTGCATTTTCTCTGAAGGAAACGAAAAAACAACATCCTCCTGCCAACATGACACGAAAAGGCGATCCATTTTGATTGGCTTAGGGAGATAAATAAATTAGCGGAGACAGTGAGAGAGCAAGGGCGTGGTTCTCTAAAGGAAGTAAAAACACCCTGTAGAACGGAAAAGGAGACACGGGAGGTCTTCCTGGGAAAAATAAATGAGAGAGAGAGCAAAAGAAAATGAAGGAACGACGAAGAAGAAAGGGGGGGGGGGGGGAACGAGGTAAAATTTTTTTGCCCACAGGGAAGAGAGATAGAGAGGACATGTGCGTAGTGACCTTGGGCGGACAGATAAACTGGCCTAGCCAGGAAATAGATTTTATTTATTTTTACGTGAACCTAACCGAAGCCGTTCTTGGGTTCCGGAAAAGCAAGTCAGCTTAGTGTCAAAAGAAGGATTGAGTAAAAAAGGAAGGGAACGATGGACAAAATGAAAGCTGTAAAAACGCGCAACCGAAAAACCTATCTATGAGAATCGCGCCTTTAAAAACAGCAATGTATCAGGTTTTGCCAAATTGCACCGCGAACCTCAATATGGGAGTGGTGTCCAAGAAAAATTATTTTTCCTTTTGATGAAAACTCCGAAAACGAACACAATGATCTCGTAGATTATCAGTATGTATGAATAACGTCGCATATCACAAAAAATAAATGCTTGGGCAGAAACCTTGAAATCGTTCTCTTTCACGGGAAGGAATGTCATCGAGTAAATGGTAAGAGTTTTTTTGTAGTAAATTACATTTAAATTATCCTGATTAACAAAAATGCCATCCCACGTCTGATATAATCAGAACTGTGGTGAGAAAGGGGGAGTAAAGGAGGAAGGGTAGAGACTTCCTTCCGAGACTCAAGATATTAAGATTTTTGCCTGACAACTTCGCTTCTTTGTCTTCTTTAAATGTCTGGGTCTCAGAACAAAACTTTTATCACCTTTTGGAAAGAAATGAAAATGACAATAAAATATAATTTTTAGCCTCCACATTTATTCATTTAAAATGTTTCATCAACTAAAACAAACGCTCCTGGAGTGGATATTCGACTTTCGATTTCTCTGAAAACGAGTGTAGGGGCATGTTATAATTCTGACAGAACGATTTTGAATATTTTATTCACACTTCATAAACATTTTATACATTTGTTACACAATCCTTATCTCTCTGTTTCAGTAGGTGAAGTGTTTCTATTTTTCAAATGTTTCAATAAGTGAAGTGAACACTCTTTTAACTTTATGGTCTCCCAGGAATTCAACATCAAAATAATAATGTAACTTTTTTGCTGAAGTCACCAATATACCTGTATCATACGGATGCTGTGCCACATTTTATCATCTAAAATAAATTTAGGCCATAATGTGAGCCATAAAGTCAGTTAACGAAAACATAGTTACTAATTTAGTCAATAATTACCGAAAGGAAAATTAAGATTCGCTTTCAAGAGAAATTGCCAATTTAATTTGTCAAAATACCCAGCATTCATTCGGGCGCCAACTTCGAAGAATATTTTCAATGATCTGGCTGCGAGAATGACAGTGCATCTCCATTGCCAGTTTACATCAATGCAATATTCAACGGAGTCAATCAATGTAGAACTATGTTATCACATGGAATAATCTATTGCACAATATGTCTCCTGTTGACAAGTTACTTGCACCTATAATCTTGGTATAATAAGATATGTCTCAATGCAATACAGCATATAAATAAGACAGCACCGGGTTGGTAACAGGAAACTTTACATAGCAGGAGGAGGTTTAATCGTAAACACTCAAAGATCTCCTATGGAGCAATGTCGTAACGAGACTGAATAATATGTATTTCAACGTCTACTTATTCAAAGACCCTGACTGCAAACGTAACCGGACGTTCGCCAACTGATACGAATCGCCAGCAACTCTCAGCAACTCTATTTCTGAATCAAGATCCATCACGGTTCAGTCATCTGGGCTAGCGAGCTCTCAATTTTTTTCCATTAGACACACTGATCTTATTACATATGCTTTTGTATCACATTGCGATTCTTCGGAGACGTCTTACTTCTCCTCCCACTCCTCTCCGCTAAACTCTTTTCACTCTACTTCCTGGATCCACTTTAAATTCACTCCATCGTCCGCTACGGCGTACTCACCGAAATCCTTGTCAAATCCGTCCGCACCACAGCCCTCCCCCCTGCCCTCTTTTCATTTTTACCCTCCCCACCAAACGCCCGCTGCACTCCTCCCCGGCCGGCAACGTCGGCGGCCTCCATAAAACTTTTCGCGTGAATTCATTTCGGTGACAGATATCAGTTGAAACTCAACTTCCCCTTCACCCTTGTTCCCCCACCCACTCCATCTTCCACTTCTTTATCCGACCATACAGCCGCGGTGCAAATGCTCGTCTCCAACTTTTCCCACTGATTGGGGAAGACGTGAAGGAGCCCAAGTGACAAAAATCCCCACTGGAACAATGGATTCAGAAATAATTCTGGGAAACGTGAAGATTCGTCATGAGTGAAGCAATAGTTTGATCTAAAATCCCTGTATAAATCGATTTAAATGGGTTCAGGATACTACAAATATGACGCAGCTAAGTATATTTTCCATCATTTCACTTTTTTTGAGTTGCGGATCAACGCTGTACATTAATCGAGACATTTCATTCATATTATGAGATAATTGTATAAATCGTTTGCATCAAATATTTCAAAATTCAAAGAGCCAACAGAGTATTAATTTGGAAGTCAAACCACGAAATCTCTTGAAAATTCTCGGTGCGCCACGAGAACAGTAGTCATTGCCATAAAGTACTGGTTAAGGGGCATACCATGCAAGAAATGGTCGTAAAAATAAATATTCTGGGGAGTTCGAAAACATTTTAGGCAGTTTAATGATGGCACTATTTTAAATTTCCTTGGCGAAGCGGTGTCTGTAAACCCTTTCGCGTGCAGATGTAGGAGGCAACCACATCTCAGGTACCTGAAAAACACACACACGCGAATTTACACAGGGGCAAACACACACAGAAATCGTGAAACGCAGACTGGAAAAGGGATTTAAAGCCCCAGCATAAAGTAAAAATAAGGTTTAACGAATTGGGAAAAGAGCAAGGACAAAAGGCACTCTTGGAGCGTGGTAAAATCCGCATGGATTGCAGTTCTGCTCCACCGATTTGATTGCTCTTTCCGAAAGGGCGTGCGAGGGTCACTGGGGAGGAAAGTTTTGGCACCTGAGCAACTTCGGACCTTGCTCCCTTACATTTCCCCCGAGGACGAATCGGGTGGATGGAAATGGGGAAGATGGAATGGAAAGAGAATACAGGTTCATATGCGTCAACGAATGGGGAAGGAAGAAATGAAAACATTAGGTAGAGAGGAAGCAAAAACCACGATGTGTAGAGAGAGAGAGAGGCCTGGAGGTGGGACGGGGCTGGAAGAGAAGTGACACATAAACCGCCGAGAGGAAGGAATTTGCCCAAAAAACGATTTAAAAGAAAGAAGAAGTGAGGAATTATTTTCTGGATAAGGGGTGAAATGAATTAAAATTCACGGTATGGGAACTTCCACGACGACTTCAAGCAGACCATATGCATGTGATGCATTCCGTTAAAATGAGCCAAGAAAACGTAATGGGAGACAGAGTAGGTGCAGGAATAGAAATGCAATTGGTAATAAAGGAGCGCTCGGGGTATATATACCTACTAGGTGTGCAAGGAGGAAGTTGAAGTGACAGGAGAAAGAGGAAGAAACAAATGGACTGTAACAGTCCAAAAGGGTCCGTATTTTTTCCGTCTGTCGGATGACACATGCTAGGAGAACTCCTTAGGATCACCTTGTCTCACCACGATAACTTTAACATTCTTTCATATTTATGCAACTTAAAGTATTCTCTCCACTGTCCTTATCATATTATATGAAAGTTATCAAAGATAAATGGTAGTTTATATGGTAAGAATAAGATGTAACCCACTACTTCAAAACAAAACTTAAATCTTTTATCTAAGCCAAATTTATGCAGCTAGTGACTGACCTTATTAGATCAAGAAGATCGTGAAAAAGTCAACCGTTTGCAATGAACTATTGTGTAGAGGTTTAGATTAGTTATAAACTGATGTACGTAAATGCATCAACATTATTGTATTTTTTACGTCAAATTCAAAAATGCCGGTCAAGGCGAATGATTTATGCACTTTGAAATCATTGCATTGCATTAATAACGTTTATGCATCTGTATTAAACCTTAATCGTTTCTTTTTTAAAGGAAACGATTAAGTTTTACTTTTCATTTTTAATCCATCCTTTTAAATCTCCCGTAAAATTCAGTGCAATATTTCGTCTAAGGTAACTTATCTCTGGCTGTGATTGTAATCCAAAGTAAGCATAAGCAATAATTAGAGACAAAATAACTAATATGGAATTGAAAAGTAAAAGCTAGACTAAAAACCTATATAAAATCAAGTATATATGAGATGGCGCAAGGAAAATCAAGGCATCCACAGAGCATATACGTAATCCATAACACTCGATGGTCATTGAAAAGTACGAAATAGATCCCCGTTAACTTAAAAAAAAGTGTAGCTAAAAGTAGCAACGCTTTATAACCATTGAATCAAAGATAATTCTACGGAGGAAACAATTGTTTCGAAATAAGGTCACTAAATGTGTTTTCTGACTCAGTGAGGCACAAGCAGTTCTACAATCACAAGCATTCCCAAGCAGTTCGCGTAATAATAAGCTAAAGTCATCCAAAAAAAGAATGGATGAGAAGAAACTCGAAAACTCGTAAACTAAAATTTACAAAATTCAATAAGCGTGGTAATAAAAAAATGAAGAGAAATTGAAGAGAACATTAAACAAAAAATGGAATGATTCTTTGTCTCGAAAATGCGTGAAGCACTGAACATAATCAATTGATTCTTTTTAAGTTAATCGATTAAATCAATCGGAACCATCATGTGGGTTGATTATTATGGTTTATAAAATACTGGACCATCCATATTCATATTTTCTGGTTACCCGTGATGCGATCAAATTATCCTTCTGCCAACGAATATCTGAACAAATTTTCACCGGAGTTAATTCTTGCAGCACCAACAGATTTGCATTGAAAGGATATTTTTTATTTATCAATAATCACATTGAATGGTTATAGTGTCAAATGCGTGAACCATCTGGAGGCTAGTAGTCGACATTTGAGAGCACATCTCGTCATCGTACACAGTAAGAAATGAGGACGAAGTGGCGACAGATGAGGAAACCTCTCGTTGCAAGTTATAGCTGAGATAGGACACACGCATGATTCGAACACTCACGGAACGCTGCGGCAAATTCCACGCCCCAGCCGCCAGGCCACTACATTCGCTTCCAATACCACTCCTCGATGCACTTCTTCCCATACTCCCCCGGGCTCTCTCTCGACAGTCACCCTACCACTCCCTTCCCTCTGCTTACATTCTCCACCCATTTTACCCTATGCAGGTTACTCCGTCGACGTTTTCCTTATGAAACCGCCATCTTCATGTTCTACCGCTTTAACAAAATACCTCAGGGTCTCTCAATCTCTCCCCATTCCTTTGTCTCCTCGACCATCACCTACCTCCTTACTCATCAACCAATCGCTCTAATCCTCCTCTCACCCGTTTCTCTGTCGTTATTTCTCTCTCACTCACTCACTCTCCCGCCCCCCTCTCACGGTTGTCCCCCATTCAACTCCCCATTTCGAATTCCCGACTCATCCAGAACGTTGATAGAAAGTGGCATCCTTCCCTCTACTCCTTATTCCTCCACTCCCTCTGGACTGTCCCTCCTCACGTTTATTCTCTCCTTCCTCCCACGGTGCCCTTCACCCGATTTCTCAGTTTCGTTTTCATTCTTGCATTCAGTCTCCTCCTCCTACTCCCCTCAACGCCGAAGTCCAATCTCCGTCCTCTCTCCTTCCTCACCCTCTTCATTATCCACTCGCCGAAATATAGCCAAAAATTCCCACCCCGCCCTTATACCCTCACATCCCCGCGCGATCGCTTACTCCAATAATCTCCCACCGCCTTCACCTCTTACCCCGTCGCTCTCATCATCTCCACTCACTCGCAACTACGCTCCCAACCATCCCCTCTCCCTCTACCTCCACATTCATCTCCTCGAGTTTAATCAAGGGTTTTAATTTGAGATATAACTCTCCACAATTAGCCATTTCGTGAAGGGTTTTCGCATGAATAGGAGAGTTACGGAGAGACCTCCCGCCAGAGAGGGGGGGGGAATTCTAAGGGAGAACCTCTGGAGGGCTAAGGACGTGAAGGGGACGGTGTAGAGAGCCGATCTCCTGTGAATATCTGGGGCGGGCGGAGGGGTAACGGGGAGGTGGCGTAGGGAATGGCCGGAGAGGAAGAGGATAGGTTGCACGGAAGGCCAGCGGCACCCACGGCGGGCGGACAATTGGTGAGAAAGGGGAGATGAGGATGGCGAGTTGGGCTGAGTTGGAGAAGGGTACACGGGAGAAGGGCGGGATGAGCACGTTGGGAGCGATTATGGGGAGAACCTGGAGGAATCGGAATGTAATTAGAATGCATACGCCTCTTTGTATCCCGTTATAACTAGCGGCAGGATGGAATTCGTTTCCCCTGTAAAGCAAGCTCCCTGGTCACTGAACTATTTTGTAATAAATTTTTGGAAGAAATGGAATTCTATTTGGGGAAATTAATACCCTTGGAAGGAGTTGGGTCAGGTAGCAACCGACCAAGATTAAGAAAAAAATTGGAATACTATTATGGCTAAGGTGTTGAATTATATAAGAACAAGATATGTAAAATTTGGCTCTTATTATATCATACATATAAAAATTGGAATACTTATACTAAAATAAAACAGTTTCTGGCGTAACTTGGTGGAAAATCTTCATACTGACGTTTTAATAAATCAAACCACTTTGCTTTTCCGCATAAACTTTTTATTTTCACGACTCAGGTTTCGTTATAGCATAACATTATCAGGAAAAGCAAAGAGGTTTGATTTATAAAAACGTCAATACTTACACTATTTAAGTAGAAGAGAATATATACAGATGATGATGTTTTAACTGGATTAACATAAGAGGCTGCGTGAATTATCTGAAATTTGTGCGATTAAATACATCTGCATCTACCTGTACTCAATACCCCGCAAGAGGCCGCAAGGGCGTGTGGCGGGAGGGGTGTTCAGAAATCAGTGAGGATGTCGTTTTTTATTTTATAGCCCTACCCTGTAGGTTGTATTTACTGAAGACGGCGTGATAAAATCAAAATTAGTGGATCAATAATAATCATTGAGATATATCACAGCGTATTTCCTTCCCTTTGCATTACGTCCACGAAAATCTACGAAGTAACCAAGCATTCAATCCTGAAGAAAGATTTTTCCGAAAACACGAAGACAGACACGTGCCTGTTTTAATAAGGTATTTAATGGGAGGTAATGTTAAAAGGTCGAACTTGCAATGTAAAATTTCACCTGAACAAAAAATCGTTCCCGCCGCCAACATCCGCAAAAAAAAAACGACGGCGGGCGAATTGATCCCGCCTTGTTAGATAATTAAGAATCTGTCGAGTTGAACGGCGGGCGGGGAATGGAAAAATGCAGCGAGTGTTTTGTCCGAAGTATCGGTAACGAGGGTAGTGGCTGGAAGGCTGAGGTGGATGAGAAAAAAACACCCCAGGCGAAGAATCTGTCAGCCTCAGGGACAGAAAGATAGGGATAGGTTTTCGGGAGACAGAGAGGGAGTGGGAAGGCAAGGAAAGAGAGGTGGGAACGGGAGGTGAGGCAGGAAAAAAACGATGGCAAAAAATCGACATGATTTACGAGAATAAGAGATGGATGAAGGGGGATTGAAGGGAGGAGAGGGATGGAATCCGAAGGGAGGAGCGCGGGAAGGTGAGGGGAGAAAGAAAATTGGAGTAATGGGGCGGGGAGGAGAGGGGCCGTCGGTGGAGGATATTGTTTACGCGAGAGCGGAGAGAGAGACTTTGGGCCTGGCGATCCGGGGCTGGTGAGGGTGGGGAAGGGGGAGTCACCGAGGAGCTGGTGAGGTAATGGCGAGGGGGAGGCAAGAGAGACGGAGCAAAAAGTGGGGTTAAAGGCTGGAGCAAATGGGGCCACGGAGTGTGGAGCCGATTTCGGCGGTAACGTGAAGGGAATATCACCCCTCGTGGGAAGGGGGATGAGGAAGACGGGACGGGGAAGGGGGTCAGGGGGAGTGGGTGGAGTTTGGGAAGGACGGCGTGCGTGTGTGTGTGCACGGGCGGGTGGACTTACGAGGGTGGTGAGGCGGAGGGTCCAAAGGGTGGAAAAACGGGAAGAGCGTGGAAGAGGAGTGGTGTACGAGCGGGCAGCTTCGTGTGGCGGGCATTTTGCGAAAACGTGTGACGGTGTCGTGCGCTGACCGGAGGTTTTACCTTCGGGAAGTATGATGGGGGGAGAGCGGAGAGACTTTTTAGGCGAGAAACGATTTTTGAAGTGCGGAAAGAGGGAGAGAGGAATCGAGCAGAGAGAGAGAGAAAGAAAAGGAGGATACTGTAGGATTGAAGGGAAGGATTTCCGCGCGCTCGGTGAGGGAATGTCGAGGACGAAAAGAGGCCTTCCCTACTCCATCAGGTTGACCGGAGGAGGAAGAGAGGGGACTCCAGGCGTGGGGAATGGGCAATAGTAGGATCGCGGGCGGGGGCATTAAGTGTGGCTGGACTGAGCCTGGGGTAAACGAGGACCGCCGGAGAGTGAAAGAAGAGAAAGAGGGAAGGGCACGAGAGAGGATGGAAGGGGCGGGCAGAGGGTAGAAGGTCGGACGAAACTGATCCAGAGAAGAAGAGACGAGCGAGAGGGGAGGAGGGTTTTTTTTGGGAATGCCTCTGGATGTAAGTCGGGTTGGGGGGTGAGGGGGAGGGCTGGGGAAGATCGAGGCAGGTTCGGCATCCCACCGCAGTATATTTGTCAACGTCGTGGGGGGGCGCTCCCAAAGCCTCCACCGTTTGAAACGACATCGAGTTCTGCCCTCCCACACTCACTCCTGCCCGTCCATGCCAATCCTACATGGCCGAACCAATCCTTCTCCCCGATCCCCAACCGCCGCCACCACCCCTCAGTCCGATACACACGCTTACTCCCTCTCACCCTCCGCCGTCAGTCGCTCTCCGCACTTCCACCACCCGCCGCCTCCCTATTCATCTCCCTCCTCCACAGAAAGTCCCTCCGTCCACTCCCCCGCTCCCCTGACGATCCACGGAGGCGGGAGAGTGGGTGGGTGTTTGGGTGGGCTGACTGTATATATCACCCCAACCAACGCTGCCCCTTGTGATTTTGGCTGTTATATTTTTCATCTCCTGTATCCTCCGGGATTCTCGCCGGTGAGGCGTAGTACTACCGAAATCTCACTGAATAGACCATGAGCGTAACCGCGTCTTAACATATTTTCGGTATTTAAGTCCATATCGCACGAAATAATAGTAGTTTGCTTGAGGGTATCGATGCGGACATTCGAGTGATCCACCCGCGACTACTTCATCTACTTTGTGATTATGGATAATATTTGTCATTTACATAAATTATTTATCAGGTAATATACGAGTGACATCAGTAACATCTCGTACATTTGGAGTGAAACGATAACTATGGAGTCCATGGTGATGAAATGACAGTTTGTCCAAGAAATTCAACTGATGTTATTACATGATGATTTTAAATGTTTTACAAGAATATGGCATTTTACTTGAATTTTAGAAAACGATTTAATCATGTGAAAAAATGAAAAAAATCAAAGCAATTTGGCTGAAAAACAATGACGGAGACGTCACTTTGGGTTAGAGCTATGAGAATGACAGGTGAATGATTATCGGTTATGTTGACTTGGAACCTTTTTCGTTTTTGGACTAAAATACTTAACAAAAGAGTCACCATCTTATTATCACCATCTCATCCAAACGAGTCAAAGTAGGAGTATCATGAATGTGCCAATACAACTAGATAAAAATTAATAATCCATGGCTGACTCCGAGGTTGAGAATAGAAAATTGCCTTATCCGTAGTCATAAAACTCTCGACATTACTAAAGTGCCTTGTTGACGCCTAACACGGACACACGTAAGGGATTTGAAAATGATAATGTTCTGATAGCACTAAATACACATATATTTCTTAATGGAGCAGTCACGTGCTTGCATACTTTTAAATGATTACCCTAAGCTTCAAACGATTATAAACTTTCTTTTCTCATGCGTTAATATGCGAGAAGAGTAAAAACATACTACCCGGCTAAAACTTCCACCAACCAAATTTTCCGGCAATTCCATCGCCTAATTGGAATTTCACATTTAAACATGCATCAGGATAATAAAGAGCGCACGTATATCATTCATTTTATATTTCATTGCTACGTGTAGAGTGGAATTTTTGGGCCATCCGAAATTCATGGACCATCATGTCGGCTACAAAAGAGCTACCACCATATATTTGCGCGTATGCTTGCGTGCTTCCAACATACTCTTTGCTTTATTCCTCGATCGATGTCCAGTTTACGGCGCCGTATTCTTCCCCTCGATGACTCCACTAAACACCCAAAACGCGAAGTAAGCTTTGGCTATATTAATATACTATATGTAGCTGGGAAAGAGGTCAGATTTTTATCCGGTTTTAATTTCACCAGAAAGTAATTTACCATTTCTTCTGCCTGTTCATAATTCCTCATAAACACAACAATTGAGGGAAAGCACTAATGAAAAACTTTGGAATATAACTCGAGGCAATTCACACTTGAGACTATTGACTTTTATACATCTAGTGTAATAGAGCAAAGGCAATGTATTTATATCATTGTTATATGCATGAAAAATTTATTTTCACATGGTTAGGTAGTTCGGATTCACTACACCATTTTATGAGAAGGATGCGTCCCAAGGAGATTTAATATGCATTTCCTCGTGTTTTCAAAGAATTCACAGGAATTAATTAATGAAAGAAAGGTGATGGACCGAAGCAAACAGCTCTCTACCTCTACAACTAGTCACGAATCTCAATGCCCACCACTGCAATACCATTATACAATTCTTGGGTTAAGGAGGAAGGCAACAATAATGTACCTCACGGCAACTTACATTCAACTTTTTACAACCAAAGGCTTTAAATTAAAACATATTTTTTTAATCCCAAGATGGATAAACACAATTTTTTAAACTTTGTCTAGGACACTAAACGTTGACAGATGACTACAATAGCGTCCGTGTAAGAAAGCAAACGAAAAAATATTTGAGAATCGAACCGACGTACAACTACGTAAAAACCTTTTACAGCGCATCGTAAATTCCGATGCAAGCGTTACCCGGTCGCCTCAAGAGTAAAAAGTAGAAAGCTTCCAACTCCGGGGATTTTATTTTACATCCCTGCAATGTAGGTCTTTCAGGAGAGCGCTTCTCAGGATCAGGGAAGAACAGAAAAAAAAAGGAACCGAGAGAAAAAGAGGACGCATACTCTGCGCACAGAAACTAAACGCACATCTACTCCCACAGGATGAGATCGATTTTCTCTCATTTTTTATTACGCCTTGTAAAAACTACGGGAAGACCATTTCAAAAAGTCTGGGAGAAAATGGTGGAGAAAAAGACTCCGCAAGAAATATTCCAGCTACCCGTTCCGGAAGCAAGCATAAAGAGCGATTAAACATTCTTAAATCTTTATGGTCGAAAACGAATATGCAAATGTATCTCCGAACACGAGAGACTTCGGTGCATTGGGTTAGGAAAATTATGCGGCGACAGGGAGCGTCGGCGTTGGTTGGGTGTGTGGAAGTGATGCCTAAGGAGGAGAGACCGGGACGTGTCCACCTCGGGTTGCCGGAGACTCAATGCTCTGGGATAGCCAGAGGTTACCCCCGTCGTTAACCTGGATGACCGGAAGGTGGCGAGGAGATTGAGGGGCTCGCTTAGCTTGGAAGTTGGGAAGCACGGACTAGGGGGACGTGCACGGGCCTGGAAAGGGATGGTGGCGGTCGGCCCGGGGGAGGCGGGAGATCGATGGCAATGAGGCGGGGAAGGGAAAGGGGGCGAAGGACGTGGACAGTTTGGAACCACAGGAGGAGGAATGGGGGAGGGCGACGAGGAGGGAGGGAGGGGGTCGAGAGCGGGGATCAGCTGTCATGTCGCCCGTTACGATCGGCCCACGTGCGCCATCCATCAACAACCACCCGTATGTATAGCAGAGAGGAAGGAAGACCACGTAGCCTTAAAAAGAGTTACAGGCACATCACGCCATTTCACGCCCTATCTACGTCTCCTAAACCATGCCCCTCCTCCTACTCCTACAAAAAAACTTCGCACGTAACCCTCACCACCCCTGTCGAACGCTAAATCTTCTAAACCACTCACTAAGTCTCGACGGTGAACACGACTCTCTCAATAAGGCAGAGTTTCCCCCAGAATACATTGAGAAATCACCTTTTGGGCCAACAGGAGGAGACCGCTCCTCCAAAATCCCGGCCATTAACCTCTAAACCGATTCACGGCGAAGTGGGCCTTGGGGAGACAACGGGGAGAAAGGCTAGAAATTTGCAAGGACACCACGCAGCAAACTTTCCCGTAGACTTGATCATCGGTCGCGAAACGAAATAAGTGAGTAGAACGGCCCTTCGTTGCGTTAAGTCTCCATCCATTTCTCCGCAATCCCTTAAAACCGTGGGAGCGTTTAGGGAAAACGCTCCCTCCGCACAACCAGCTCTCATTCATCCCCCTACCTCCGCCTCCCGGGCTCGTATCTCTCCCATCTGGGCCATTTGCAACTACAAGACCTGCCCACCATTTCCACGCCCAGCGAACCACCCCTAATACTAACCCGTCCATCCACTCGCTCACCAGCCGGCCCGTTAAAACTCAACCCCCCCTCCTTCATCCACCACCCCCGCACGCCTTCCACCCTCCACCCTCACCGCCTCCCCCGACGCACCGACTTCCTCCAGGACACCAGACATTACTCAGCCCTCCGCCCCACCTCCTCCCTCCCCGGCGAGAGACTCTCAGCCTCCAATCCGACCTCCAGCGCCCCGAATCGCTCCCTCCTTCGAGAGGCCGATCTCCCTCTCTCCACCAACCCTCCACACCCCCGCTCCTCTTCATGCGCCGCGCCTCCTCCAGGCCTCCCCGCACACGCCCTACACACACCACTCACCCTCTCCCTCTGCCTGCCATCCCCTACATCTCCCATCAAGCAGTTACCACCTCCCATCCACTCCACCGAGGGTCTCCCACTCCAAAATACATCCCTCCTCCGTTATCTCCTAGTCCTCCCATGGCCTCCTCCCTCGCCCCTTCCTGCTTCCCTTCCTCCATTCACTCCCTCGCATCTACCCGCTCCGCTCTCCCACCTCTCCGCGTCCTCCTCCTCCTCCCTGAACTCGCTACCCGCCATTGCCACCGCATGCAGGCAAGGGAGACTGTACACAAATCACGAGGCCATGATTAACATCGGTACCCCCGAGCCCTTCGGTCCCGCCGCCCACGAACCCTTCGCCCCAGACCTCCCACCCGAGTCCCTCCAGATCCCGCCTCAGCCACTCCCTCCCTCGCGTACAACGGGTCGGGACCGATGGAGGTTACCCTGAATTTGCAAGGGAAATATTAGTCATAAGGATGGCTTACAGATGGCCCCGATTTAAAAGGGAACATGCTGTAAAACGCAACACGTCCTACGCCGCTGTGCGAGTAGCAAAATGTTCCGGAGAGCGATGGAACACGCTCCGCGGATGCTTTCGGAGATTACGAATGTAAAAAAAGGATGGGAACCTCGAAGGGATTGAACACGCTGTTAGATCCATGCTGTTAGAAAGCCTTGAAAGTGTAATAGCGGCTGCTGACGCAGCAAACAGCACTAATTCTACTCATCAGAGTTATTTTCATGTTCATCAAAATTTTGTCACTTAAAAAATGTGTACATGATCGGCTATGCCGGTATTTTACAAAACCACTTCTTCCTAAGGCATAAAATCTATGGTACAAAGATTAACCTGTGGTGACTTGGGTACTTCAGTTCAAATGGCTGGGTACAATGACTTGTCATTGTATACTTCATCATTTATGACATAAAACCATCGTTTTTCCCAAAAGTATGTTTAAATATACCCAAAAACAGGCCTGAATAATCCAACCCAAAGTTGATTCTGCCCCTATCAAATATTCTACGGTACATTACCGATAAAAGACTTAAAATCTTTGACACTAAGAACTAGGCTCGGAGGCTAGGTTATTATGAAATTAAGCTTGTAGGCTTAAGGTCATTATAATAATACACCATTTGCGATGGCAGATGAAAACGTCACTTTTCGTTATAAAGTGATGATTGAAATTTAGCATCCAGCTTATCCATGCGCAACAGCTGAAACTTACAAGGAGGAAAGCCGTAGGGAGAAGAATTTTTATAAACACACTATCTCAACCACACTCAAAGGAGCTATATTTTTCAAGATTGACCGTAACACGCGAGTCATTACAGTGTGACCCAGGTCTCAAAATTAGTTTCGCCTGCATATCAATTTAAAGTCTTAGTTATTTTCGCGGATGAAAATATTTTTTGAAGAAAAAGTCTAGTGCGCACTGTTTGACATAAATATATATCAATAGAAGTAGGAAGCGTAATGGTTAGGTTTAAGGGGAATTTGGTTAGTAAACAAATACTGATTACTATGCACCAAAAAGCCGAATGCTCAGTATTAAGAGCCTTGTAATTCGCTGAAGCTAATCGCAAAAATGCCAGTCAATTCCCTAAATTAATTATAGTTGAAAAACGCTCCCAATCCTACCCTTGACTTTCTGTGAAGCAAGACACTGTCAACGATACTTTCCAAATATGTTCATGTGTTATTTTTGATGCGCTCTAAAAACAGGATCATACTGGAAGATGTTTATATGCAAATTGGCAAGTTCCGATGCAACATAACTATCTTCTCTTAGAGCAGTTATGCCCTGAGACAAGTTATCAATATGGCATAATGAGTCGTCTGGAGAGATTAGATATCCGCATGAGTGATAAGTACGTGTGGCACCTACCATGAGTGGGTAAATTTACACGTTGAATAGCAGGAGCATCCCCATAAAACTTCCATCGGCTCTTTATTTTATAATTAAGAGGAATTTAACATTAAATGGCTTATACAAGTTGGTTGTAACATTTCTTGCATTGAGGTTAATTTTTATTATTCGTACGTATACTCGTATACGATCTCTCTAGCGCCTGCCTAACTAGATTTAAGTATGTTACGCCTCCATCATACCCACACATCATAACTGGTCTCATTATAAATTTCTCGCCAGATTTCGCTTGACCAAAGCATAGGATCACGCCTCTATAACATTCCTATTGATTTAGTACTTACCTTTTGACCTGTTTCAATCATTATGCACATACTGTTTGTGTTATAACTGCTACGAATATTTTCATTTATAAATTCAATACTAAAACACTTCGGAATATCTCAATGTTTTCAAAAAAATCCGAACTTGAGGACAATTGATGATTTTTCGTTCCCAGCAGTCCCAGTAAGCTTCATGTAGAATATTCCTCATTACAAGCCAATAGTAACGAAACGTATTCCATGTGATAGAGCGCACGTCACATGTTTGGCAACCTGCTGTCGGTGCTACTTAGAGATCTAAAACTTTTCGTGAAATAAAAAAATAATAATTTAGCATGAAATTCAATTAATAAGCAATTATTTAGAGTGACAATTAAAAACTTTCCAAATTTTGGAGCTCTCCATAGTTATTTAATTTCATTCGTTAACTAACAATAGAAAGTTTACTTAATTTCATGTGAATGGCGTAATACGTTACCTCTTATAATACAATTTGACAGAGTGGGAGGCAATGAAGTGATCAATTATTAGCATATACTTCAGCATATGATTATGAAAATAAAAAACAATTGAAAGATACTACAAATTCAATAATCCTGCGGAAAAGGATATCGTTATTGACGTTGTGACCAATCTTCATGGAATTAATACCAAATGGACGACATTAGGAAAACAAATTTGTCAATTAATCAGTTATCTTTATCAATGATCTAACGTACGAAAGTCATTGGTAAATTAATTAACGGTAACTACTTAATTTAATTTTTTGAACAACTACACAACAGGTATGGAATTATCTTTCAAAGAATAACATATGGTAACGATCGAACGGGAATGACGATGCATATTACGTTAACAACTTTTAATAAGATTATATCAACAAGTTTAACACAATATGACAGGTAAATAATTAATGATTCATTACTCCCAGGTAGAAGGTCTCGAGTTAACAATTTTGACATTTCATTTCATTGAATAACACCGTTTCGCCAAATTTATTTTTAAGAGAGAAGCTCATTAGTCATTGTTCATCATTTATCATTGCTTTTGGCAAAATTATTTCTAACTTTCCCCTCAGGAGTTACTAATAATCACTTCATTTGAAGGGGATAAACCTCTGGATTCATTTACGATTTAACTGAACAATCAATGGAACTCCTATATTAATTTAATGCGTTGCCACTTTACTATCTGGTATGTATTATTTCCATACGATGGAAGAAGGCTTTGGAGAGAGTGATTTTGATAATATAAATGCGTAAGTATTAAAAGTTGCAATTTTGTAGACAGGTAAGAGTTTAAGGTCATAAGTTATTTCTTACTATTTGAAGCAAATATGACGGCAGGCTGTAGTCTATTTAATATGCATTTCTTTTAAATATTTATAATTGTCATCATGATAAATTATGACAACAAAAAAATCGGTTGTCAATTTTAGACTTTCGCTAAATGCGTAGCTTTACACGGGAAATTGTAATCGCCATGAAAATAATTTCAAACTGCCGCGTTATTCATATTATCAAACTCATTTTTAAGTAGATATTTGGTCTATGTTCATTAAATTTACCCTCGCATAGGTAATAGTAGCCTAGGAAAAATTGTATGCTTTAACTAATAATACTGTCAGTTTTTTATAACTTTATTCGTTCAACTACCGTCTATTCAGCATGTACAGTGCATGCTCCACTTCGTTCCGCTAACTTAATTTCACTATCATTTATTACTACCATAATTAGGTATTTTATTTTTCTCAGGTGCAAGTCGGGGAAAGTCTTAATTCAATAAAACTTGGCTAGTGTCCACTTTTTTTGGTAGAGCTGCACACATTGTTTGGTAAGAAACTAAACATGTGCCTCCAAAAACTCATACGCCAACCGCTTTCCTCGACGTCCTACTTGATCGTCTTCTGGTTCCTCGAAGATTAATTTTATTCGTTTCTCAGAGCACTGTGAAGAGGGAATCGTTTATTCACTTCCTCAAAGTGACACAAATCGCTCCAAACAATTTCGGCTACATTTCTGAATCTATGAACTCTGCATGATAACCCTCCTCACCAGGCCCCCCGACCTACTAAAACCCCCCTACCCATTTCTCCCTTATCAGCCTCCCTCATCCCAACGACCGGATTTAAACCCGCGCCCTCCGCCCTCGCCACCCACCACCCGCCTCCACCCATCTCGACGCTTATTCCGTTTTCCCGGGACCCCTCCCACTTCTTGAGCCCCCCTTTGCCCCTTAAGCCCTACCGCCCTCTCTCCATCCATCCATTCCCCTCACCTCACCGAGCTTCTCCTTCCGTCCCCTCCCCCAGCAGCGAAACCCTCACTCTTCCTCAAAGATTACTCATCACTCTCCCTGTCTCCCATCAATTCCCAAACCGCCACCCAGACTTCGCTTCCTTCCTTCAGCCCTCCACTCTCTCTGGCACTATCTCCGCCATTCTCACTCCACTATCATCTCCTGCCCGCCCCTCTTGCCCATCACAGACCCCTCCCACACTCCCCTCTCCAACCTTCCATCCTCTCACACCCCGCCTCGACCGGTCTTAACCCCCGTGGAGCTGTGATACGGTAGCAGTTCTATCAAGGGAAAGGGAACTTGACAGGGGATGTGGAGAGAGAGAAAGGGAGCAGGGAAAGATGAGGAGTGTAGGAGGCGCCGTGGTGTGGGTGCACGTTCTTCTGCGCGTGTGGAGGTGGCGCGCGCGGGAGCAGTGGAGGCACCGGGCCCGTGGTGGAGGGAGTGGGAGGACGGAGGCGACGCCGACGACGAATGGCTGTGGAGTGTTTTTAGAGAGTGGGATATCGAGAGGGGGGGCACGTCGGAATGTAAATTAATGGGGATTGAAGACAAGAGGTGGAAAGTAGGTGGGAGAGGACGGAGGAGGAGACATGGGAACAGTTGGGATCTTGAAATTGTAACAGAAACTAAATACGCACGCGATAGTGGGCGAGGAAGAAAATGATTCAACTGCGGTGCCATGTCAAACAGAACTAAATCAGAAAGGTCTATCAATTTGAACTTCTTCAAACTACTCATGGGTTAAGTTGAAAGTAACAATCGTTTGAATTAGCTTCCAGTGTCCTTAAATTTAATATTCTACCAATATTTAATAAATTCAATAAGAGTAGACAATTGAGAAATATTATTCTTATACAAACAGAGAGAAATGGAAAGAACGTTTAGGAAGTGTCGAACATAAGTAAAAATCGTTGCCAGCGTTCTTAATCAAATAAGGATTAGTACATATCTAAATTTAAGGGAGAAATTTCAGTTATTGATACCATTACAGAGACTTAAAGTCGATACTGCTCTTAAGTTAATAATAAATTAAAATTTTATGAATAAGGTATCAAATTCTTCAGGTACGACAAGGAGTAAAGTGAATCATACAGCATATATAAATACATATGAAGCTGTGTTGTATCACGAAACTGATGTAAAGAAAAGCGCGGGTATGAGTAGGGTAGAGACAGAGAGAAAGGAATAAGATTCATAAGGAGTGAGAGGGAAAGAGAGAAATAATGCAATTCCTCGGGGACACAGGAGTAGTTTCTAAATTGGATGGAGGTCTCATCCCTAGCAAGGCCAATGAGCATTGCTCTGTCACCCAACATACCCAAATCCACATTCCACCGAGCCTCCCACCCCATCCATTTTGCTCCATAGAAGTAAGGAGGGTTTCTTTTATTAACGAATCCTACAGACACTGAAAGAATAAGGTAAATGATGAGAAACACCATGGCGTATCAAAAACGGAGAAAACGTTCTTAAGAATTGGTGACAGGCTAAACAAATTAACACGTATACTTTTTTTCGAGGTTTTAATAAAAAGCAAACATAAGTTGACAAATCTTATCAAGCTAGTATCACCCTAACTAGGCGTTTCAATTACTTATTTTAACATACACAATTTATAAATATATTTACTGAATTAAGAAGTTTTTTGGGTTCTTCTACTTACTTGATTGCTCGTCATCTGCGGAGTTACATAAAGTACACCTATTGGATTTTCGTAAATTTATCTATGAAAGGTAAAATAATTTTTCTATCCAGCATGAGATAATCATCGTAATAAAATAGATTGTAACAATTATTCATTACAAATATCATATTTTTTCACAAAAATATGGCAGAATATGAACATATGCACTTCGTTTCTTGTAAGTAATTTGACATGGTGACTATGAGATTTTTTTTTCCAATGACTGACAAAACTTCGAAAATAATCGTTAAAGTCCGGGATCGACATCAGATAAGTAACACGGAATTGGTTAAGAAATATTGGGTATATGGCAACACATGGCATTATGTTGAACACAAGGCTATCATGGCATTAGGGAGTTAGCGTTTGAATGGAAGAATAGCGGGCTCTACTCAACCAATCTTCGAGTTAAATTAACATTGGTGATGAAGGATGTATGAAATCTATGTATTATTATAAATATTAATTAAATACCGAGTGGTTATCAACAAATGACACGTTTATAGCAATGAATAAAGCACATTTACTAATATCAAGCATGAGGTCATACAGTCACCAAGTAATTATATTAGGGCAACGAAAATAAAATTAACTAAATCACTCAGAATTACAAGATTTTCATTTATTTCCTTTCATTTTAAACTTCTCAAGTTACAATTTATACAAAGAAGCGTAAGAAAATAAGCTCGGGTCGCTCGTCCTAAATCCCCATTTCGTTTTTTCTACCAGTACTTTAATCCTGGACGGCAATGACGAAAGAAATGGAAGAGCATGTAAAAATGAGAGAGGTGACTGATAATGGAATGGGAAAACTGCAAATGAAAGAAATATTTCGTGTTCCAAGGGACGGGAGAGGCAGGGGGAAGAGAGACCAGTGGAGAGAGAGAGAGCGTGAGAGACACAGGAAAGGCCCTTTTTCTCACACGCACAATAGAAACAAGGCAAATAGCCTTTACCCATCCCCTCGCATTTTTTCCTCCTCCCTCTCATTCCCGACCCAATCTTTTCCCTTCTTCCTCGGGAAGGCGAAAGAAACGAGCGAGGAGGGGGAGCGGGGTTATGTGGGGGCAGAGAGAGGAGCCCTATCATTCCACCGTCTTATTTATCCTCACGCTCAGAGAAACACACGTAACCACCGCCAACCGCTCCTTTTCTCATATCAATCTCCTGGACGCTAATACCAAGGGCGACCATTTTATTTTTCTTATTTTTTAACACGGATACGTACGTTCCTCATTGGATGACGTCCTTTTTTTCGAAGGGGTCTGCGAGGACAGGAGGGAAACTAAGGGCGTTAAAAAATTTAAAAAATGGTAGGAAATGGGATGGTTGCAAGGACTCCGCGCCCCATTTTTCCTCCTCATCTCCAATCCACGACGGATAAAGGAACCTTCATTGCCGTCCCCACGGTCTCCTCGTCACAGTTTCCCAGCTTCACTGCTCCTACCCCGCCCCAGAAATCTTTGAAAAAAACATCTTTCTCCTCCACGCCCCCCACCCATATTCCTCTTCCCCACTCCCAAATCGAACCCCCTTCCTTTTCCTCTCCGTCTCTCTCCTCCCTCCCCTTCCGACCCACCCGCAACATAGCCCTCTTCGCCCCTCAAAACTCCCATCCCTGTCCCTCCCGCTCCTCTCACCTCGCATCTCGATGCCGCCGCAGGAATGGAGCCGGGGACGAGAGGGAGGGAGAGATGGCAGAGAGGGAGGGTGACGTGGAGGAATATGTGCGGCAGAGGGGGGCTTTCGTGAAGGGGGAAGCGGGTGAAGAGACGGGGTTGGTGGCACGGAGATGAGGGGTAGTGGACGGGAGGCAACGAGAAGAGGGGGAGGAAGGGGGAGGTGCGGCGAGGCAGGAGTGAGAGCACACAATGAAGTAGAATACGAATGGGATATGCGCGGTTGACGTCTGTGCGAGGCGCTTGAAATTGGAAGCCTCGGGCGGTTGGAACGAGAGGCGAGAGGAGAGAGGATGCGGGGGCGGGGCGGGAGGTAAGGGGTTCGAGGAGGAGGAGGGTGAGAGAGCGAGGGAGGGTGTGTGTGTGTGTGTCTGGGAGAGGGGGGGGAGATGGCCGAGGGAGAGTTCGGGCGGAACTAGGGGGATCGGGCGAGAGAGGGACGGGGTAGCAGAAAGGCTGGGATGCCTTAGAATATCCTCACGTTTTCCAAGAAGTGACCCTGTCTCTTCCACGAATTCGCGTGCGAGCCACTCTGGCTGGCCTGAAGAGGCCGATGGAGGCAGGGAGCGGGGAATTGGGTGAAGGGAGAGCCGTATTGGTGGGGAGGTGCGGGGACGGGGGAGGGTCGATGCGAGCCGCGGAAGGAGGGTGAGAGTGGGTGCGGTATTGGAGGAGCGTGAGCCCGGGGAGAGGAGCACGGAAATCTCGCACTTCGTCCATTGCCGCTTCTTATTCCACCAAATGTCGTCCCTCACGCTCCCCCGCACTATTCGACCCCTTCCCCGCTCCCACCACGGAATCCCCGAGTTGAACAATCGAAGAAGAAAAAAAATCTGATAGCTGAGATAGTGGAATGGGGAAAATGAACGAATCCGAGAATTGAAAAAATTATTTCAGTGCACCGCAACGCTTGGCACAGCACGTGCTCATTGTTTTCTTTTTCGCCCATCCCAAAACCCGCGGATGGCCATAGCAGAGGTTTCCAAACTGTGCTTGCAGTGCAATAAAAAAAATATAATTTTTTTTCCTGGCGAGATATACTAAACACAGTTCCGGGCCATCTTTTTTTTAACGGGCATGACAAAATTTAACGGTATTTTCAAATACACTCCCCAATATCCGCGGGGAATCGATAGTCCCTCCTGATAGCATAGCAAATTAAGTCCTTTAGTCATCGAAATTGACGGTAACGGCAATGTCGTGGCTACGCTTCCTGCAATATAACGAACACATTTCCCAGTGGATTCATCCCACTTTATGCGCTTTTTTCATACATTTAAACATTTTGCACCCTACAATATGCGCCGTATAGAATTAGATGGGATTGGATTATTCAAAAAAGCCATGCTCCTTTATTACTCGATTATTTAGCTTAACTAACACTATGAATTAATATTTGCGTGGTTTGCAAATATGAATCCAAGCAAAAGAGAGCTAAATTACCAAGCACATACACACTACTCCAGATAACAAACAAAAATAAAAACTAACAGTTTCAGGCTTAACTTTGTGGAGTTCCCTCATGGTGATGGTAAAAAATAAGGAAAACTTCACACTTCCACACACACTTATAATACAATACGACCATGGTTTCGATGATGCGCAGCATCGAAATCATGGTCGTGATTTTCTGGTGCATCGAAACCATGGTCGTATTGTATTAAAAGTGTGTGGAAGTGTAAAGTTGTCCTTATTTTTTACCATCACCAAAAATAAAAACGTCAAAAAACAGACAAGATAGTTCTTCCAAAATGTCTCCTGTTAGGAACATGTGATGAGAAGACTTTCAGATGATTCAAGCATGAACGTCGATTAAAGGCACGAAGGGATATGGAACGACGAAAACATAAGATATGAAACCAAACACACATGCTTGCTCTTCCGAGGCTTGGAGAAGGGCACAAGAAGAAGAGAACGATGCCAGAGGGAGAGAAGTTCGAGATCCCAACTCCCACGATCTTAATTATTTAAGCCCTATAAACTATTCCTTTTCCACACTTCCACTTTCCCCAGGAATATGAAAATCACATGAAGTAACATCAGCTATGTTCTTTTTCCACAGGGAACGGTGGATATGAGGAGAGAGTTGGGGAAGGAGAGGGAGAGAGATAGAAGCGGAGAAGGGTGAGTGAGTGGGCTACGAGTACGTATGATGTATGAGCGAGAGAAACGGTGATATAGGGAAAAGAAAAAAGAAAGGGCGGAATCCTATTTTTCGAGCAAAAAAGAGAGAAAGAGAAAGGGGGAAAAAATCAAAGACGAAAAGAAGAAGAAGACAAACTGTGGAAACGGAACAAGTTTTGTTTGGAACTGTGTGTGTGTTCACCCTTCCAACTCCATGTTAAAAAAAAACCGCCGCCACTGCTGCTGCTCAGAGGTATTTGGTGGTGGGGGAGGGGCGGCGGAGAGGGGGGGGAGAGCGAGGAGGGAGGGTGGTGTCGGAGGGGAAAGGGGGTTTTGCGAGGCGGCAGGGAAGGAGTGTGGAAAAATAGGAGAAGGCGTGGTTACGGATGACTGCTTAAGGGTGCGTGGGTGAAGAATGACGGTTTTCCCCTGGCAGGGGTGGCGGGGGGGAGGGAGGTGGGAATTCCGAAGGGGTTGGGCGGGCAGGAGAGAGAACGGAAGAGGGAAGGGAATTGGGAGGATGGCGAGAGGGTGTATACATACCCGCTCCGGAGGCTCGAGAGAGAAAGTGAAGTGAGTGAGACGAATAAACTGTAACAACAGACAAGGAGTGGGAGAAGGAGAGATATGGAGTAGAGTAGAGAGAAGTATATGGAGGAAGTTAGCCGGGGCAAGCGAGGGTGGGGAAGAAATAGAGAGAAGTATATAGATTGATGAATTAAAACGAGAACGAAGAAACAAAACCAGAAGGAGAAAATGAGGAGGGAAGAGAAAAGAATAAACATTGGAAATACAGAGAGAAGGGAAATTAAGGACCGGGTGCGTTCTGGGGATGTGAAGGAGTGGAGAGAAAGTGGGAAAGTCAACTAGGGAGACCGCATAAAAAAATAATGACATCCGCATGAAAGGGAAATGTAAGGGGAATATTAGCGGATTCCAAAGCTTACATAGAAAAAAAATCCATGAATAGTGAATTTTGACGGAAAGGAGAAAGGATTATTAATCTCCTGCAGTAATCACAGCCAGGAGATGGTATCCCGTGCCGATGCATCAAATCTGTTATAACTGATCATACAGTAACAAAAATACACATGAAATACGTAAATGAGCGATAAAAAATGAGAATAAATGGTTTCCTTCCGTTATAGGAAATAATTAAGAAAAATTCTTCACAAAAAGGTTTTAAAACTAAAATAAAATGAAGTGAGCTCGAAACAATTGAAAAACATTATTTATGTCTAACCAAAAGCATCAGAAAATCGCTACAGGAGTGTATGTAATGCTTTTCATTCATTATAATACTTACTTCTGCACAACCGTCACTCGTCGAATATGATGTTGGTTATTTATTGTAACATAAATTTATCCAAATACATATCTCTACTAGGAACACTAATTGTAGGTTGGATAGGTTACTGAATCCAATATTCTGCCAATTTCGGGCCGTCTTATAATTTAATATTTCATTACTTGCCCAACTGCCTCCAGTCGCGTATTTCTGTGCATTCAGCCAGTAAAATTCTCAAAATTGTGTCTATTTCGGGCCATTTTTCTTGAAAGTAGCAAAGATACTGAGGTCGCAACCTCTTTCCTCCGTGAAAAACCGTTTTCTTGACGTATGTCCGCTGAGAAAGGATCAAATCGAATCCTTACAACTCATAAGTCAACATGAAGTAGCTAAAAAGAATCTAGGATGGGAAGGGAACAGGGCATAGGAATAGATACGAGTAGGAAGTGTAGGAGATAAAAAGAAAGAGAGAGAGAGAGCGATGGCGAGTGTGAAAAAGAACTGCGTTTATAGGCTGTGGAAAAAGAAGAAGGTGGCAGAGTTCACCGAAGAATGAGAAATGAAATAAGAAAATTTTGACAACAAAACGTGCCAGATTTGGGAAGCAAGATTTTAGCACCGTCGCCTTTTGTAAGGAATATGACGGACGGATCTTGAATAACTTCAACGCTCTCTCCATTTTTTTTATACAGCTGTCCCTATTTATCTCCTCCGCTCCTGCCAGGTCGGCCTTCTCCCTCATCCTGTCTTCTACTCTCTTGATCGACATTTTATCAGTTTTCCTTCTAGTCGAAGTTTCAGGCATTTTTCTCGGTTTCCAATACAAATGATGAAGGTTGGATTTCCGCACCCAAGCAATAAATATTTCTGATTGCTTTGTGGAAGCGTGTTTCTGTAACATTTCTGAGAACTGAGCATCGAATGCCACATATCAGTAGCAGGAGGTTTTTCCCTGGTCTGTACCTTTTCCGCATACAATTTATGATCTCCTAGACTACCTTCCAAAAAAACGGAGAAATATTTTTAGTGAGATTCTTTTGGTTTTTTTTCATTTCTTTTGCAACTTTCCCATTGCAATGATTTGAATATGCAGATCTTTATACAAACATTCGCAATTACAGAGAAATATTTCAAAGTTCGGAAAGCTACAAATCAATATAAAAAATTTGTTTGCTCCTTTGGGAATTATTTAATTGGGTGTATTTAGAATACAGTTTTTTTTTAAAATCACGAATGACTTTTGATCTTATACCCTGAAATGGATTTCAAATAGCTTTCTCACAAACCAATTCCCATAGTCGTAAAGTTAGCAATATGATTATGCCAATTCTTGCCAACACTCCTCTCACTCGAAGTTTTTCTTCCAAATAATAAATATTACAAGACTATCAAATTTCAAGCGCCAGATGATGATACATTGTGTCGAAACCGGTCGTAATACATTTATATTTGTGCAAAATGGTTTAAAACGTTTCTTATCTGTGCATCCATATCACTTTATATATTTCCGAAACTAGATATTATTATCCATATAAAATATATATCCCCAACCTAATAAAGGGAATTATTCAAAGTGAATAGTATAAAAAATCACTACCCGATAAAAATAAAACTGTGAATTTTCCTGGATTAATAAATAGAGAAAAATACTATAATAAATATTAAAAATAATGTCCATATTAAATGAGTTCGTAATTTTCCACAGACTTTATGTCACAGCACAACGGTATGGAAACTCATGCATCCATATTTTCCAATAAAAATGCGGTTATAATATTATTATATAAGTTATAATATATTATTATTATAAGTAACACCCACCCGTACCTGATGATGCCGCAATTGGGTGAAACGCGTTGTACTGTGATATAAATTTGTTGGAAAGTTACAAACTCATTTAATATGGACATCAAACAATTCCACGAAAAGAATCATGAAAGTGTAAAGTATATTATGTAAAATGATGTTAAATGTAATGCGTTCGAAAAACTATCCGAATAACTAAATACCCGGTATAGGCGAACAATTTAATAATTTCCTGGCGAGATTTTTCAGTGCATTCCTCTTTTATTCACACCATGAAATGACAATAAAGATAAGTTAACAATAAGTTGAGTTAATATTAAGTTGAAAAACACAGGCACACTCTGCAACAGAATTAATATTTTGACATCATAGTATATATATTCTTGAAATATTATCACCACAAGTAACGACATTACACCCACGCTTGCCAAAAAAATTAGTTTTCCTTAGCAGGAGAGAAGTTGGAAATAAAATAAGTATGCTTTTCTATTTTGACCGATCAACGAATCTCCGCAAGTAAAACACAGAAGTCCTTTATGAGGCACAAGTTTAATGTTACATTCAATATTGCCTTTATAACGTATTTTTATAAAACTAAATCTCCAAAAAGAAAAATATCCAGCCAGAATAATTAACTGGACATGAACTGGACTGGATGAGTTATTTCATAAAGCGTTGGTTATGAAAAGGCTAAGTGGTATTAAAAGAAAGGGAAAAAAGCTAAAAAAAAATGACCTATATGTTCAATAGAAATCATCAAGCTATAGTGAATAAAATACAAAACAGTTAAAATATATTTTGAAATTAACAAAATAAAATAATAAAATAAAACTGCATGTAAATAATCATGAAAAATAATAATTTTCTAGACCTTTTTACATCTAATTCTAGCATCTAAATTAAATTCTCAGATTCTATCTTCATAGGTTTCTTCAAAAGCCATCCAATCATTGTGCAACGACTGGAAACAACATATGAAAACTTGTTTTTGAATATTATAACCACATTATTATTCGAAAATATAGAAGAATGAGTCTCCACATCACACGAAAATTCGGGAATATATATGTAAAACGCCAAACAAAATCTAAATCATCCGGGTGGAGATACCCTCGAAAAGCAAATTTGTAAAAGACTCTAAAAAATCAAACAGTCACCCGCGTAGTAATACCTAATTAAAACGCAAATTGACTGGCTTTAACGATTACAACCGTGGATACGTAATGGAATTCGGAAGCGTCGGCATATCGCAACCGGATCATCCCCACGCAGTAGGGCTATCACGCCGAAGTAAACTGTGTTACGTTTTTATTTTCGCAGCGGACCAACGGGAAGTAATCACTATCTCTTCCAGGTCGCTTTCTACGTTATAACTGTATCGACAACGTGCAGCCAGACCACGCACGATGATAAGTGGAGAAGAACGGAAAAAAATGACGATTCCCAGATTTAGGGGGAACAAAGGATCGAGCCCACTGACACATTAATTGCGCGCGTTTTGGAGAATTGTCTCCGATTACACCACGACGGTATATCAATGTGCGCAGGGGGTTGTTCCGAAGGCGTTCTTCATGCAAATCGGCGCGTGCGATAATTCGCTCGTTAACGATCGCAAAAAAATACGCGGCTCAATTATACTAATAATGTGGTGAAGGGACGGAGATGAACGACCGCGCGTGCGTGGCGCCAATTTATTTGCTTGATTTCCGACCGGTGAGCCCCGAGTGCCACCCTCATCCACCTTCCCTCCTCCTCCTCCTCCCCACTACTCGCCCTCGGCCACCCCTCTCGGAGAGCGAATCCGCCTGACCACCTCACTCCTCCCCCGACCATCATTTCCCACCCTCACTCGCCTTCGCCCGCCATTTGCCATTGACAATTGTCGAGCGTGTGACGTGGCTCGCGTGCACCGCCTGGTGTCCGAGACTCAAAACCGCACGGCACTAAATGGCCGGACCATGGAGGAGGGAGGGCGCGCCATATTTGCCCGTACAAGCCCGGATTGCTTCACGGTGCAAAATCCTCCCTATGCCTCCACCTCCCGAGCCGCCAAAAATCGAGGTCACAAATTTTATGCGGACGGACACACAAACACAGTTTCCAGCGCGGTCCTTCCATTCCCTCCCCCTCTCCACACACACTTTCGAAATACACATATCCGCCCATCCACTGGGTGCGAGGATCATACTTGAAGCACACACATTTTCCGTCCTCCTCTACCCTTTGCTCACATGCGCGGTCATTCCGCAACGTTTCCAGCAAGTTTTGTTTGATCTCGACGGCACGATCCCTTGAACCGCCACCCTCCGCCATCGCTACCCCCAACACTCCCTCCACGTGCCCGCCTATATGTATCCGTCGGCTCCCACCGCTTTTCCGAGTGATTATGGCCCATTCTTTCGACCCTTGACGCCTCGATTTTTTTCCTCTCTTCCTTGCCCCCTCTCTCTCTCCCCCCACCCATTCCCCAACCATTACGAATCCCTAGGGGCTCGGGGGAAGGGAAGGGGACTCGACCACCATTTTCATACGGGTTTCGACGGTCACTCGAATCTATTTTCTAGTGCAATATTTCCGACTTAAAATTCACGCTCGTAGCTTGACCCATTCTCCCGCCTCCCCCCATAACTCCGCAGCCACCCCCGCCCCTCCCGCTCGCTCTCCATGCCCACACCCTACCCGCCGGCGCCCGTCCGCAGTGCCTTTGTTCGTTCGCGACGGATCCTCGAGGGAGACAGACGGGTACTCAGTGCAGCAGCCGAAACTGGGCGGCGCGCTGTAACATCTGCGCGCGCGATTTCGCGCGGCAATTTTTCATATGACCTCAAACTTTCACCCTTCATCTCTGCCAATCACCTTCATCTCACCTTGATTGTCACTAAATGCAAATCATATTGTAATACCTTCCCCTAGAGCGTCACGTTTTCCAAAAAGTCTTTCAAAATGAATTTAAACGAAAATTTAGAAATTGAAGCACAATCGAAAAGAGAGGAAAATATAAACAAAAATAATATTATGATGCATTAAGTTACAGTCTACATCATCAATGTCTCCTAAAATTAAAAAAATTACGTTTTGTCTCTACTGAATACATAAGGAATAAAGGAAGACTAATATAACGCTGATGAAATGAAATATTATAAAATATGAAGGGAATTTAACATGTAAATCAATGAATTTTACAATAACGATATAATTTCATTTTTACGTGATCTTTTTAATTACGAGTATACGCAATAAAGCCTTGGTGCATTTCGGTACACTTATTACGTACATTCATTTTTTTTATAACTATTGTAGCATAACCGGAATTCAACATTCTGAATTTCATTACAATAGAAATCAGCCACAAAGATTTATGAAAGCAAAACAACAAAATAATATCTGAAAGTAAGTGAACAAACAAAAAACCATAGTGCAAGTGCTAGTATATAAAAAAATAGCCTCAAAAGTTTCATTGAGTTGAGGAAAATATCATTACACTCGACAAATTACTGCGTAGGAACATTCGCCTTCCTCACAACATCCCTAGAGTGATGAGCGTAAAACAAGCATTTAACAACATGGGCAAAACCTCGGTTTCATACTACCTGGCGCCATCTTGTCCTTTTCATTCTTTCCTTTTGTCCGCATGCTATAACGTCACAGCCTCAATAGTCTGCAAGCATGGCGACTAACGCTAAAGCGAAACCCTGAAATACTCCCCGGATCCTAGAACCGTTTCCATGCTGGAAGTACAACCCGTCCCTCCCTGACAACCCTTTCTCCTTCTGATCCCCCTTCCCCTCCGCACCGCCCCACGAAAGCCATCGGCCGTCCTACATGATTGCCATGGTCGACCGTAAGCACAGCTGACGCCGCGACGGTGGTGTTGATGGTATGGGGATGTTGCCGCTGTCGTCGACGCAACTGCGGGGCGGGAACGGAGAGGGCGCGGGGGAGGGGGAGGAGGAGGAAGGGGAGAGGGAAAAGGGGAAGCCGGTGAGTGGAGAGAGGCGGGAAAAAGGGCAGAATTTCGGAATCCGAAAGAAAAATCGAGGCCGAAGGGGAAGCGGTGGAGAGGATGTGGAGTGGGAGAGGGAATGGACCCGTTCGCACCGCACCTATTCCGACGGAGGGATGAAATGAAAGTGGACACGTGGGCGACATGAGTTGAAAGGGCTCGTGAGTGGCGAAAGGCGAACCCCGGGGAAAACTGTGACGCAGGGAGAGAGAGAACGGGCGAGGGAGAGGTTTGGGACGGCGCGGATTAAAAGAGGAGGAGAAGAGGGTCGCAAGAACGGGCTGGAATGAGATTGGGAGAGAGGGACAGGGAGAGAGAGAGAGGAAGGGAGGAAATGGAGGCAAGCAGGCGGTGCGACGCTGGGAAACATTCGTGGAGATAGGATGAGGCGTGAGGGAATGCTGATTTCAAGAGAAGCGTGGGCAATGGAGGTAGACGCTAACATTATTAAAATGATTTTGTTTTTCGTCAAAAACAACACTAGCAGGTACGTTTTGGATTGAAAGGGATACGGCTCCAATGGACGCTCGAAGAAAATTGAATACAGTTGCCACTGTTTGCGTAAGCGACCGAAAGCCTTGGTTTTTCATAGCTTTAGAGTCAACCGCCTCTCCTCAAAACTTGCAAATTGTGGATATATACCCAAATTATCATTGCTCCTATCACATGCAGCGTCTTATTGGCCATAGATTTAACGAACGAGCAATCATCTACTTAAATGGATAGAATAAATATTTATTTTTAAATATTTTCATATTTAAAATATTTAGGGTTTTGGAGGTGCTTGTAATTTTCCAACGATTGAAGCATTTAGACGCCGGAAAAGGTTTTCATTCGAGGATCTTAATAATCTACTAAAGACTATTAGAAAACATCCTCTAAGAGGACGCCTAAAATCATTTAATTTTTATTTTTCATTTCCATTTTATAACTCACGAGATAAAACCAACCTTGGAGTTGATTACTACGGTTTTTATTATTAGGTAATCTACCGGTTAAGGTAGGTTTTCGGATGGACACAACTATCAAATAAATATTTTGTAACTCCAAACAAAACCCAATCCAGCAACCTAAACTACATCAGGTCCCTCTTCATCTCTGTGTACTTCTTTCCTCCTTTCATCCCATCCAACATCCCTATCCTGTTCCTACCCTTTCCTCGCTTACCCAACATTCTCCCCTCTATTACCTTCTTCAACATTCCACTACCGCTCAATACGCCTTTCATCCATTTTTCCTGCCTCCATTACTACGGTTTATTCTCAGTAAAATCAACCGTTGACTTATCCATCACACAAAGAAAAAAATGCTTATAATGGCCACAGGCACAACTGTCTTAGTAGGCATGGATGATATACTAGCAGCACACTATGTATTATATGTTGAGGTAGATTAAGTACAATATTCTGCACGAGAGCGTGAATAACCCATTATGAATTACTGGTAGAAAAAAAATTAATCGAAAGGCTTCATAACGAGCCTATCCACACGGAAAAATGTACATTGTCATGATTTACCGGGGTGAATTCATTAAGTCAGGCGTTAAAATTGAATATTCGAAGGAAAAAAATAATCCCACAGTTTCCGTTGTCCGCTGCAAAAAGGGACGGGAACATTTTTCGATTCTCCCAAAAATAATATAGCTAGCGTCGGTGTTGACCCATCCGAACCGAGCTACAAAACTAAATCTGCTCGAATTGAAGCGCATATTGAACTTTCGCGTGCGAATCAAAGCGATCATTCGACGGACCGTTTCCGCAACCATCAAAAAGAGCGGCCGACGCGCGCGGCATCTGCAGTATTAACTGTGAGCACTCCCCGCCATTTACTCTTCTCTTTTTTTTTCCTTATATTTTTTTTAATGGATACATGCGCAAAGCGTCGCACCTATTTTCTTTTTCGCCTCGAATACTCTCTCTCTCTCACACACACACACGTATGTACAAGCACACACGTTCCCACCAACACGACAGCGCTCAAACACCAATCCTCCGGGGCGGTCAGATGCGCAAATATCCCACGTACAGCGGTTGTTGCCGCTCATCCCTCGCGCAATTTCCTACCGCAGAGATGGCGCCATACTCGAAACCTTACGTGACCTATCCTGAGCACCACTCTCGTTAATTCCGTACCGTTTCATTCGTTTTTAAAAGCGTCCGTAGAAAAATTGACGCCGCGTCTCTCCTCACCCACCCGGTCTCCGCGTCTGAACCCGCACCCGGCCCCATCCCCCGATGCCCACCACCACCCTATGCATTCTCACCATTCATTCCGAATGACGCCCGGCCGCGAGACCGCGGAAAACTATCGCCCCGCACTTGAATTGCGAACAAAAGCCGTTCGGAAAGCGCCCCAAATGATGCGGCCGCTTTCAATTTTATTTTTGCCTCCTCGCTTTTCGTTTTTTATTAATCCTCCGGACGCGACTCGATGCGTGGTAGTACTGGACCGGTTGTAAAAGGTTATCCGCCGGGGCCTCGCATGCCTTTTGCACCGACGGAACTAAAAATAAATGCTCTCCCGTTCCCACATGAAGTCCGGCACTATTCGCGTCGCTGGACGCTCCGAATTGACGAATTGGTTCGGGAAATTTTAACGACTTGAAATCGTTGAATACACTTTTCGAGTAGGTGCAGATGTTTGGATCGCCATCGTATCGGGATTAAAGCGGAAACAATCGGAAATCGAATTCCGGACCGGCGCGATAGCAAAGCGGCCATGTAGAGGGAAAAACATGTTTACGTCACTCCGGTGGAGAAAGGACCCTCACGTGACTTACGTTTGCCTTCATATCTTCCCTTTCCCGCTCAACTTTTATTTTCCTCTCGCTGAGAATGCTTTTTTGTTGTCACTTGTGACAACTGTCTAGAATGCTATAAGCATTGAGCTATAAGATTGTGGGCACCAGTGCGATATGATGGCCCCATTTCAATGGATTGCCAAACAATTATAGTTATTCATGTAAATATCCCAAAGGAACATAATGACATTAAGCGTGATATTTTTGCTGTGAAAATAATCTTAAAGTCTTTGAAAACCAAATTTTCTCGTAAATAACGGAAAACAATTCCATTCTTTAGAGCGATTCGGTTTTTTATTAGCGATGTGCATCCAAAAGACGGAACGCATACTGAATATATATTCTCGAAGAATGTGGCTTTAACGCTGCAAACATTGAGAACTAAATGGTAAAGAAATTTTACGCAAGTAAAATAAATGTTGCAAAAAGGAAATGACAGATGAATAAGCAGCAAGCATGAAAAATATTCCACCAGTCTTTAAGTGTTTCATTTGTCTCGCGTAGAAGGCAAAAGTAATAACTTTTTCATCAGGATAATATTTAGCATTGCACATCTTGAGAATCTACGGAGAAGAATTTTTGCACAGCTTTCAATGGGATTCCCATGACAGAGCTTGTATCTACTTTTCAGTAAAGGGACGCATGATTGGGAAAAGGGCATCGCGGAATGAACCAGGCAGGGCTGAGTGACATTTTCAAGACGTGAAGCGCGTTGTCGACGTCATTTTATGGCTGGAATATCCACATTCGGCACAGCCAAAAATTGGAAATCGAAAAAAGATGGATTTGAGTAGAGATTAGACAAAAATGAAAATATTGCCGGAGAAGAGGGAAAAGAAACGTTCATTCAACTATGCAGACAAGTCGGAATGGAACGTCAGCGGAGCTTCATGGGGACAGCCATGGACAGAGTAAAGATGGCGAAGAGCCTGAGGGAAATGAAAAGGGTAGGACGGGGAAATACATGAAATTTGTCTGAAAAGGAGAGACATTGAAATTTGGATCACAATTTTCCAGCCTTAAAAATAAATTCAAAATGCGTGCTAATGTCGAAAAAAACAGGTGAAGATTGAAGATAATCTGTATATTTCATATAAATAACATATTTATAGTACAACCAGCCTCCATACCATTCCACAAATTGATAAAATATTTTAAAATGCAAACTTGATTCTAACCTTTAAGCCGAGTTTGACTTAGAAACCTGCATGTAAACGTGATACCATATGTATAAGAAATGATCCTTCAGGTAAAATGGAATATTTTCTTGGAAAACTAAATAGCAGAGTTACCAACAATGAAATGCATACCAGTTCATTGATTCAAAGAAAACTCAAAAAACAATTACGTTTTTAAAAGATCCATTAATAAAAAGCCTAGGATTTCATATTTATTTTTAAACTTTCGAGTCGGTGGAAGAAAAAGTATCTCACGGAAATGGTTCGCATTCTAATCTAAAATGAATCTCTTCGACATAAACAGCTTATTTACAAAACAAAAATTAAAACTAATCGTAAGAGTGAGAAAATTACCTCGTAAATTAAATTTGACTGATTGACCTGACCTAAAACCTGAGTGAGATAAACTTAGCTACTCAACCTACGATATTAAATACAGCTACCTAATGATGGGAATTGCATTTATTAAGAAATAACTCTTAATCAAACTAACATAAAGTCAGACATTCCCAGAAACAGAGTCTGCAAAAAAATATAATAGTTTTATGCTTCCAGCTGAAGAGTGCTCGCAAAAGTGGAGACAATTTCAAAACACACGCGCGATATGAAGCGCCGAGGTGCCTGACAAAGGGCCCAACGATGAGATTGGACGTGCGTTTTTTTCTTGCGAGCTTGTCAAAGGGAGGAGGATTGGCCGAGAAGTGATCGTGACTGCGACGGAGACGTGAGGAGAGGGCTGGATGGGATGGAGGTCAAGAGATCGGGGATGAAGTGGACGGGGTATTTGGAAAAAGTGCGTGATTGAGGCATAAGGTTGGCCGTTCGGACGGATGAACGGGAGGGAGGGGCAGAAGGGATGGGTTGACGGAGGGCGGCAGGGGGAGGGGCATCATGTCCCACGAGGTTTCTTTCATGCGTCGCATTTCCGCGTGGGGAGACGAAGGAAAATTGTTATCGCAGAACTACCTGACGACTTCGTCGTCTGGTGCTGTCATGGAGAATTACAATTTTCGGAAGATCGGAGAGCATCCAGAGAGAAGGCATACTCGTTTCAGATGGCAATGGTAGCTGAAGTAATATTATCCTCCACCAGAGTTCCGAGCGTACGCCCTACAGTGAAAACATTCCGCCACAGACATCACTTCGTTTACAGTGGTGGGATGAAAATACCTTCAGTATAAATTGCACTGCACTTGAAAATAAAGGAAACGGATCAAAGTACTCTGCCTATTAAATTACCTTTATGAACAAAGAGGAGTATTCAAAATAAAAATACTCTTCTTTGGGCAATTTAGCGCTCGCCATGGAGATGAATCAAGGAAATTAACTGTCTGCGGGATCATTTTTCTATTTATTTTCAATGAATTCAAATACAACTATCACGTTCATTTAATGAAATAACAAAGAGAGCATTCGAAGCTATCGCGAGAAATTAATTACATTAATTTGTTTTCTTGTAAAAACACCGCGGTGAATTATATGATAAACAAAACTCTAACTACTCGAATTTCAATGTTAAAAATGCACAAGCCAATGAATTTAAAAAGTTTCATTAATTTTGGCAGGCGCTCACATTAGGTACTAAAAAGTGCGAGGACGCTCCTAAAGGTCGCAATTAAGCTGTGTTGCCAACGCAAATAAAAAAAACTGATCGCGTCCCATAATTTTTATCAAAAGGAAGTCAAGTAAAATGAAAGTCATACATGATCCATGACGTTACACTCAGTACTTTATCTTCAATTTCACAGGCCCTAAATTAACGACATTTGCTAGTTACCGATATTAATTGCACTGTCAAACGGGAAAAAAGGTGACGTGAAATTAACTCCATTGCATGAATAAGTGAAAGGAAGCAAACTCCACATATTCTTCATTTCGCCGGAAACCACATGAAAACAATGGATTGCACAGAGCGACCGCAACGACCACGAGCAGGTGCTGCGTCCATTAATCAGGTCGGCCCGGGAGCAAAGGCAAGTGGGGGTTTTTAGCATACCTGGATAAAATATGGGATACGAATAACCACAAGCACAGAAATACACGCAAGAGATACATATTATTTCTTAAATGAAAAATATGTGCAATGAAAGTTTTGACAGACGGGAGGAACAGACGAGGGAACAAAGAAGACAACGAATGTTCCTAATATTTTGTGATTATTATTTTTTGTATTTTTGGAAAGTTAAGTCTCTCAAAATGGCTATGAATGCAACCCCAAAAAACTCCTGGTTGATTTTAAAAAACCTAAAAAAATTCTTTCAAGAGTTAGAAGCAACTTTTTCAGAAGATTGACAGAAGGCAAAAAAAACAGGTTGACATAAAAATTACTACATTTTGTAAATCAGAGCAGTTGACAACATGAAAAGCGTGTTAAGAATAACCACACTGAAGCTGATTTAAAAAGTATTTCGCGCTTGATTTCAACCCTGACCTCTGCAAATATTTACCAAATTACATATTTCTCAGTTCAACCGCGACGAAAACAATTTTTTTTTATTTTTACAGCATTGAAGACCAAATTTTTCTGTACCTAGCCCGATCAAACTTGATTATCTGCTCAAAGAATAAAATGAAAACATTCTTGAAAAACTAGCCTCGGAGGTACCTTTTAATTTCCTATCATCCCTACATTCCAAAAAAAACATTTTGCTTGTTCGCGGAGGATAATTCATTTTCCGGCTCAAAGGTCGTATTTCCTATCGCCACAAGATATGTGGACGTTTTTCCCGACGGCTTGACGACTGTGATTCACCGTTCCAATCACATGAAACAGGAAAACTAACAAAAACAGTCAGTAGAATGTAAAATAATGGAAATAATTTCTTATGAACAGGAACGTAAATATTAATTAGTCAAAAGAAAATTAATTAACTGCACGAATTTCACATTATTAACTGTTTTAAATATTCCCCAATTGTTGTTTGATTTATTAAAGCCCAGTCTTCTGCTGGATAAATAATATTTTTAGACTCTTTCAATTTCTACCCACAGAACATAGCAACGTAATTCCAAAATGATTGAGACCAAATACTAACTCAAGCGGTTGAAAGAGGAACAAGAAGTGATTGACCAACAATTCTTGAGAAATTAAATTTAAATTCAAGAGATGAGAAGCTCTGAATCATTACGAAACCTATTACATGCCGACAAATCTCACAACAGGAAGAACTCCATACGGAGTCGTAGACGTACGATATGTGGATGAACGAATTAATGGAAATGAAGAGCATGGGCGGACAAGGTCAACGGAAAAAGTGACCACTTCAGTAGTGTTTTCAGACGTTTTGTTTGGTATCAGGGCTGTTCTCAGCGACAAGAAGAATAGCTTCATGAACAAATGCTGGTTCAAAATATCAAAGATTATGGAGATTCTGCAACTCAAACTTACAATCAATACCTAAGTCACCATTGATACCAGTATGCCCAGATAAGGTCCCAGTACGTCTGTATCATAATTTTCAATTACGTGTATGTAGATCTAAATCATGAATCTCTTGCAAGGAATTGCAAACATGCGCCTCTCCGGTGTCCATTAAAGTAAGCGGATCGAATTATCGAATTAATCGATCGAATTAATAAGAAGCGTCTTATGCCATTTTGTCCAAAGAAACCAAAAAGTTAACCCCAAGTGAACTCAACTTTCATCAACTATAGAGTAAAAGGCACTTTTAAATAAAGATCACACTAAAATTAGGCATTTAGAGTCAATTTCGTCTTTCATGAACGTTATTTTCAGCGTAAATTCAACTTTAAAACAAATTTAAAATATCAAACAATGCCCACACAAAACTCAATGTTTGGTTGGATAACAACGTATCGTTTAAAATTCTAGCTGTTTCCTTTAAGGTATGGCCACTTTTAAACATTAGACAACCTTTTTTTTACGTCGAATAAAAATTAAACGGAGAAATAAAATACAATTAAAAGTCCTACTTTTACAGATATGCTTTCCACATCCCAAATAAATTCCCACAACACGCAAGCATTTATATCATGATGGCAATGCATTATCTTACGAGTAATTAGTAGTTAGAGATGTGTAGCGATAAAATAATGGAAACTAGCAAGGACAGAATTTCGATCTCACGCGTAACTTTCGTTCCTCGGACATCGTAACGGTTTTCCTTTCTCGTAGTCAACCCGAGCTTTGTCTCGAACTATCTCTCTCCCCCTCCCCCCTCCGCCCCCCACATCGAACCCAAACGGCGCCAGGAAACAGACACACACACACAAGCGCGTAATGGTCACGCACGCGCTTATAAGCCCCTGCTTCCCTTCGCCCCCATTCGTTTCCTCCGCCGCATATTTATACTCGCTCTTCGTGGACAGCTGGAGAGAAGAGAGAAGGGCCTGGACTCCTCCTCGCACCCTCTTTCCGGTGAATACTATTGCCCCGATAGTCATCTCCTCGTTTGCTTAGACCCAAAAGCTCCTTCGACTCACCCACCGTCCCCTTTACCCTCTCCAGGGAATCTCCCGACGTCATCCGAGACCACTGCTGCCATTTCCTTTTCAACTTCTTGGCGAGGGAAAACAGGAGGAAAGATATCCCGGTGGAAAACCAGAAATTCACTCCCTAACCTCCTCACTCGCTTTCCGATTCCATCGCCATCGGCCCCACATATTTCTCTCCTGTCTCCAAATTTATATTACCCCCTATCACATTGGATAATATGGCGAGTTTCGTAATCGCTCTTTTGCATCCCTTCCAGGTCCTTGGTTTAAGAGTTCATGGCCTCTTTCTCTCATTGCATCCTTCTGTTATATAAAATGTTCCCAAAAAAGCGCTGACACGAAATATTGCAGTTTTCATCATTTCTCTGACGGAAGATCTCTTCAACTGACCCTGCCGTCACCTCTCTCAGTCAAGAAAAGTTATATTTCGTTTTAATGATTGAATAAAAATAACTAACATCAATAATCATTTCTGTATTCATAAACTTCATCATAAAACATTTTATGGATCATTACAAATGATTAGGTCAGAGCGGAATATTGTCCTCTTTGGCTTGAAGTCTAATTTGCACTTTCCAGTTATCCCGTTCCACAACACTCGAGAAGCCCCGAATGTGTTGTGCAGGTGCACCGTTCGTCATTCCCATTTTCTGCGTGAGAAAAAAAAGCACACCAAACTGACATTCCTCCGACAAGTTCAAGAGCTTAATCTCACGCCCCTCTTCAAAATTAAACTCTCCCCTCTCCCCCTCACTTTTAACTTCCTTATTTTAGCATTCATCATCACTTTCTTTCGAGCCATGCACCCATACCTGGTAAACCACTATCTCGAAAACGTCAAGCAGAACAACTGACTCTTAAGTCTAACGCAAGGGCACACTCCGCAAGCGTTAAAACAGTTCTGAGATCCTCAAAACTAAGCACGCGACGGGGGTGTTATATTTTCGCGCACAGGCAATGCGATAAAGATCAAGACAGCGGGTCGGCGCAGCGAAGAAGAGGTGAGGGTGGTGGAGGGGCGAGGAGGGAAACGGAGTTACGTCGAGAAGGAAGAGGGGGCAAAGAAACAGACCCCTAAGAAGAAGGAAGGTTGGGAAAGTGGTTTGAAACAATTGCGCCCCTAACGTGAGTCTCTCGTAGATCTCATCAATCAAGAGAGAGGGTAACAAAAGAACACAGACTCTGACAATGAGAGTTATGGTTATTTAGGGCGATATTACCCTAATTATCAATTACGACGCCAGTAAACACGCCGCGCTGGCGAAGGGAAATAATCAGGTTCCCGCTTGTTCTATTTAATAAGTGAGTCACCTTTCTGTCCCCGCAATCCTTGACATTTCCGAGCTGTGGAATCATAATCATGCACATTTTTTTAAGGAACTCCGAATATGCACACCTGTGTTCTCTTTGCGTGCCAATCTGATATATAATTCATTCCTCGTTTTTCGGCGGGGTGAACGACGAAAATAATTCGACGTGCGTTATAAATAAAAACCCCCCACTGCGCCCAGCGAGGAGAAAAAGCAACCTCGGCAACCCTCACCCGCCACCTTGCGCTCTCATCCAAAGTCTCGCGAAAAGATCTTCCCTCGACCCCTAGGAGGTCCCCGTGCTACCTCGTCCATTTCCCACCACCCCGCGTTCGTTCTTCATCCCTCTGCAATCCTTTCTAAGTTCTCCCGGCCATCACTCCTCCCTCCGCGCCCTTTCCCTCACAACACAGCCTCTCCTCATATCTCTCGGTGCACTATCTTTAACCATGGTGGCCTCGGCTAGACGAAAGAGATTGGGAGAGAGTAGGGAGCCTCAAACTCACTCCTCCTGCCCCCCATTCTTTAGTCCTCTCGCCTCCTCCTTAACCTGTTTTCGCGAAATGTTTCGCAACTGCTCTCCGCTTTAATGCTCCCGCCATCTCGTCGTCTGCACTCATCTGTTTCCTAAGGCGCCAGCCCCTCCACCCTGCGCACCCCTCTCCCTCCACCGACTCTTCCTCGGCGTCTCCCCTACCTGAAACGCCCCCCACTCCGCACGACCAATTCCCTCTCGCTCCAAACTCCCTCCCGTCCCCCTTTGTTTCCTCTTGTTGTGTCTCCATTTACTCGAGCCCCCGTGTTGGGTGGCTCTTTTCACCTCTCGGGAGTTGAACTCCCAACCTCGTCGTCCCAACCAACTCCCTCCACTCACCCCGATCCCCACCCTTCCCCTTGCGGACTGATCCCGCCGTCCGGTCTCTCATGCTGACTGGCCCCTTACGCCGACGTCGCGAGCTAAAATTAGCGACCCCTTTATCACACCGGCGGAACTTGAGGTTTCTATCACCAAGGAGATCTTCGAGGGAGCGTCTAGCCTAGTCGCTTCGATTTGTTATGGAGAGTAGTGGTTCTTGCTTTTTTTTATTTTCCGGGTGTAAGGAAATGACTGTCTCAATCGGACTCTCTCTTCCCTCCTCTCCGTCAATCCCTTATTTGAGCGTGGATTTGTGGAATGCATTTCCGACAGAGGTTTGATTTGCGAATAACTGTCAAGCCTCTGTTTAAATCATTTATCAAAACTCATGAAAAGCATTGCGCGGGGAATTTTAATGGGATCAATTTCGTCCGTCGAGTGCGCACATTCGAGATTTTTGCGTCATTTTGGGATGAATTAATTATTCAACGATGGCCTACACTTTTTAAGAGCTCATGCGTCCTGGTCATTTTTTAGTGCCCCGGTTCTGATCATTTCTCAGTACACGCGAAGCTGCAGAATGTGGACGTTGATTTGATTTTGAAAATTTATGCGAAAAAAATGTTTTAGTATCACAGTTGACGTTTACGGGAGAGTAAAATTCTTTTCATCCGTTGCCATTGTAATTTGGGGCACGAATTTATTTAAATCCCAACTGTGCCACAAGCGGGAGTCGGTGTTCGAATGATGGGCATGTATTTACGCATCGTTTAATTTTTCTATACTATCTAGTATTTTTGCCAGACCGATGGGAACATACTACACAAATATCTTAAAATATTCATTAATATCTATTGCATACGTTCAGGGCACCAATGAGCTTAAGCGAAATATTTTAAAAACAGTTAAAAGCACGTCTCCCCTAGGGAGCGTTTCAGAACTACCACGTGCATCAAACTTGAAGGTTGTAATTGGACTCTATTATATATAGATGTAATTTGAATTTAAAATAGAAATATTATCCAATGGTTACAACAAAGATTCCAGTATCCCTATAGTTTGATTAAGTGCTAAAATACGTACATGTTTTAAAACGGTAAAAATAAAAAAATAACTGTATGTAAAAAACACTTAAAAAGAAGAACACTAAATCGATAGGGCAGCATCAAATAAGAAAGGGAACTTGAAACGGTCGGGGATAAATTGCCGTAATTCATCTCAGTTAAAAGGGCAAAAAAATAAATGAACAGCAGGGAAAGGAAGGTACGGCAGCCATTCCGTAAAATATGGCATGAGGAGGTAAGAGAACAGATATGGATGGCAGGTGAAGGCATAAAAAGAGAGCCACTCATTTTATAAATAGATACTCTTCCGATCTATTTATAAGTGTTATTCCGTCTTCTACGAGAAGGAGGGTGGGTTTAACGAGCTTTTGTGTATTTTCAAACCCTGAAAGTTTCCAAAAATATTTACAAATTCTCGGCCCACGTGCCAAGGTTAATCAGTTACTCCAGGAATTTCATTTCCGGACATATTCCCCGTTGTTTTGTTTTCTGTATAATGAAAATTTTACCGCCAAAATTACATTCTGAATTAATGTATTATTAATGTAACATTAATTTTTACACCTGGCATCAATTTAATTTTCTCTAACTGGCAAATCAAATCGCATCAATTCCAAACAGCTGCGTACGAACGAAGGGATGAATGGCATCAAATAGTAGTTACTAGAACTAAGCCTTAAAAAAAAAAGAAATTTTGTACTCACCTCTGTGCCTGTTGGTCTGCTTGTCAAACATAAGCATTGCATCCTCGATCTGGAATAAAAGTAGAACAAATTTTAAAACGGTAATACCACAAAATATAGTAAATAAATTTTCAAATTTTGACAGGTGAAATCTAGTTTCAAAAAATAGCCAGCCAATACCATCATTAGGTGGCAATCGGCGTTTTTTTTACCCACACCAATTCTTATATTAGATAATCTGCTTATGTGATCATTTATCTACTATTATTATTATGAAATTTGCTGTATTTATTCCTAACTTTTCCATATGATGGGTAGTTTCAAGCATTATTTCCTCGCCTCCAGTTTTTCTTCGTCTTCGTTTACAATTTTTCCTTTCTTTAACCTAAACATGACATTCTTGACACTCTTGCGACATTTTCGTTCAATTTGATCTATTTATTTTACATTCCCGTTATTCCCTAAGCCCCTAACTGTATGATATGTATACACGTATGTACCTGTATACATATCATACCCAAAAATAAATCTTACGAGTGTACTTAAGAGTATTTTTATTAAAAAAAGCTAAATTTTCAATACGGTGTACAAAAAATTCCAAAGTAATCTCAGTCAGAATTCGAAAAAATACCAAAATTTGATCTCTGTGTGAATTTATTGTATTAGTTCCATTAAAAATGTATCTTTCTTTAACCTACAACTTATATTAAACAATGCCAGTCTTCTAAATAAAAGTATGGCTTTTTTTACCAAACACTTGAAGGGGGAGCAAAGCTTAACCCATTACCACGCAGTCTTGATAGAATGACAAAGCCATCCGCAGCAGGAAAGTTGAGAAATATTATGAGGAGGGTATCACAAAGAAAACAAGACAGGGAAGATGGTTTTGGGGGGTAAAATACGTCCAGTGGGGAGATAAGGAATGCATTTTGAGCTAGGTGGAAAGATTTTGACTGGGACCGTTTTCATACATCTCCACGGATGAATGGAAGCAGGAGTCTGAGTCGGAAGGAACTTAGCGGGAGAAAGAAAAGACCGTGTGGTAGAGGGGGACGGTTACAGAACCAGAGAGGGGGTGGATGAAGGCGGAGAGAGAGAGAGAGAGGGAAGACGCCGTCGAGAATATTAATATAAAAAGATGGCGGTGAGGTATACGGGGATGAGTGGGGAGTCCTGAGAAGGAAAGAGAAATGGAAGAAGGATTAGAGGAGAGTGGAGACGGGCTTGGAAAGAAGAGGGCGCATCTACTTCTCCCCCTATTTTTTCGGCATTAGGATGCGAAAAGAGTTCGCCGTCCAACTCAGTTCACATCCTTCCCGATTTGTCGACCGTTTTAACTCGAAGAGTTTGCTAATTTATGCGATCCTCCGAAGGAGACTTTCATTTCCTCTCTTTTCCCCTTTTGCCTGCTCCGCTGACCCCCCCCCCCACTCCTCCTCTCCCCTATGTCTCAATTCCCCAGCCCAGCCCAGAGCGCTTTTATATTTAAACATGATTCCTTTTCCACCTTTTTCCTTGAGTAAAATTTTTATCCAGCGCATCTCTTCGAGTTCAGCATTCAAATCCAAATTTAATGCTCATTTATTTTCAATATCGAATAATCCTAATGGCGTCCCTCCGCATTTTCAATTTGCTACTCAACACGGATTTTAATTTAGGTATCACCTCGTTTACGTAATCCGCATTGCGCATCAGTCACTGTTACCCACAGCTAATTATATACGCGACAATTTAAGTCCATCCGAATCATTATCCTCTTTGAGTGCAAACACTTTTCCAGGACAGAATGGTTTCGTATTCTACCTTTTATGTTCACCTTATATGTTACTGAATTGGGAATCCTTTTATTTTTACCTCATATATTAGAAGCCGTAAACTAAATGTCTAATCGAATGTAATATTGCTTCTACTTTAAATGGAAAAATTGCTATCCTATGCACTTCATACAACTTACGTAGCCACTCCTTTACATAGTTCACTGCTATGCGCAGAGATTCATGGAATGTATCGTGCAAAGTTTTGCTGCGCAAAGGTAATCACATTTATTCAATGGTATGGAGTAATTTCAGCAGCCAATGGATGTTATACTTGAGCAGAAGTCATATCTAAATGGAACTAAGTTGGAATAGTTTGGTATTTCACGTGAATATTTTAAGGTCATTACCGTAAATAAGAAGTATTTAGGCTTGACTGAGTTACTGTAAAGAAGGTACACCCGGATTAGTCTCTTTATGTCATCTATCTCCCAAGGTTTCTTATGCTACAAAGTTGAAATAGATTTTCAATATTATTAATAGATTTTATGTTAAAATACCAATGGCGTTTTATTCCAGAGTCTAGGTTATATAAAAAAGAAAAATAAATAAATTTGTGTTCCATCTGTTATTGGAGCCAATTTCTAGTGATTTACGTCAACTTTTATTCAGATGAAAAACCAAAGTAAAGCTCAAAGGAAATAAAAACCTATCAGTTCAAATTTCTCCAAAACTGGATACATAACAATACCAATTGGATGTTAAATCGTGAAAAGGCAGGGTTATATCCATAATACTAAAGTTTTGCGTGACTTGACGGAAAAACGATACAACGAGTGCAGTTTTAGGATTTGTTGCGGAATGAGCCTGCTGTTTTCCACTTTCCCCCGGACAATGATATCAAATATAAAGGGTAGGAATGTAAAGCCTAAATATCGTACGTACCTAAATAGGATTATATCGATTTTGGGACCAGGGGCTAAAGGGTGAAGGAGGAGGAGTTGAAAGGATGAGCTGAAGAGATAGGCTGGGGAGGGGACTAGCGGAAGAGGAAAGGGAAGGGTGGTGGAAAAGGGATTAATTCCAAGGTTGATTTCATATTCGATTTCCGATTGGATCTGCAATCTATTCCCACCATAACTTGCAATTCACGGAAAGGAGAGCGAAAATGAATCATGAATTCAATTTAACAGATTAAAATCGACCGTTATGGAAAGAGTTAGTCGACTAAAATCGGGACCTGTAAAACTTCCTGATTGCAATTATGTGCCTCGCGGGCGATCAACAGAAATGCAATTAGTGGGCTAATTACTGACCAATTCAGATTGAAAACTATGAATGATATGCAGTAGTAAAAGCCCTGCCTTGCTTATTCCTCTTCGCTTCACGAAGAAAGCAGATTACTTCGAAGGTGAACTGGAATTAACATCATAAATTATAAATAAAATTATCGATAAGACTGAGACGTCACATTGTGGGAGAGATAAGAATTATCCAAAAATATGCGGAGAAATTAATTTTGTGATTTAAAACTTTGACGGTAAATGCAATGATGAAATATCAACCAATGAATGTTTCAGTCCATTGAATAAATTGATTGTAGCGAAAAAAGCATGCGTTGAGCCTATTTTTCTAGGTTTTTTTATCTTTTGACCATTGAAGAAACCAAACCATTGATCTCTCACCAATAATTTTAGCAGGTGTGAATACAGAAACCTAAACACCACCGAAAGGAAAGCCAAAACATAAAGAACACAGAATGCGACACCAAAAAGAATGTTTGCCCAAGACAACGACCGTGTTTTTGAATAAGATGGGAAAACACATTAAACAGTGAAAAGGTTTTTGGACGGAAATCAAATTGTAGGAGGGTACAAATGGAATCTGTTGAAAAGCGCCGTTTGAGTCACTCTCTCCATCGCATGACTGGCTTCCGGGATTGAGCAAGGCAGATAAAAGAAGGCTGGGTGTGGAGAAATGGCTCTGATGGCGGTGGTGCTCGGGAGAAGGGCAAAAGGCCCAGGGAACTAGGGAGTGGAAGGAGGGAAAGGGGCATTTCTATTACCCACAAGTGAGAGCTATTTAAAGATGATAAATATGAATGGACGAGAGCGAGGTCGGGATGGAAGAAAAGAGCAGAGGAAGGGAGAGAGAGAGAGGGACGGGGTGGGGGGAAATCATTTAAAAAAAAACTCCTGCCGGAGACCATCCGTCGACCTTCAAGCTGTAAGATTAATCCCACCGAACCTCCAACAAGAGGGTTATTTAAAAATCCCTCACGGACGCTTTCGACAAAGGTTCGCGTTGACATTTTATCGTGTCCGACGGATACATCTAATTGGCCCATCCTGGAACTAAAGTCCAACTCGTGCACCTATCACTCTCCCTATCCGTAGGGCTCCATTTAATGTACACGCGTATACCTGTATACATTTACACAGGGAGATTTTTTTCTTGCAGCCAAAGGGTTTTAGACGAGACGGGATGTCGGTATGGGTAAATAAAAAGAGAGAGGGACCGTGGTACGCATTTAAAACACAAATTAAAAGTATGGTGAAGGCGAGTGAGGGAAGAGTGCGAGAGGTAGACTGGTACGAATGGTAGATAAGCCGTGCGTGCACATTTGTTCTCCTGCTAGCGAAAACGGGAAAAAAGGCAAAGGCTAGCGCAAGTGAAGGAGCGAGGATCGGTGAGAGGTGGAGGGAGGGGCACGATTCGTTAGTGTTTTGTTTTCTGCTCGCCCCGGCGAAGGCCACCGAAGGGCGGGTTCCCTCTTTGGCAAGGGACCCTCCCGTGGAGGAAATTTCCGAGGCGGTGTCGACGCCCTGCCTCAAGGGGGATGGAGTTGAGAAGGAAAACCTCCTTCGGGTGACCTAAGGAAATCCAAACAAAAGTCTTTAGATGTGCGGAGGAATGAAGTTTGAATAGGAGTGGGGAGAAGGCCAAGAAAGGTTAGAAAACATATAAAAACGGGGAGGAGAAAGAAGGAGCGAAAAGAATTGTGGTAACATTAGTCGTTTACCGACTCTGGCCAATGGAACGACGTAGAGAGGAAGAGTTAGCTGTGTGTGTGTAATTATATTTATACACATATACACATTCATACATCTTTATATGGGTGTGTATACATACATATGCATGTATGTGTATATATATATATATATATATATATATATATATATATATATATATATATATATATATATACATGTGTATATGTATACAAAAGCAATTTTATTGAAAGCCTTCAGAGGTTTCAGTGCTCACTGGTCGGCTTAATTTGACTAGAAAAGACTCCATGGATAATGGATTTCAAATGTTACCTCGAAACTGGATTTCGCAATGCAGTCACACCGCAATAGTAATAATTGTATCCCAAAAGCTGTCCTTTTATGTGTAATGAAACTTGTAAAATTAATATAACTAGTTTCTGATCATCTATGGTATAAATCAAGAAATTTGAAATAATAAACTTTTAAAATCTTCCTTCGATATTTGGCTGAACATAGTTTAAAAAAAAACATCAATTAAGTTGGTTTTAAATGCAGCAAATAATATTTTGGATATAAATTCAGATAGACAATATTCAAATTTAAATATTAAATAAATTTGAAACCTCTGCAGCAAGATAAAAGGAACGGAGTAAAATTATATGAAAATTAGCGCTTCTGAAACCAATGCGTTCATCAAAACGTAATGTACTCACGATTAAGAATACTATATTTATAGGTGATGGAGAGGCCAAATAACAAAGATCCTTTCTAAACCACAGTTTAATAATTCAGCTTCTTAAAGATAAATCTTGGAATCACGATAAACGATATTTAATTCCAGCCAATTCTTTTTAAATTCTCAGATTAAATTAACCCATTCGCAGCGGGTTTTCATCGTCCACTCAGCGAAAAATCGAGACAGATTACGGGGAAAAGACCACAGCAATCAGAAAGCAAATTCTTCAAAGCTAATAAACTTTAAGACCACAGGCTAAAACAAAACTATAGACCATCGTAGAATTCAAGCCTGGCGTGAAGGGGGCGTTGGGGTCATTTTAGATTATTCTGGTGGAAAGTACTCCACCACTGTGAATCCCAAAAACGTTTGGTTCAAACGAAAGCAGACAGCGTCGTATATTACTCGCTCACTCTTCTCCCCGCAGAAACACGCTCCACCTAATTCAATTCCTGCAAACCTCCTCGTGGATCTGCATACGGCGAAGGGCGGAAAATATGGGAAGTAAGAGGATTAGAGGTGATTAAAATTATAGCCCTTATGCGCGCGTCTACACCTAATCTAATTGAACGAAAATAGGAGAAAAAGAGTAAAGAGAGAGAGAGACAAGAGAAAGAAAAAGGATGGCGAGACGGGAAAGGGAAGGGAAAAGAGGATAGTGGGACGTAATAACGTTCCATTAAAACGCCTGGGATACACTTGCCAACTGACCTCATGCAAATCTACGGGTGTATTTCACTCGGCGGCAGGGGAGCTTTTCTGCTGTTTCGTTCCTCTTTAAACGGCAAGGACAACACGTTCCTCCTAACACTTTCAACCATTCGCCCACAAATTCACACTCGCATGCATACTTTTCCCATCTCCATCAGTTCCATTCCTTTCCTCCCGTTAATCCTCCGACCCTCCTCTCCTCGGGGAGACGGGGAAAAGGAGGGTTCTTACTCCTTATCTCGTTCCCATGTACATATTTCGCTCTTAGACATGCCCTCCGATTCAGCCACAAAAATGTTTTCAATTATAACGTATCCTTTCTTTCAAAAAATGCGGTTTCGTCGATTATGTACACTATTTTTCCATTAAACACTTACTTTTGTGCTTTCCCTTGTTCCCGTATTTTCAATGTAACTGACAGGGGAAGGTTAGTATTTGAAGTCCAGTTCATTGAGGCATTAATTGTTTTTCATACCGTCGACAAAAAACTCTTCATTTCGGAACATAGTTCCCACACAATCTTCCCTGGCTACATTATTCTACTTCGATTTCATTATCTTATATTTAAGGAAATTCAACGTACGTAGCAAGAAGGGACAAGAAATGTAAATTGACTCAGGCAGAACCCCCTCACTATATATATGCCAACTTGGTGATGTACTTAACCGATGAATTCTGCAGATGTTCCAGTCGGTAGGGCTCACTCTCTCCCTTTCTCTCTATTTCCCTGTATCAACCTCTCTCATCTTCGCCGAAGCGTAATTAAACACACACGAAAGTACCGTTTTGTAACAATTCTGCTCTCCGCGAAGAGATATCATTCCGCCTGACGCCACTCCCCGCCAGGGCCTATCCCCTCGTTCACCTGCACCTCATGTCGTTCGTTCTCTCACTGCGGAAACTCACTTTCCCTCCTTACCTCCTGGGAATCTGCGTTGATTAATGTCCGTCGCAATTGTTGCCACGTGCAAAGGGAAGGGGAGGAGACAAAACAGATGAAATCACTCCGCCCCGAAGATGTCGTGCGCAATACTAACTACAGAACGGCGTGTTGAACAAAAACACGGCGCCAGCTCCCAAATTACTGTCACGCCGTGGACTTCTTCGGTGGAATACCAAGCGGTTCTCAATTTCCTCCTCGTCCCACTCCTTCCTTGATCGTTTCTCTCACCTCTTACATGCGGGATCTTTCTTTTCCTCCCTCCCTCTCCACGGTTCCCCTCGTGCCATTTTGAAAATTTCTATTCTAATTAAACTCGCGGGAAACGGATACTCCCGGATACATCTCCCCTTTCCCTCCCCGAAATTTCACTTTCCATTTTATTGGCCTCTGCACACGTCTGAAAACCTATTAATTTTGCCAGCTGGAGTCGTCGAGACAGAGGCGGCAGTCACCTGTCAAGCATCACGTCGGATGAAGTTTTCCGCAGATTCCTGAACACTTCCACTAATTCTCTCGACTCAAAAACCATATGCCGTTGCTGTATCTCGCGAATTGATAGCGTTCGCTTAACGCGTAAATGAATAATCCGCTAAGTTAAAAGAAAACCGCACCTCCTGAGCGGAGAATTGGTACGTATACATATGATATGGCAGACATGCTAGACAGGTCAGCAATTTATCGACCAATTTCATTTCCTCTTTGTTTTAAAATGACATACTCTAAAAAAAAATAATCTCCTTTGCAAAGAAAATGGCTTCCGCGAAACCCGTTGTGTAGGACATCTGGTGTGTTTTTCAGGAAACGGACCAAAAACCCATATCCATTTAACATGAGGCACGAGGAAAACGCACGAAGGTAGATTAGGACCTAAAGCGTAACACCGGGAGGAAGGAAAAAGGAATGGGCAAGTGGGATACTCGAACGATATGAAACGGTGAGCGGAAATGAGGAATCGCTTTCCCTTTTTCATTTGTTTTTCAACAGTCCCTAACATTCTATCGGGCGGAAAGTCGCTCGCAGAATGAAGTCCCTCGAAAAAAAAAGTCTGATTAGGTTTTTCGAGTGACAACCACGTTGATTAATTCCAGGGAAATGGCCTCGGTGGATCTAATTTTGAGTGGGAATGTCACCACTTGATTCTTCACATTTCGTGCTCGTAGACTTTTTCCAGGGAAAACAATTCTGGGGGTCACGGGAAAAAATATTCACGCTGGCTACTACTCGATGAGGAGGAAGATGAGGCCAGAACAATTCTGTTGTGTGACCAACAGATCTGAGCTTGTTTTCAATAATCTCTAATAAGTTACAACTAAAACGGCAGTGGATTTGGTGGTCTTGGCAACACGTTCTTGTCCAAACAGGATGATGCTATGATACTATGATTATAACTAGGAATGAAATCTGTATGATGATCATTACTAGGAATGAAAAAAACGCATATCAAGTACATGACTATTGGATATCTTCATAATATTATCAACAATAATGTCTGACATGAAATATAATAAGGAAATTTATATTTTATCCTCAAAATTAACATAATAAAAATACTTTTTTATGTAACTCGCAATAATAAGTATGATGGAAGTTAGACGCATTTCTTTAGAAAACACTGCATCTGGGAAATGAAGAAAATATAAAAGTAGCTCATCACTTTTTGCACGGACTTGTTCATTTTTAATATCAAAGTATGTGAATTGCTTCTCTGTAGACCAGAAGTACTTTTGTAGAAAATTATAGTACTTTAGAATTGAGATAAAAAAGATCGACCCTAATACTACTTGACTGAACGTGAGGTAAAGGGTGGTGCTCGGAAGTCGGTGAACTATTTACACCAAACCAACGGTGGGCATAAATCGAGATGTATGGTCACTGATCGTGTAATCGAAGAGCAATTAAGGCGAATGCTAGTGTAAAATGACGAAATCGGAAAATAATTATGACTGGCAAACTGTTTCGTAGCTCAAAACAAAGCTTTTAAAGGAAAATTGATTCCTGGTACATCGAAAACCGCTTATCGCCGAAGCGTAGGTCGCCAAACCTTTTACCAATCATAAAAAAGAACAGATTCTTGGGAATCATTCATTAGCTGAACAAGGCCAAATACGAGATGCAGTCAATTGTTTCGATAACTGTAATCAACATGGCGTCGGAGGTAAGCAGAATTTCTTGTTTTCATTGATGCGTAGCAACTAAATGCATCCACCGAAAGAGTTATTACAAATTTTTATACCGTTATATAAAAACATTGAAATTTAGCCTTATTTTATAACGAACAGAATTATAAAGAGAATGTATACCTCATATAAAAAATTTATCTAGCAACTTTGTTAAATACATCAACATTTTTGGACATATTTTCGACAATATGGGCAATTCTATCGAGGATTCTCAGCTTGTAAACATTAAATATTGTATAGGTTTGAACCTAGGAGTATTGCAATTTATCTTTATCGCCACAGAAAGACGCGAATGTTCATAAATATATTACGGTTATGTATTTCTTGTAATAATAAAATCTCACAAATAAATGTAAGGTTAAAACACCAAAGCTACATATGTTATAATCAATACGTTATCGTTCTTACTATGATCTCTACATCTCATACTCTCAGAAGACAATGCCTAATTGTGACAATGTTTATTGCAACTTATTAATCGACATAATTTAGATTCTTTTCAATTATAATAGACGTTGAAAATTTAAAAAAAATTACTGAGAGATTGATTTAAATTAAACTAATAGCAAAAATATTAATGTAAAAGCGCATAAAAATTAAAACATAACGCCATAAAATGTGCACTTGAAAACGTTGACAGATTTTACCTATGGCATTGTTAACTTGAGATCATTCTCGATACATTGAATTCACCCATTATTGTTCCGAAATGCACTGAATGGCAGAGAGGAACATGATTCAAAAGGGATTGGTCAGCCGAACTGTAATTATTTGATTATGGGAACATATGTATACAAATATATATATATATACACACAAACACATACATATATATTTATACACATGTATATGCATACCTATGCATTCTACGTATGTGTGCATGTGTGGGTGAATAACCAAAAATTTTTTCGCTCAAATAATTTTCTCTATTCGTCATTTTTCTCTCTACATCAACAGCGTTAGTTTCACAGCTTCCCGATTCCCTTCTCGCTGCGCTCCCGACAAATAATCCGACAGTTGGACGTCCATCTGATGCCAACCTTCATCCAATTTTCCACCCAGTCGATACACAATTCGTTTCGCTTCCTTTCTCCCCCAAACACTAACTCCCGACTCTTCCACTCACACGCACGCAACACACACACGCACACACCAGACACACACGCATACGGGCAGACACGCAGCACACATACGATCGCACGCAATACGGCATCCGTTTGTTTTATTTTTCATTTCCTGCCTCTTGAGGGCACCTTGTATCAAGTGAGAAAATCAATCCCTCCTTTCTCTTTTTATTTCATCCATCCCAGCTCTTTCCCCCTCCTCTCTTATTCACGGTATCCACCGAGTGTGCTTTCATCACATCCGCCTAAAAATTTGAAGCTCCCTCACAGTTTAATTTAGGAGGAAATTGTTAATCTTGTTCAAGCAACATTAATGACTACAATGCGCGGTTATGACAGCCATTTGAGGCTGTCTTAATCATGCCCCACGATTCGGTTAATTTTTGTGTGTAACTGACGTAATATTCCCCATTATTACACGCCATTACCAAATAATTTCCCGTTTGTAAAACATGAGGCCATTTTGTATAAACTGCCATTTTAAATTTATAAGAATTATTTTTCTTGTAATAATTTCGCTACTTTAATGTAAGACGATAAATAGTACGCAATGAATCCCTCAATTCCAGTACGTATCATCTTCATTTATCATTCTTCCTCCCTTTCGCTAATTTTAAACAAAAGTAGAAAATGTACAACATTGTAATTTTCATATTGTTGAAGAAACTAAAGAAAACACCAAATACAGGAAATGAAGTGTATAGAAAAATGCTGATTTTTCACTTGTGATTTCAAAACCATTTATGCTCTTTTAAATATGCACTACAAATAAATAAATAACATGAAAACACGAAAAAATCTCTGTTATTTTTATACTTAATTAAATTAATAATAATTGGTGACAATGGAAAATGGTGAAATGATATATTTCAATATCCTAAAAGCATTAAATCTAGTAGTACGCAAATGTAAATGGTCAGCAGCTAATTCTCATGACCCTGGTACGTTTAAGTATGGACTCTATTTCAGTATATTATAGGCTTTCTTTATAATTTCAATGATTATTAATCTCTTTTGAGGCCGCTTGAACTACGTCTACGTAACATTCATTTCCTCAAACTGCCTTCCCTTAAGTCTCCTAGAGTTATTTCCCCGAACAATTTCCCTAGCGCTACGCCAGATGATATTTACCTCTTCTTTTTTGCGACCTCATATAAAATTTCTCACAGACATATAAATTGTGAGAAACAAACTTCACTCGACTCTATCATTTACACCGAGGACGAATAACCCCATCGCTGCGTCCCTCACCATTTTCATTGACAGGACCTTTTGAGTCATCGGCATTTCTTTCCTATCACCTCTCTCTCTCTTTCTGTCCCTCGACACAATGTGCTTTTAATCCCTCACCCCTCCTCATCCTCCATACCCTTTCTCTCATCTACTCCGAGCCCATGATTTTTGTCCCATGTAACCTCCTCCCACTCACCCGTCTCCATCACTCACTCTTTCTGGGTATTAGACAACAAACGCGACGCTAATCTGTCAACTACTCGACTGAAGCGTTCCAGCCAACCTCCAACTCTTCATCCATGTTCCTTTTTCTTTAGTCCAGTTCTATTTTTTCGTGAAACTAACCGTGGTATCTACCCTATCATTCCCCCCTTCTGAGTATTTTGTCTATCTCGGATATTCTGCCGCCCCAGAGTTTTGTCTTCCAATGATTTCACTTCATCATTTGGTTGGACGTATTCTAAATATACTCTTCGAAGAGAATGCTCGGAACAATTTAATAATATTTCGATTGACAATTAAATTTACATATTAGGAATAAATTAATCACCATAAATCCTCCGAAATCCAATTTTTTTATGAAATTACAGTAAAAAATATTTATGTTGAAATTCATTCCATGATCTGTAAATGCTATGAACCACGTTTCATTCTCTGGAAAATCTAAATTTCTAATGTGCTCCTAGTAAAATAGGTAATTAGAGGCAAATAAAATAGTATAAAACTTCATAGTTACTACAGCGGGGCAACATATTTCGTCTACTTCCGCAGGAAACTTCATTTTCTCATTAGTACTTGCGTAATGAGAAAGTGGGAACAATAGACAATAAAATTAACGGCAGGATGAGGTATCATATCTCAGTCATTATAAAATGTATTATTCGTCAATACTTCACCATGTTACTTTGTTGCATGTGCCTTCCAGTGAGTAGATTGGAGGTAATTGAGTGTTCATCAATGTAAAATCATTGGAAGTGATTAAGAAAGAAAATAAACTCCATCTTAGGGGTGGGTGAACGAATAAATAATAAAGAGATGTCGGTCAACTGACCACGGAGTTAACTCGCGGGTGGGGGGTTGACTGAAGTGACGGAAGAAGGCAGTTGGGAACTCGGGACAAGAAGAGACGTTTTGGCCAAGCACACTTGCTGGGTTCGTTTCCAACTGAGCGCACGTTGAAAGTGATGGTTTGTGAAATGCACATTATTATAAGTTAAATACCGACTTGTTTATCTGAACACTCGACCTATTTCCAAGCTACTAACAACTATCTTCATCAATCTCCCATTTATCTAAAAGTAGCCGATCTAAATATTGAGTATCCTTTGTCGCCAATCTCACTTGCAATTATGCATGTATACAATAGCCTGATTTTTAACAGTAATTTGTATCATTCTCTCTACAATAATTTTTTCTACATGATTTCCAGATTTATCTCTTTTAGTTTGTCTAGAATAATAATTTTAGCAAAACAGACTTGAGTTACTCAATGCATACCATTCTATTGGCATATGGTTAGATAGTAGCCGTTGAAGAAAACATGATATGATGTACATGCTAAACAAAATAAAATTGATAATACAATCCATGGAGATTAGCAACAAATCGATAAATGTTCAAGGGAGGGACAAGAAATGATACAGAGCGAGAAAAAGGAATGTTTATAAATGAATTAATATGAGTTACTGGGAGTTACGATTAGCGAAGATGGGAAGGATGGCAAATAATGGAAAAGTAAATGGATGGACATTAAGAATTATATTACACCATTAGATAATGTGAATTACTACATTATTATAGGATCACATCCAATCCTCTAGGAAAAAATATTTGACAGAGAAAAAAGACGCACAAAAAATGACCAACAGAAATGACGCATAATTTTACATACTATAACTCAGAATGCGAGCAGCGGAAAATGTAAAACCACAAATATTCGATTAGCAACAATAGATATAGTTTTGAATTACAAACTTCAGCATTAAAGCCATAACTATGGTCTGTCATAGGAAGTTCGACCGGAAACTGAAAACGAAACGCAAATACGTAATGCTTCAATATAATCAAAATTATAGGCAGCAATATATAAATTAATATCAAGAACTACTACGGCCATATTTCCCAGTGCCTAGCAAATTCTTATTTCTAATTTACATTTGAAAAAGTACAAGATTATATTAACCATTAATAGAGTAATCAACTCGGAGGCCAATGTGGTAGGTGATGGTTCAACCAGTACTAAATCCAACGGAGTGTGAAATTCACACATCAAAGTGGGGGGAGGGGGTCACTTCAGTTCCTTTCCCAGTGCCGGTCATGGTTTTCAAGGAAGATCTGGTACCCAAAAAATCATACAGCTTGAATGGATCTGAGGGTGTACGGAGAGGCTTTCCCGGGAAACGAGCCCACGCCCTCCAACCCAACGCTCTGCACTTGGACCACTATTTATTTTACCTAATATTATATTTTATAGAAAAGAGATGTATCCTGATTCAAGAACACTGAGAAAATTAAAAATAAGAAAACATAAATTGACAGTAAACGATCTAAAAATGAAAACTACTTCCTGAAAGAAACGAGAATTGAAAGTACAGTAGTAGTAAGAGTAAAATGAAGAATGAAAAGGTTAAAAATGTAAGATTTAAAACCTGAAGTGTAGTACCGAGTGATAAAGAGAATAGCATAGTTGAGGAACAACTGAAGAAGATACGCTTATAACATGTGAACAAATGCACAACAGTGGTGATTTAAGAAATATTGTGGCATAGAAACGTTGGGAAAACATTATTGCTTCATTATTAGAAGATATATACGTGATACTTTAGCTATTTGACTTGAAACGAGAGGGTTATCAAAACAAAAGCAAGCGAAATAGCAAGGGAGTCACGAAGAACACAGAGTGGAAAGACAACTTCCACTACTGGTGATATACAGAGGTAGTTCCGAGAAGAGAGAGGAAGACAAGAAAAATATAGGATTTCAGCACACACATGTCCAATTTAACCATCGTAACAGAGCCTGCTGAAGAACCTTATTTGGGCCGCAGATAGTTGGTTTTCCAGTCCCATTCCCCTAAATTTCACCGCCTCCACACTCCATCCCCTACTCCCACCGGCGTCCATCTAACCCGCCGAAGTAGTATCCATTTCACACGCTCCTTCCACCCCAAAACCTTCCCTCTCTTAAGCTCCCCTCACCTCAGGCCCCGCCCCTCGTCATCCGGGCTCACCTTCATCCTACTCACTCATTCAACAACCACCCACTACTGCCAAACTTCCAACCCTCCCCATCTCCTCGGGCCGAGGCAGTCTTCTTTTGGGGGACGGACTTTCATTAATCACTCCACACGCCCTAAAGAAAGGACTGCAAAAATGGCGTGGGATATATAGACCGAAAGAAAGAAGAAGGGGAGCTGAGGCGAGAAAGAAGTCGGGAAGGAGGAAGAAATCGCCCGGTGAAATATTTCTCGAGAGGAAGGAAGAGGGACAGGGTGATAAAGGAGACCAATAAAGAGAAAAAAGGAGAGAATGGAAACAAAAACGCAAGGTTGATGCGAGGAATTTTTTTAAAAATGAGTACGCGTAACTAAATTCGTTAGGGGTTTAATAAAAGGAAAAAATCGAATGCAAAAATCCTAATCCATAAATCCGAATTTGTTGCACCGAAATCCATTGACTATCAATATTTCAAAAATGGGCTCAAAGAGGAGTTTTTTATTACGAACAGACGTGGGTTACCATAAAATTATTCTTCTGGATAAAATCAAATTTTAAAAAAATGTTTAAAAAATTAGTAATAGAGCATTTAAAATAAATTATTAACGCAATAATGATTGATGAACATAGTGCCATGGATATTACGATGACGATTTCAGCAAACATATAATCATATTTCATTATGCATTTCATTGTAATATGTCCTTAAAAGGACAGGTAGACAAAACGTATGCACATGTACCGATCACTTAAGGAGGAAAAAAGTATTTCTATAAGAATCTTGATGTAAAATAGAATATCAGGTTTTTGCGGATCAAATTCTTCACAGGAAATAAGAGTACACGCGATTTTAAGAAGGTCAAAAACATAAATAACCATTTCTCTATGAAGAAACTGATGACATGAAGTCCAGGTGTTAATTTAATTTCTTAATTAAGGGGTTTCACTAATACTCATATTAGTATTACCAAATTTAGCCAGTAAGTATACACCTGAAGGCCACGAATCCAAAAATGAACATTGATTCTGTTTTGCTTTACGATATATGATCCTCGAAGAACATAATGGTTTGACAGTGCATTCATTGTCTTCAGTGATCGAGTAAATCAATCAGAAAGAAATTTCTATTACATACTTTTAAACTAATATATATTATATTCTGAATTGAATTTAAAATATTTTCATTCATGTATGTGTAATAAATATAAAATATAACGAGAACTGAATGATAATGTAACAAAAATATACCCTTTTAAAGGAAACAATAGCATACCTAAACCTGGGAAAGTAAATGAAAAAAAAAAGATAAAGGAAGTAATTTAGAGGGACTAAGGGGAATATTGTATGATTAAAAGAAGGATAGGAGGAAGTGCAAAATGGGAGATGGATAGTGGAAGGATGGATGCGTTGGATGGGTGTGTGATGGATACATTCCGAAGTAAAGCCCTAGGCAGGAGGCCCAAAAGATGGAAAGATAGTTTTGAGGAGCTCACGCATTTCGTGAGAGCAAAGATGACAACGGAGCGTACGTTGCGAGGTAAGAAAAAGGATTATTTTCCTTCAGAGATCATTAATTCCGAAAATACGGCGCTCCTTGATGAGCTCTCAACGTGCAGATTCTAATGGAGTGGCTGAAACTGTTTCTCATTTGTTTTCCGATATTTCAGAAATAATTAAGGAAGCAACTCGAAAACAAAAACTGGCGTACGTAAGGGGTCTGAATAAATTTGATGGCAACGAAAACTCTTCTTCGGTATATTTTCGTATTGATTAAAAACCTGAATGATTATTCAGTGACGAAAATTATTGATTTATGTGAGTAAATTACTGATTCAACATTTAAAAGAAACAAATTTAAATTCAGACATGACAATGAAAGAAAATTGTAGATTCCATTTTCAAAAGATTTCTAAGTACAGTCCACAGCAGTCCTCCGTACGCCACTCTTTCTTACAAACATACTTTTGATTTTTTTATTTTTCAGATTAATTTTAAAATAAGTGTATTTGCGGATTAATTAAACCTTAATCATTGAGTGGAAATTACAAATTTTTATTTATAACGTTATTGATAAAAATGAGAAATCACCAACAAAAGATTTCAATGAATCAAAGCGATTTGGCCAATAATTTGACATAAAAATTGAGGTAACACAAGCTATGTAATCGACACATAATCTCATTATGAATCCTAATAACTGAACGGATAACATGCTGGATACATTCAATTACAAATATTTTCCTTTTTTTTTGCCGTTTTAAGAATACTATATGTTGAGATAAAACGACAAATGACACTGTTTACACATTGCGTGTGTTAAGTTAAAAAGGCGGGGAACTACACAAAAATACTGAAGATTAACTTTAACCTAAGACCACCTAACGACTAATTTAAAAATTGGATTACAATAATTATTAATTAAACGGAAATATTTGCTACGGACTAGTCTTAAGTATACGTTACTAAGGCTCCTAAAATGGAAATCTAATCATGCCTGAGTGTTAGGCAACCAATCAGCATGCCGTCATTGCGGGTTGCGTCCAAACTAAGGTCAGGATACTCTGGCTTCATTTCCTGTATGAATCATTCATAGAGAATGTGCCTATTTCCATCCTCCGTCCATGCAACTACCCGTTTCGAAGGGAAATAATCCAGTTCCTCTCGTATTTAACGCGGTACAAATTTGGCATTATCGGTAAAGTATGTCGTTTCATCATCACTTCACTCAAATGGCAGTCCATTTCAGGCTAAATTTTATTATTTTCTTCAATACAGGTGAACTTCCATCAACAGGAAAAGCTGGAATACGATATGTCCTAAAATACCGAAATTATTTTTTAACAAGTAATGGAATAATCACTGCATTTACACTAAATTATAAACACTGTAACTCTTTAAAACTTCAATGAACGCTATAACACGTTTATATATATATATAAACCATAAACCATAAACACAGTAATCAACCCGAAGGTCGGTTTAGTAGGTAATGGTAGAGCTCACCCATGTACCAAGCCCGACGGCGTGTGAATATTCACACATCAGGGTAGGGGGGCCAGTTCCTTTCCCTGTGCCGGTTATGGTTTCCCAGGAAGATCTGGTACCCGAAAAATCAACTAGCTTGGGTGGAGCTGCAGGTGCCCAAAGTGCCTTGCCCGGGAATCGAACCCGGGACCCTCTGGTCAGCAGTCCAACGCTCTACCCGCTAGACCACCGCGACCCGCTATATATATATATATATATATATATATATATATATATATATATATATATATATATATATATATATATATATATATATATATATATAATATTTGTATCGTAAACGCTTCAAATTTCAAAAGCTAGAATAACTGGCATAGAAAAAATGTAACTTTTCTCCATCACTTGCTAAGCAATTTTATCATATGCTGTAGTATATTTTGACGATCTACTTACATCGTAATCTTAATCTCAATAAACCTTGTTTAAAGTCAAATATTCTACTGGATAGAACAAACAATACGTAGTAAGTAAAGTTTATGATCGTATGAATTTTTTCAGTAACTAGAGGCACTCAATCAATCACCGACATCACCATATCGTATGCAACCACAAACTTTCCCTAAATATTTGAAACATGGCCCTTTATAACGAGAGAATATTCACAGGCAATTGAAAAGAAATTGGGATTTACTTATTACAGAGAGTTTATCTACTTACAGATATTTCAGTGTTTAAAAATGTGGCTCTTGCTTTATCATTTATCATTCTATTGTTTATTTCTAGTTTTTCCACGCATCCTGTGCACATTGGTGGCAAAGACCGTCGTGAAGAAATTCGTTTAACATATAAAATTCATTAATACTTGCAACTCTTGGTCCTTATACCTACATATGAAACGCCTTCGTCCAAATTTGAATGAACAGGGTAGTGATCATCTAACCAGCACGATGGGCAATTTAATTAACACGGGATAAATTTAGCACACAATGTGCTCTCCCACTGCCAGCCTTCGGAAGCATTCTCGCTCGTCTAAGTGCTCAGCCTTGTCAATCCAAGGTTGAAATATGATTCTAACCCGACCATCATTCAAGGTGATCACGAGGAACTCTCCTCTGCAACCGAACTAAAATACCCACCTCCCTCTGTCGGTTCCATCCCTGCTTCTACCCTCCTTTCCCGGGACATGTAGTGGGGGATATGGAAGTCTCTCATCTCTCTCCGGGGCGAGAGGGACAGACAAACAAAGGCGGAACTCGGTAAATTCGCGCCTTCCCTCACGTCAAAGCCATACGTTCTAATACGCACGTAACACACACACGCGCGCGCGCGCGAACGGGATCAGCAAGACTCAATGTGGAAACCACTCTCCCGTACCCCATAACACAACCATCAGGGACACTCCCTTCGATCCTTATCCCCCACATAATCATTGACCGTACGTTTTCAGCGAACGGTTTCGCATTCCCTCTTCATTTCTCTCTCTCTCTCATTTCCTTTTTCGTTAGCCTCCTCTCTTTATGACCCTTCTCCACCACACCCACCAAAGCCTTACCCACCTACTTCAACGTCTACCTCCTCCCTCCTGTTGTTTTTTTCCGCCTTCACTACTCCAACAGACCTCTTTGAATGAGGCCTTCCACTCAGCTCAGGGTCTTCTCTATTTCTCTCTCTCTCTCTTTCAGTTACCATCGGGTAAATGCTTGCTCAGCCCGCGTGAAAATCACTTGTGCAAATGCTCGCTTGCCCGTTCCGTCCTTTCCGATACCATGCTTGGACATTAAGGAAGATCCTAGACAAAATAAGGGAGCTTTAGTCCCGAGATACTGTAGCCTGTTGCAACATTCGGTCTCTTTTTTCTCAAATATTCAAAATTCCTAAAGATTAAGCACTATGCTAAACCCATTGTGGCCACAAAGGGCTGACATATGTTTCATTATTTCATGAAAAGATTTACAAAACCATCGTTCGAATCCTAGTTCTAGTTCCAAAGTAAATTAATTAGCGAAAATCTACATTATTAAAAATATAATTAGCCCACAGATGTAAATAAACTAGATTTTACAGCACACACAATTATCATTCATTAATTATCGGTCATATAATCAATGAATACATAACAATGATTTTGCATAGGAGTATTTATTTACCTCCATATCTGGTATCTTGAAATCACGTAACGCACGTAATGCTGAACGTTAAGGGGATCTAGGCCATTAGGTTATAGATATTTTCGGAGATAACCACGAGAGCGTCAGCAGGTAATAACACTGTTGAAAGAAGTCGACAACTTTTAACAATTTCTGAACATGATACTTAATGCATCAAGTTTTTATGGATACATCCAAATTATCCTTGCCTACTAAGTATATACAGAGAGATGCACAACTGGCCTGAATATAATGCAAAATGACCAACGCTGTCGATGTATTCAGAAAATTAAAAAACAGCTAACCCAGGTAAAAATACCATTTCTCTATAAAATCAAAGTTTAGCTTCACAAGACACTTGAATTAATAGTTGGTTAGTGACATTTACTAGGTCACTTTTACGCTATATCAAAGGGTTACCAGCCGAAGAAAACGACAGTAGAAAAGGGTGAACAGTAACTAGCATTTAAAGTAAACCATCTGCGTTGCAATTTTACTTCTACACATGGCTCGGTACACCTAAAGTGAATACTAATACCAATATAAATAAACTCATAATAATCAAAATGAAGGACTAACATTCTTTCATTTTTCCTAACATTTTCCAAAAATTCTATTATTGCAATACGTTACCTAATTCTATAATTTATAAACATTGTCCTACGAAATGAATACTGATTTCTTAAAATGATTTACTTGAATCATTTCTTCAGACTCACTTATATAAATTTAAAATTTTTAGAATGATGCGTGCAAAAAATATTTTTTTTAAATAACGGCGAATAATGACGAAAAATTCGACAGTCAAAATGTTATTTGTGTCCGAAAATTCCATAAAATTTTGACAGAATTAAGGAGCCGAAGAATTATTTTACAAGACACCCTTCCACGAGACTATGTTGTGGTCTACATAAATCTTTCCTATCATCACTTATGAGCACCGTTTGCTTCACCCACCAAACACTCTTTTCTCCCATGCCTCCCATTCCGTTCCTGTTTTACCCATTCTTCCCATAAAAGACCAACCTACCCTTGAACACCCTTTCATCGTAAACGCGCCCCAAATTCAGAAATCCTGCCTAGAAAGCCCATTGCCACAGCGTCCTCTCATCATCTTCCTCCATCTCTTCAACTTCCACCCACAACTCTTTCGAAACCCTCACTCGTCAGCTCTCTCCCCCCACATTTACTCCCCCGTCACCCTCTCCCTCTTTCAAACCATTCAAGATCTCTCGTTCCTTCTCTCTCCCTCGCCCAAGCTCCTTCAAGCTCCGCAAACCCACATGCACGCACTGCTCTCCTCCTTTAACTTCGCTCCATCAGATGCCTTCACTCGCTCAGCCTCGGTTCAAAGGAAAGAAGTTGATGGGAGGGATTGGAAGAGAGGAAGAGAAGGAGAAAATCGCGGTGCATGGGGATGAAGGTAGAAGATTAAGAGAGAAAGAGAGGCTTGAGGACTGGGATGGTGGGCGAAGAGATGCAGGGATAAAGAGGGGGCGGGGGTGGGTGGGGAGGGAGAGTGGCGGGGCGAAGGATGTCTTTAAATGATCTAAGGGGATGAGTGGGGCACTTCATGAGAGCCTGTCGGAGGAAAGACGTCAAGGGAAGTGCCCGAGAGAGGAAATGAATGGGCGCGGTGTGATAGACCAACTTCCTCACGGAATTACCCAAACGCGAATTTCGAATAATTTATTACTTTAGGTGATTCTAACGGCAATATCACGAAGAAAGAGTGCACGGCATCATGTTCATTTGCTTGTCCTTGTCATATAATACAATATGAGTAAAACCCAACACATATTTACAATTATCCACCTGAACTTTGGCAACGATGAGAACTTGCAATTACAAATGGTAGTCAGTTTATCTAACTATCAAACATAAAAAAAATTATCTACGTTTATGGAAACATCACGATTCTTTTAAGTCGCTCATAATTTGTAATATGCTGCAGAAAAGGGCAAGAACTTTGGGAAAGTATGTAAAAAGAGTAAAAGAAGATGAAAAATAGCAGTGTGTGGCTTGTCCTCTCTGGAAGGCAACTAATGAGGTTATGAACATTAAAACATAAAAATATTAATGCTGTTATGATGTTCATATTGCATAAAAAATATTTATCGTAAATAACTATATACTTTCTTTTCATATGGGAACCAATTGGTAATATCTCCCTGATTTCCACCATTTCTCAAGGAGTTTTAATATAAATGGGGTGGATGCGGTTTAAACTCAACTACTATGTATTAAAGTTTGACAATTTTTGTTGATATCAGAGATGCTCTAATTGCTTCTTTAAAAACAACCTTTCAACAGAAGTAAAAAAATATGGAATTGAAAATCTGGAAAGGTGAGAACCTGGTCCTAACCTTCGAAGAACGAATGAAGTTATATTTAAAAATAATGAACAAAAGATCTCGCAGTAATATAAAAGCGCAGTAATATAATTATAAATATATGCAAATGGCTATGGATTGGACACATGGATACTGGTTAATAAATATTATGCAATTATCAAGCTAGAAATGTATGTTGATCTTATAAATAGATACCTCATTGTCTAATTAAAAAAATATCAATGGAAATGCCAATAGTAACAAGTTCAAAAAATGAAAGACAAAAGATCTTAAAATGAAAAAAGACAAATCAAAAAATAAAAAAGTAGCATTTAAACCCCACATTTTTATATGAGGACTTTGAAACCGCAGAATTGGTAGGAGTCTCCTAGGAAAGAAAAGTAGTTTAAGGTCATAAAATTCTTCAGAATAACTATCAAAAAAATATAATCCAGCAAAAGGTGAAAAGAGAAAATACAAGAATGTGTGAGGATAAACGGATACGTTGAATGAATCCTTATGATTCAACGGCAGTGAATTGGACAGAAAGAAGAAAGGAGCAGAGGGAAAGAATGAGGGATTAAAATTAAGCCAAGAAAATTGTGCATAGGAGTAGAAGCATGAACGGGGAGGGGAAACAATGATTGTGATTATAAAAAAGAGGATCACAAAATAATTATTAAAACAAAAGAAAGTTAAGAGGGGAAACGTTGGGAAAAGGTCAAAGCAAAAACAAAGGAGAAATGAAGAAGGTGAGAGAAGAAAGGTAAACGCACCTCCGGGAGGTGAAGTAGTTGGGGATCGGTTGAAATCCCGGGGTGTGGAAAACGCTGGCTAAGAAAGGGATGGGAGAGAAGCGACGCAGGGGTGGGAATTGAAGACAAAGGAAGAAGGGGTGCGAGGGGAAGGAGGCAGTCGAGGGAGGCAAAGAGGGAGGAAGAGCAGGATTGGGTGGAGGGATGAGTTTTAAAAATGCCTTCAAACTGGAAATATGACCCAGGAGAATCCTTAGGTGTGACTTTGGTGGCGGGCGTTTTGTGTGTGTGTGTGTATGTGTGTGTGAGAGAGAGGGACGCTTGGCGGACGGGAGAGGGATTGGGACGGGAGAAACGTAGCGGCTGAGAGATGAGGGGAGGAGGGTAGAGGGAGAGATTGTGGGGGGGGGGAGCGTGGGCAGGGTTGGACGGGACGAATATTGGCATTTCGCACGGAAAGGGGCGGCGGCGGCACGAGGCAATGCTAGTCCGGATGGCTGGAAACGAGAGATAGAGAAACAGAGAGAAAAAAAAAGAGAGAGAATATAGGTAGATAGAAGGTCACCCGGTTCGGGAAAGCTTCACCTTCGTTCTGTGCTTTTTTTCTCCCCTACGAACACCCACCCACCACCCCACTTCACGTCCCACCTCCTGCCAGCCCACCCACTCCGGCTCCACGCATTCGAGAAGAATTGGATTATGAGTCGCAGACAGAGAAAGAGGGGTGGATTGGGGAGCAGGGGGGAGGTAAGCGGGTAGTTCCCGTGCGAGGCAAAGTGGGGAGTGAGAATACAGTATGGCGGTAGCAGCAGTGGGAGTGAGGAAATGGAACGAGTGGGACCGAGGCGGAATTAAGGGGAGAAGGAATGGATACGGAGTATATTGGGGGAGTTAACGGTTGGCGGAGAGGGAGGAAGTGGGGGAGAGGAATGGAATTTATAAGAGCAGTTCACGGCGCGCAGATGGGTCACTTGGGACGCTTCCTTTTAAAAAGGGATTGGGTTTTCAAAAAGAAATAGTAAATATTATTAGCCGATCGGGACGTTATGTGCACTAAAGTATTTTTAGAGATCCCTCGTATGCTATGAACTGCTAAGATTTCAATGAGATACACATAAAATCTTGCCATGTTTGTAAAGCACAATGATTCCGTCGCCAATATCTCTTAAGCCCTCTATGCTCATTAAGAACACGACCAATTGATATCCTAAATTAACATTTATATACCCCATACTTTGAGTTTTAGCCTATACAGAACATTGTTAGGTGACTCGATGGAATTTTGGGAGGTAATAGAATTAATCTGGCGTCGATTAATCTAAATTCAGTACGTTAAATGTCTAAATAGAATAACCTAAATTCAATACGTTAAGCGTAATTAGGTAGCTCATTAATGTGGTTGTTTTCCCAAGCCATACTTATTTTTCACTCGTCTCTTATTTCTATTTCAACTGAGGACTAGGTGAAACTGTTCCTCAGTCTCATCGACCTCAATTGTTATTTGACACTTATGAGCAAACTTTAATTCTTACACTATTTCGGCCATTCATGTTTACCGTCACACAAATAATTATTCCCTTGAATAAAGTCCATATGGCCAAAAATATAGTCTATAAAACCTGCGAATAAAATGAAATGGGACCATATTAAAATTCATGTTTTTGCAAAACTATAGTCAACTGGGGCAAAATGAGGGTGGCGGAGGAGGACAAAACATTCTATTCATAAGCGTGCGATTTAAGCCAGGGAGTATAAAAGAATGAAGTTATGAATACCAAATGAAAGAAGATACTTCGCTTTTCCACATAGACTACTTCAGCGCAACATCTTCAGGTGAAAATGTTTACGCTGTAGCCAAACCTAGGTCGTAATAAAAAAATATTCTATGTGGAAAAGCGAAGTGTCTTCTTTCATCATGAAGGATTTCCACCATATTACGCAAGAAAACTGTGTTATTTTGAATTCCAAGTTTGGAACCATTATAAATGAGAAGAAGATCAATTTTATCGTCATCACAACCGATAGGCGAACAAAGACGACGAAATCAAATATCATGAGAAAAATAAATTATTTTTGGGTTCAAAAAAAAGAAATTTCAGGACTGTCAGTAAATATGACTGTATTTTTAAGAAACGAACCATATTTTTTCGCTCAATTATGTCATCCAGCATGGAGATTATATACTATAAAAATGTTTTACAAGTGATAAAGGACAGAACCTTTTACTATTATATTACATCATAATAGGTATATGCATCGGATAAAGAATAGACACCGCGATAAAGAATAGTTCATGCCTTAATTAAGCTTTTTTAAGCAGTGGTGGAATGAACCCTTGAAATCATCGCATTTGAAAATAAACCAAAGTCCGGTTTTCATCTTTTTCATTTTATCTAATTCAAGCATTATATTTGCTAATGCTTGTTGATTTCTAATAACAAAAAATAAGACAACCTTCTAATATACAAGCTACAATGCCGAATGAAGTAAATTAGCCACTCCTTAACATATGGATGATAAAATAATCAATGAGATTGCTACTTCAATTCCCAAATGAAAAAGGAGGAAATTTTCTTTGATGACTTGAGGGTACACAAACCTCGTAACCTAAAAGTCGATATCGCAGTCGGGAAAAAAGAAGAAGCAAACTATCCCCATTACTGTGACTGCCATGGCTACCTTGTTCACCTCCTTTTCCATATCTCTCTCACCCTCCAGAACTTCTACAGCGAGTAAACGAGAAGATCTATCCCACGAGATTAGCGGCCTAACGACATAATTATAGTCATTATAGTCCAGGCAGAGCGTTCCCTCCTCCCAACTCATCCTCCGCACTTCTCATCTCTATCGTAATTTTCTTAACACTTTCATTCCCCCACATCTTGCCGTTCATCGGTGCCTCGAAGCAAAATACGACGATCTCCCGCATGTCTTTTGCACATTTCTTTCTTCCTATCTTTCATGCCGCTACATAACTGTCCTTAACGGTTAATCCTGATCCCGGGTCTTCTCTTGTTCACCCACGGACAGTCCTTTCCCCCTCCGCCCCCACGAAACCACAGCTCCTTCTTCCTCCCTTTCCTTCCCTCATTCACCCTTCTCCACCTACACCCCTTCCGACCCACCTCGACCGTCGCTCTCCTTTGCATGTCCTTCCGGTATCCCAAAAAAGTTTCTCCCGGCATCTTCCAACCCTACTCCCCCCGCCCACTCTCCCAAGCTCCACGTCCCTCCTACGAAACCCCGCCGGGCGCACCCCACCTCCTCACCCTCCCTCATTCCTCCTCACATCCTTCACCTCCCCCTCACCCACTTCGAAACCCCCTCCCTCATTCCTCCCACCATTCCTACCAACTATCTCAATTTGTTCGTTTCCAGAGAACCCTGAAATTTTAATGGAGATCTTCCTGCCACTCATTCCTCTTCCCCGGATCCTCCAGCCTCGCCCATTCCTTCTTCCCCACCCACCCACCACGCCCGAGCCCCGCTCTGAGCTTCTTCCTGCCCCCCACATCCCTTAACCAACCCCCCTCCCGCTCCTCATAAAAATTTTCCCTCTTAAATCCTAGCCATATCTTCTCTCACGCGGACTAGCCTCCACCATCGCTCGCTCCCGTCGGGCGCTTCCTCACTCGATCCCCCCAGAAACCCACCAAACCCAACTCAACTCCTCCTCCCGTACCCCTCCTTCGCTCCGGACTCCAAGAACCCCATCAACCTCCCCTCAACACACTCATCCCTCTCCCTCTTCTCCGCTCGCCATCCTCTCGCATCTCGCTCCGCCCTGCCTCCTCCTCCTCAGACCCGGGGGGACGAGGGAGAGGGTGAGAAAGGACGGGGGACGCGAAGGGTGAGTCAGGGAGAGAAGAAGTGAAGAGGGATGAGAGAAGAAGGAGAGAGAAAAGAAACGAATGGACTCAATCCCACTCTCTTTTTCCCTCATTGTCAATCCTATCCTATTCATGGCCATATTTCATCGCGATTCACACGCCATTAATTAAAGTCTCCGCGAATTTTGCCGGGCTTTCTTTCTCAAGGCATCGCTCACGCGCGCACGGGTAAATTTAATTTCCGCAGTCACGCATTTTGGAAGAGGGAGAGGGGGGGTGTCGGAGGAGAGAGAACGGCGGGAGTCGCTTCTTACGCCTTGTCAGCAGTAAATTCGAATTGATGCGTCTAATTATAGGAGCCTATTTGTAAGAGGAATGTAAGGGTCAACTCAATGAATGTTTTCTCATTTTGACTCAGTACGCAAACAAATGCACCCGTTCGATTTTAACTCTTGAGGCAATGCTGTCTAAAGAGTAGTCAACCATTGATACTGAATACGTAAATGGTTTTTTTTAAGTACAGGAATAATTAATTCGAATGTGCCCGATAGAAAGAGATGTAGTAGAGAAAAGAAGCACACATTATAAATAAACAAGTCATTGTTAGCGAATAAAATGTGGAAATTCTGAATACAAAGGTTTCGCTCTCAAGGCGAAAGGTATGGACTCCTAATTACAAGGAAAGACCTCTTCCTTCTTGTTCTATTTTACTTCTGCTTGCCTTCCAATCAGAGTGTTTCTAAAAGTGTACCTACCTACGTACCTAACGAAAGCGTCGAAAACATCAGCTAAGTTCATATACCAAAAAGGTCAAAAAAGTCCTCAACGAAATGGATGTACCGGAGAAAAAAATCAAATCACCATGACATCCTCGACGAAATCATGGAGACACTATTCGCACAACGTACGGTTCTGGTAAAAGAAATCTGATTACGTCACTGCTCTCGGCTATTTGGTTAAGGCGACAGAAATAAACCTGGGCATAAAGGAGAGATGGATAAAATGTTTTTTTTTCGGAATTACGAGCTGGGTTAGTGAATCGGAAATGCGCAGAGTGGTCCCATGTTACGCAGAAGATAATCAATCAGGGATAATCCGATAATTTGCTCACGGCGCTAATTCCTGAGAGCGCGGAACGCAGGAAACAAACGAAATAACCTTGATGGAAGAGAATATGAGTAATTAAATTACCAGTCCTGGGTGATAAATGCGATTTTTTTAGTAAAATTGAATGGCGGCTCTAGCCCCTTAGGGGAAGTACTGAGAGAGTAAAGTAAAGAATGAGGTGATTTTCATTTATTGGTTAGAAGAAGAAGACGGTTGTAAAGGCTTTGGGATGCATACTTGCGCGCTCTGTACACCCCGGAGTGTGCTCCAAACCAAACTAGGTAGAGATACGTTATTTTTGGCGCAAGCGTAAGAAATGCAAACAATATAAAATTTTATTTGAAATACTCTAATAGGGAAATCACATTGTTTGGAGTGAATACGCAGATTTTGTTTACAAGTGAGGCATTACCATATATACAAGCTATTCCATAAATGGATCGTAGATCATGTTGTACTGTAATCCTCGATAGCATATTTCGCCAAATTTTGCCCACCTTGCTACTATGAAATATTTTTCTTTATTTCCAAAATTTTGAACTTATAACGCAGCCTTTTTCGATTAGGACACATGTAAAACCTTTTAATTTTTGTAATAGTTGAAAGGAATCAATCATTTTCCACCGTGACTTCTAAAAAAACCAAGTGGAACTGAGTTTTAATGGTGGAACATAACTCGAACGTAATATCGTCAGGACCAATATATTATGTTAAACTTAATCACATCCAGTTCAACCCACAACGTTTGAAAGTTTTCGTTCGCAGAAATAATGATCATAACTTGATTATAAATAGTGAATCCTGGAACTGTTCACCGAAACAGTCTTAACTCTTATCTACTGAGCCGGAATAATAGTTGGGGTTAAAACTTTCACAGCATTAGGTAGATTGCACACAAGGAGAAGAAAGAGAGAGGATTAAAGGAGGAGTCTACCAGGGCAAGACGAAGAGGTGGGTGTGGGAGGATAGAGGACGAGTAGCCCCGAGCAAGGGAAGGGGAGTAGGGTGCGGCGGTGAGCAAGTATGGATGCCGGTAAAAGTCGAATTTTCCTTCACTTAACCGCTCCTCTCACCCGTGAATTGCCTGCCACCTGGCGAAGAGTTTGGCAATTTATCAGCCGTTTCTCCACTTTGTTCTCCTCTTCCAAAACCCCCTTCCATTTCTCTCTCTCTTTCGCCCTCTTTATTTCCCCCAGTTCTATTTTTCTAGGGAATGAACGAGGAAAGAGAGGGATGATGGTCACCAGAGCAACCTTGTCCTCCTTATTACTTTATCTGTTAAAACTCAACTACCTCAATACTCTTGAATGACTTTCTTCTCTACCCCAACTATCCCAATTGGTGCCCTTTTTTGCAACCAAATGTGCAAAAAATGTACAGTTGATTTTTTTGACAACATCTGCAGGTGCATTTTCATTGTCAGCCACTACCTAAGAAACGATACTTCGGAATATGACTGTTTAGAAGAATTTTAGTTAGCCTCCATACTTATTATGACATACCAGCATCCCTTTATAATATTTTAATGCATAAAATAGTTGATACGTTCAAATAAAAGAATATAAAATAATCAAGCCAATTTAATTCAAGTACAGTCGATAGATTCGAAATTCAAATTTGATTAATTTTAATAATACGAAATTAAAGCTCGAGCTCTTCATAGAGTCGATAACCCTAGTAGCAAAAAATATTAGAAGCTCCAAGATCGGTATTCCAGGACGGATCGTCGCGGCCGCTGAATTACCGATAAATTCACGCCGTAGCACATAGCGTTATCCTCCAAATCTCCTATCCAACCTCGACTTATTCTTTTTAGATTAATGAATAAAAGATAGTCTCCTTCCGGATGCTTAAAAACGCGTTAGGTAAGAGAAGAAAATTGAGAAAGACTGCTTACAAGTGAGAATAATTTGATGCCATGGATACGAGAAATATTAAACACAGACTTCTGCAAACCCTCCCAGCACAGGCACGAATAGAGGAAAATTTCTAACGGCGCAAAAACAGGCATTATGTGAGGCCAAAGCCAAAGGACTAGGTACTTCTTCCTGAGCACTACCTATTACAAAAGCAGTCACAAAAGCCATATTCCACCTCAATCGTGGTACTCGTAATGTATTCAGAGGGATATCTCCTGCCCCGTGTTTCAACCCTAACTTATTTTTCTTCCTATGCGATTACTTATTCCCATTTTTTATATTTCATTAAAACCTTCCAATGAAATTGATAATTTATTTTATTTGCAATATTTTTATCTAACATTTTCAATCAGGAGTGCAAAACAGTTCATGGCCTTCATAGCAGATTTCTTAACTTGCACCATATTAATCCTTTGATTACTGACAGGTGACGAGATAATTTATTGGGTTGTCGTCAGCAATTACATCTTTTCCGCAGGGAACATGAGCAGAACTGCCTTGTGGGTAGTTTTTATCAATTGAATTATTTCTGTGGTCATGAGAGTTTAAATCAAATGATGCCAGTCGTCAATTAAATTCTCACGCCGAAAAACGCTATGATAGCCAATTTACGTCAGAATAACTTTTCCTTAAATTTTCGAAACGTTAATCATTATCATAATTAATATCACAAATTACTTGCTACCATGATTTTGTACTGGTAAATTATGTGCTCTTTTCAGCGATAGGGTTCAAACATTGAAAATATATCCAAATATTTTAGAACTTAAATATCCTTTTCTTTGAAAGAAATGTACATCAAATAATTAGTCTTCATTTGTAGAAAAAATGACGACAGTTAGATGGCTGAACACAAGATTCTTTACTTCAGCAGTTTACTGAACACTGCTATAAAATGCACTTCCACCGAAACACCTTCCACATATTTATTTTTTCCTTTCCACTGCACACTTAATCTCCCAGCCTCGCTTTTGCTAGGACGATAGATGAAATAGTGAAGCGTTATACTGCTTGCACCGCCCATCCACTCCAAACTTTTACCCACCACCAGGTATTCTTTTTTAGCAAAAAGACACCTCCGTTTTGATACTCCGCCAGCAATGTCTTCCTTAGGTCATTTACACTCCATTTTTCCGACAAATTTCCAACTCCCTTGCGTGCGCGGAACCTATCTCATCCTCGCGCCGCCCCCCCCCCACCCCCGACTTCCTTTTCGTATAAGGAAAAAAATGCATAACAGTCCCAAACTTGCTTGAAAAAGAAAAGGAATTTCCACAGAAAGGATACATTTGAGCTCCTCGCATGCACTTCGAGCCTCACGGTATAACACAAACTCCCACCGTAAAATTTAAATTTGCTCTTTTCAGTAAAGTGGGAGGTCATCCAAATTCCTGTTTAATCCCCTTTCAAAATGCCTGCGTCTTTGTTGGAGTTTCCTCTCAGCCCGAGAGTTATTTGCCCATTTCAATAATTAAAATTTGCAGACTATAGGTTTTTGGCTCATTCAAATCATATTATCGCCTCGTTACTTTTACATTCGGAAAAAATAGAACCAAGCCACTGATTCTACGCTCATTGCCAATCCAGTCGTATCTTTCTGCCTCCACATTTTGAGAAGGGTCCATTTTTCGCCTCTTCCCTCCTTGCATAATATCACTCATCCCCTCATTTAACCTTTCTCTTCAATTCCTCTCCAGAGAAACCTTTCCTAGTCCACGGTCGAATATTTTTCCACGGGTCCATACAACTCTCAAATTCCGCCCTCTCCTCCTTAATCCCTTCTTCCTCTGTCCTTCCCTCAGAACAAAACCTCTATGGCTAACATCCCCGCACCATCCTCCCATTCGATATCCATTCCGACAATCCCCACACTCTCCTCAGTCACCTCCCTCCCACCACCAACCATCCCTCTCCCGCCTCACATCCTGCGACGACCTCTCCCGCTCTCCTTCTCATCCCCTCAAGATTTCCCTACCTCATATCCCAAGCGTCGCCAAGCGACCAAAATCTCCATTGGAGCGGGAAATAGCTTCTCAGGCGCCGATATAACCTTTTCCCCTCCCACTTCGCCTCCCATCTCTCTCCTCCACACCACGCTCCTGACCCTTCAGCTCGTCCCTTTCCCCACACCCATCGCCTCTTCCCCTCTTCTCATCCCTTCTCTCCCTCTCTCTCTCTCTCTCTTACGCCCTTCTCACTTGCTGCCCGAGCACCCAGCCGTTTCACAGGCCAGGCCTCCCACGAAGAAGCGCGATTGCTTTGGTGCGCTCTACCAGACCGCCCTGTTTGTGTGTCCCTCCGCCCATTTCCCTCCCCGTCCTCCCTCTCCCTTGCTTTCCCATGGGTTCACACGATGTCCGACGGTTGGCATGTATTCCTTTATTTTTTTTTAATGCCCAGCCCCTCGCGATCGTGCGGTGGACCCATTTTTCTCGTATTAGCATCCGGGACTCCGATCCCGCCACAAACCCATCCCCCATCGCCTTCCAACCCCTCGCCCCTCCACCCGGAATACCCAACCTCCCCTACGATACGCTTCCCGGGAAAACGACGCCCGATCAGTGTTATCCCTTGATGAAGCTATATTTTTGAGGACAGAGCATTTTTGATCGTTCGGAAAGAGGTGGACGGTTAACCGTGAAATCCGGAGATCGTTCGGGATCGATTTGGTACGCGCGTGGTGGGGCCGCGTCGCGCGTTCACTCCGAAACCTCTATTTTGTTTGAAGGACCCGCAATCAGTGGCGTGGGGTTGGTGGCAAAAACCAAATTTGAAAATTTCCAGGCTGCCGAGTAAAAGCCGTCTCTCGCCAAAGATAATATTTACGTTGATAAAACTGAATGTTCCGAAGCATTATTCATCTTGATACGAGGATGAATTTCCAACGCCTTTTTACAGGAATTAACACTGACGAGCTAGGCCTTCAAATTCACTCTTTGGCTACTCGGCACTTTTATTTGAGAGACACATTTTTTTTTAAATTGCTTTATTGCTGCGAAATGAGATTGTCTGGTAACATGGAAATATGTTTTCTGAAAAAAATAAAATAACAATTGATTAACGTTAATTTCAAAAAGCACCTGCGCGTATGCTCGTCGATAAAGCTGAAAGCTGGCTCATATATCTACAATAAATTAAGGTCTTGATATTTTTGTCGATAAAATTAGCCCAATGGAATTAATGCCACTTCAAGCCAAATTAGCCATTACATCCATATAACTCCGTTGAAAATTAATAACGATTCATTTAAATGATTAGTCAGGCATTTTTATAATATTTTTGACCACATATACAACATCACTGGATATCAATCCTGGTATTGGTGTAATTCATTTCACCAAACTTCTCTGTCCACCACCAATCTTTTAATCCTCTTACAGCTCCTTGCACTGATAATTCCCATCACCTACTTTCCATAGTTCATCCTAGGCCTTGCTCTATAATTTTTACCCTCCATTTTCCTTCAATTATTGTTGTCATTAGATATCTTACTCTAGAAAATATAAAACCAATTTCCTTCTTCTTGTAATTATCCTCCCTTGGTTTCTCTCTTTGGTTCGTTCCACTCTTAGAAGTTCTTCTTAAAAACCACTAACGTAAATACGAGGGAAACAAAATTTCCATTTTTTATATTTTATCACATGTACAATTGCAATTTCCACCGTATCGCCCCCAAGTCGTATCCGCAAAAGATACCTTCTATTACTCAAAATAGATATATTATTGAAAGCACAGTCAATAATGCTAAATTTAAGGAAAAATAGATATCCAATACGTTTGACTTAGATCGTAAGGGGGAATTTCAAAAGGTAATTTTTTTTTGACAAAAGTCAATATCGATGACTTACGTAAGCATATATTAGTAAAAAAAATTCGTTATTTAGATATAATATACCTGATAATAAAAAAAAAACAATACATCCTTATAAAAACGACCAGTAATACAAAATCTAAATAGGCGAACTTTGATAATATAAGCGGTTGTAATTGTGTCCAAAGTCGTAGTTTCAATCAAATAGCCTAAACAATACGTTACCAGTAATACTCTTATTTAATAATCACAAACCATTTTCATGATAAAAAATATAAATTCAGTGCAACAACCCTATTGAAGAGAGTTATACATATTTTCCCAGGTAATTATCTAAGAGTATTTTATAAATAAATGAAACTGTTTTGTCTAATATTCTGAAAATGTTAGAAAAAATTATTTTCCTTTAGGAAAACGACTACATTTCTACAAAGCAACTACATCACGGTTAATCTATTATATCTCTTTCATAGGATTTAACCCTCTTTCTAAGAAATTGTGGACACTCAAATTCATCGTACTGCATTGAATAGACAATCGTAAAACTTTATATGGAATGAGGCTGAGAGTTGGTTCTTAAAATTGCAGTCTTCCGCAGTTCCCGGATAGCCATTTAATAGTAAACAATGACTTCTGATTCCCTATGCAAGGGAGATTATCTTGACGGAGAAAATTCCTTACCGCATTACCCAATCGGAAAAGATTTAAACTAGATACTTAAGGTCTTCAGTACTTGGAAATAGTTTAATGTAGTTACTATTTTTGGACAATACGCCATAAAAATATAAGAACGGGTCCCTGAGATCAAGATTATATAGTGGCCCAGATTGCGGGAACAAAAACCGCGTCCAAAAGTTCGGCCTTTCGACCAAGAATTTTCCTGCTTAATGCTCTGAAGACCAAACTTTCAAAGAGAATAGTATTCAAGATAACGCTGAATACAGTGAACGGGGAAATGACTCACGCTCGGATATATGTGTGAAGTTTTTAGGATAGGCTCCCGTGTTGCAAAAAAATGTGCAACATATATTCTGAAATTGCAACCGTTTTTAATGAATTTCTTCCAAACTTAAACATAAATTGCAAAAAAGTTATGGACTTTCCACGCAATGAAATTTTCCACGCAACTTACGTGCAAAGAGTTATTAATGTATCATGTTGGTTGATTTAGTAGAAATTTAAAAAATGTACATACTTTTATTAATCATTATTATTTCATATTTAATGATTTTAAATAGCAACGAAATACCACCAACAAATCTAAACATATTGATTTTACAACAAATGTCCTTTCTTGGTAATATTGAAAAGTTGGCACACGATGAACGCGGAAAGTTAGACAGAAAATGACAGTAGGTACTTAATTTCATCGCAAATAAATCACCACATTTAAGACTATGTATTATTTTTATATTTTTTTAGCGATGCAATCTAGATATTATATAAAGCTTTCGCAATCAAAACCGCTAAACCCATGAAAGCCATAAAATGATGCAATTATCGATTTTACTTCATTATAAGACCCTCTTGGGAAGCATTTCCGACAAAGTTTTTTTTCTCTCAGAGAAATGATGGGGGATATTTTTTTACTGAAATTTTATCGTCACAGAGCTATCCTTACGAAAATGGTTATTACAATGGCGGCTCTGTTACCTTGGCAAGACCGGATATGAGCTATGAAAAAATATCTTAGGTCGAGTGCGTGTATGTGCAAGAGCATAGTATTGAGCATTCGGAGGAGGAATGAGTAAGTCTGGTCGCATCCGTAACGATTGTCCCGAGCGATAGCACGGGTCGTGGTTCCCCGTCTCATTCTACCGCCACCACTGTTACTACCACTACCTCCTCTCCAACACACTCACCCTCCGCCACTACCACCACGCCACCATCGGCGGCACCACCACGCCCTTTCCTAGCCTCTCCCCGGGGCAAAGGGAATCTCCCGGCAAAATGGGATCCGGGTCGTTTGCCGTCCCCAAACCACCTCACAACGAAGGGAACGTCCCCCATTCCCTTCACCCCTCCCCGCCCCCCCCCGCGCTCTTCCTCCCTCTCTTCGGAACCGCACAGCCCCGGAACACTGCTGACGTAAACAGGATGAGCGGGGTGTGGTTTTATAAAAAAAAATGTAAAGCGAGGATGAGTGGTGTAGAATGAGGGGAGAGGGTACGAGGGAGAGAGGAATTGGAGAGAGAGAGAGAGAGAGATAGAGGGGGTTAGAGAGGACAAAAGGAGCATGAGGGGGAGAAAGTCGGATGAGAGATAGGATAGGTTGAAGGAAGATGAAGTAGGAGTGAGATAATATTGATAACTTCCCTTACATTTCGGATCTACGAGGCGCGTTGATAATTTTCCACCTTCTTTCTCGTCCATTATACCCGCTTACCTGCCAAACATTCTGTAAATTTTATATCTCTTGCATCAGACACTTGCAAACATTCTGCACAACGATAGATAACTAAAAAATATCCCTGCACGACTACGCACAAAGACGACGCTTGAATTTTGTTTTATTGTAATGCATAAAATATACGAACTATGAAAACCTCGTGAATTTACATAGGTTTAAAGGTTTGGTCGTTTGATACGTATTTTATCAGGAAGAATTAACATAAAAAACAAATATGGCACCGTTTGTCAAATTATCACCATACAACATACGGGTTTAATAAAGCGGTATGAAACAACCAGAAGTCAAACCAAAAGCTTGTATCGAGAAAATGATTAAACTCCTAGGTATCTTCAATGACTTAAGGAATGTAGTCTTGTATATGGAAAAAGGCAAGTAAAAGTTATACAATGAATCATAATTCCGTTGAATAAAATGAACTTCATGAACAAAACACAATACCCGCTTTGTTAAATCTCTAAGCTGACTGAGAACACAAAACAAATTTTACTTTTCCAAGCAATTAAATATTAAACCTGCATATCCAGTTTGACTTTTTGGAAAAATTTGAAAAAGCCATGATACTAAGAATACGCTTATCTGTTGACTGCCAAAATTATAATGGCAACAAAAAAATATTGCATCCTACAATTTATCTTTATTGATTATCCAACATACGTTCAGAATAATTTATGAATTTGGTACCAGTTTATTGTCTATAAATATTATTATTATGATGCATTCTACACTATACAATATCCTGATTTATAATTACGAACGCAAATATTCTTTCTCAGAATTTGAACTGATCCTTCTGAGCTATAAATTTATGATTAAATCTAACAAATTCGCACCAAATTTTCAATCGAAAGACTTTATTTGAATAGTAGAGGTTTATTTTAAGTACACATAAATAATTTTAATCACAAGTGTGGTGTCGCATTATATTAGGTCAAGCGTCTGTCAAGAAATCCATTATTCCTGCGGAAATGCAATGTAACTATGCAAGGATTCATGACTCAATCATTCAAATGCACTTGGTGAAAACTGAGATGTCACGGGAAAGAAAAATACTCTCCAACTCTTAATTAAAACACTGCAATCGTAACCTCAGCACACAGCAGTAAACCTCGCGCCGGAGAAATAAAACTCAACCCCATTCTATCATTGCATCGGAGACGGGAAGACGAACATTGTCTCATGAACTATATATGCTTTTCCCTCTTTCTCCCTCCCTCCCTTTCTCTCTCTCTTAATCCCCAAAGCACACCCAACTGGAACAATAATTTCATCACGAGGCGTCCAAAACCAAACAACTTCCACTGCCAGCCCACAAACCCCCCCCCTCACACTCTGCCGTTTGCGTCCGCAACTACCAAAATATTCCGTAACTACACTCCCTCCCTCTCAGCCGCGCCGGCACACCGCACCGCTCCCTCGCCCACACTCTCAACTCCCGCATTCCTTCCCTCCCACACTCCATACCACACTCCAACCAATCCGAATTTCGGCTCTATCTCGCTTATCTTTGTGATTATTCTTCTCTTATTCCCCACCACGCCAATTGTCCCCTCCCCACACATACTATACACATATTCCTCCGAGCAGAACTCCATCGCTTACGGAGAGCGAGTTTCTCCCCTATCCGTCTCACTCCTAACTCCTTCTCTCTCTCTCTCTATTGTCTCCTCTATCCTTCCTTCCGCCGTTCCCCGTACCCGGCGAAACTGATCTCAAACCACACCCCCCCATCCCTTGTGGACCCCTTTCCCTTTCCTGCCTTTCTTTCCTTCCCAAACCTAAGCCCCCTCCTACTCGCCACGCCGTTCCTTCCAATCCCCTGACGCCCAGAGGCCCTACGCTCCGTACTGGCGCCCCCGGGACCACGGCGGTGATTTGGAAACTCCTTCCCTTGTCCTCTTCCCCCAAAAGAATCCCTTCTTCCTTTCTTTTTCTCGCCCCTACCCCCTACTCTTAGCCTTACGTCGCTTATTTCATTCCCTCTACCCCTCGACAAATATCTCCGCCAATACTTGCGCTACGATCTCATCCCCACTTTGCAAACCTAAACCAATTCACCAACACACCAGCTCTCCCCCTTTCCACTCATTTCATTGTGTTTGAACTATCCTCCGAGCAATTTACTCTCTATTCCTTTCAAATCTCCCCTATATTCCCATTCCTAGAATCAATCAATTCCTTATCCTCCTTGTATTATGTTCACTTTGCTCTCATCCGACGCTTCAGGAGTTCCGCAAGCTTTTCATACCATTACACCCTCAGCGTAAAAAAAAACCCGCAGTTTCGTCCACCTCCCTCATCTTCCCCACCGCTTTGTCGAATACGCTTTGGCGATCTGCTTTTGAGATCTCGGTGTCACCCGCCTCGTTTTGTTTCACAAACGAGCAACCCACCGCCGTGCTTATAAATAGCCCATTGTTCTACCCCACGCCATGCTTCTTTTTTTCCACATTTTCAGAAAGAAACTACAATTCTATTCCCTTCTTTTCCTCTTTCATCCCCGTCTCTGTGCCGCACTAGCATTTCACCCGTTATTTTCCTGCAGAATAACCCCTTATCCCAAACAAAGACTTCCTTTTAAAGTTCCAATCGGTTGCTGGAGGAGCCATCTCGTCGACCATCCGATCCACATCCCTCCTCGCCAGGTTCCTTACCCCCTCCGCCAATCCCCTTTTTTCACATTACTTTTCCCTACCCCGCGTCCCACCTCCCCACACCCTTCCTACTCCCCGATAGCGAAAGAAACGTTTTCAACGTCGATCTGGCGAGAAGGAAATAATCCTCTCCTTTTTTTTTACTCCTACCATCTCCCGTCCTCTGAGATGGTGAGTGAGATGTAACGGGGTTCTAAATTAAAACTTGAAAAAGGATCCCTTCTAGAGATGGATAGAAGGCGAAAGACTCGCTCTCTCACTCACCCACTCACTCACTCGGGAGAGGGCCTAAAATGTGTTTCCTTTCTGGAGGCCTCGATGGGAAAATAATTGCTTCGAGAGTACGCTTCCGCGATGGAAAGAGGGTGGACGAGACTGGTGGGTGGGAAAAAAGGACCGGTTGGGGTGCGGGAGACGGCGATTATGCGCAATTTCAGGCGGAATCCAAGTCGGACGATCGCTCTGCGCATTTGCTCTGTTGACCCTCATCCCCTCCTTCTTCTCAGCCCATCTTCATTAATAGCACGGGCATCTTAAAAGAATCTGATTGTCGTCCGGAGCAAATTGTTCGCTGAAATTTTTCGGAGAGATATTTTATCCCTCGACAGCTACAATATGAGTGAAATCCTTCTCATAGCTAAATAAATATAATAACCCAGCAGTGCGCATTCCAAGCATTAATCTCCATTTCATTATTGCGAATAGCTCATATCTCGGCTCAAAGGAATAATTAATTCTAATTACAAGGCCATCCAGAGTTGAAATAATTACTTAGTAAAAACCTTACTTAGTTTCAAAAGAATTGGGCATTCTAGCGTTAATTAAGTAAGTATTCCTTAAATGTGGAAAAATTTCTTTTCATGGAAAGGTAAAAGAAAAGCATCAATAAGAAAAATTTTAAGGGAGCCGAAAATCCATGAAATCGGTTAGGTAACATAAAAAAATGTCCGAGCAATTTGAACAAAAAACTGGTTAAATTAGGCAAAAAAGAAAAGCATACGATCGAAAATTTTAGATACCTGCCAATGTAATTATATTGAAATGATTTAATTTTTAAAGTTAACATTTAAATAAAGGAAAATAATTAGCTTTTTCAGAAATAAAATTTTAAGAAAACATTTTTTAAGTGATACATAGCAAAGCAGATATTATTAATATATCGACGGGAAATTTCTGTAATTTGATGGGCATTCTTATACCCAAAGTTAGTATAAACTTCACACACACACATATACATTATATATATATATATACGTATAGAAAAAATATATGGATATATATTTGTATATATATATATGAAATATATATATATATATATAACTTAGACAGTAACACTGCACGAGAACACATAAAAAGAACACTCACAATAATATCTTGATAATTTCGACGGACTTGAGCTCCGTCTTCTTCGGAAGATAAGATATGACTAAGCTTAGTCTGTTCTTGTTATGTGTTCTCGTGCTGTGTGTTACTGTCTAAGTTTTTTATTCAACACTTCCGTGTTACTTCGAAGAAATCATCTATATATATATATATATATATATATATATATATATATATATATATATATATATATATATATATAATCTTGAAAATGACGCTCTCCGGCGACGCAAAAACACACAAACAAACACTGAGATAATAAATATTACACACACAGAAACATAAAAGGACACTTACAGTAGATATTTACGTTTCGACGGCACGGCCGTCGTCATCAGATGCCGTCGAAACGTAAATATCTACTGTAAGTGTCCTTCTTTTATGTTTCTGTGTGTGTCATGTATATATATATATATACTTTTAGTGACAAGCGTGGCGATGGCATATAAGACTTAAAAACACAAATTAAGGAGACGTAGTTTTGTTTTTTTAATATTTCGGTGGGATAACCACCTTTCTCAAAGGAAGGAAGAAAAAGCGTCATACAAATGGTATAAAGTCATATATAGTACATTTACAGAGGGACATGGTAGTCAAGGGGCACAGCGTTGGACTGACTACTAACGGAGGGCCCGGCTAGAAATCCTGGGCACGCCTCAGGGCACCCTCAGCTTCACTCGAGGTGCTGGTTTTTCGGGTACCAGAACTTCCTCGGAAACCATAACCGGTACAAAGGATCTGGTCCCTACCCTGGCGTGTGACTTTTACACGCCGTTTGGGCTTAGTAATGGGTGAACTCTACCATCAACTATTAAAATGACCACCGGCTTCATAACTGTGTCTTTTTATGAATATATATGTACGTTACATGGAAAAAAGTAAGAATAAATGCATTTTCCGACAATGGAAACAAAACTGAACAACTCTAGACCAGCGCCAAAAAAATATTGCAATTTTTCGCTTATCCTTCAAAATCACTCATGACTTCCATTACAACAACACCATCCTCTTCCAACTCTCGAGGGCCGTCGCAAGGAAGAGAAGGCGGCAATCTTTCCGCGGAGGCTATTTCGGAGCCTCTGAAACCTGTATCCACAACGCCCGAGACAATTCCACGTCCCTTTAATCATTGTCTTACCTTCGATCTCGACTGAACTTCTCGTCAAATGGAGGGTCTTGAAAACCCTCCCCCTTCTCACAATTCCCGAATCCGCCTCCCGAAGAAGAAACAAGAGCGCCACTTCCTTCCACTCCCATCCTCCTATTTCCAGCTCCTCACTTTCTTTCCTTCTCATTCACCTCCTCTTCCCTTTCCCATCTATAAAACCTTTCCCGATACTCTCCAATCCATCCAACGCCCACACACCCATCCTCCATATAAAAAGTCACCACACTCCGGCGGGAAATGCCACGGGAGAGCTTCCGGGGACGGTTACAGGCGCACTAAAAGTCGCGATTGTTTTGCGCAATAACAAAGAAAGAGAGAGCGAGAGAGAAGGGAGAGGAAAGAGAGAAAGAGGGAAACAAGAAAGTGGGGTGAGGGAAGGGAAATTTACGCCGGAGGCAAAAGTTGGTAGTCATAAAAACTGTGTCGGGAGAAAAATAGGAGCGAATAAAAAAAAACAAAAGCTCAAGATTCTCTTCCTCCTTTTTTTCTTCTATCTTCAATGGACGCGGATGCGTGAACCAAAGCGCGATAGGGTTAAAAGGGAATTGCCTGGCGGACCGTTGCGGCTGTGCGATAGGCGGTCAAAGCCAAAGTTTATGGCGTCGATTTTAGAAGAGAGAGAGAGGAAGGACACGGTTTTGTTAGGTGTTCGGTTCCGCCCACCATTCGTCCCATCGCATTAATATTGGGAGAGAAAAAAATTGGACCCTTTCCAGTGATCTCCCATTGTCATAAGAGAAGGATAAGGTCAGCTTGAGGAAAACAAGGAGCAAGCAGAAAGGGACATGGAGTCCTGAGATTTTAAACACTCGACAAAATTTTGAATTTCGCACAAATGTGGAACTTGAAGACGAATTGAGTTAAAATACCACAGAATTAAGTTTCATTTGGTCAAAATTGGTCATTGTTGATCCATATTTTTAATTTTTTTCTCCGGGAGACCAAATTATATTTTAATCAAATACATGGTAAGAGTTAAAGGCATTAGGAATTTCACTAGGTTAAATTAGTTAGAGAGACATTGGAAATATAGAGAGACAAGAATAAGTTAAAACTCGTTTAGCTTAAAAGTAGTTGTGCCAAAGAGGGGATTGTACGAAAAACCAATACAAAGATGTGGATGGATTAAATATAACAACGTAATTTCGAACTCACAGAAAGCAAAAAACGAGAACGTAATAGATAGGAAACAACTATACGTCAACTATAGTGGAGAAATGAACTGAAATCACTTAGGGTTCGTTGACAGAAAGAGAAGAAGGATGGTGGAAAGCTATGACAGAACGAATAGAAATGAAAGCCAACAAGATTCATTAGCCAAAAAAAACGGGACTGAAAGGGAAAATCTAAACCAGAGGAAATCCAGCAGTGAGGGCGGAAGAGCGTATCCGTGAGATTTTGCTCGCGCGGATAACGTGAGCGGAATATACAGAAGAGGGATGAAATATGATGGAACGGAAAGTATTAGGGGAGATGGACAGGTTCAAGAGATAAATATAGTGATAGCCTGAAGAATAGAAGGGTGTGGAAGAGAGATTCTTTGGTGAGATGTAGATGAGATGACAGAGATATGGAAGACGTGAAATTGAGAATTCAAGTCTCCGCGGAAGACAACAGGGACGTGAAATAAAATCAGCCATTAATCCAAGAGGAAGAAAAACACAAGAGATAGAAAATACACGACCAAGTGTATTGCAGTGAATATATTACTCTGAAATCTGGGAGAAGACGGTTAGAAAACTAAGTATTAAGCAACAACGAACCAAATTCAAAACTGCATTAAGGAGGTAATAAAGTGAGAAGGAATGTCTTAGGTATTAAATGACTGACAGAGAACAGTTCAAGGGGAGGAGATCCAGATGAATGCGGTTTGGAAAGAAGTGGCATTCAGGCCGGCGGTGCACGATGTCGAGGGTCGGGATAAATGCCGGAATGGCAAGAGGGAGGGAAATGGCGATGATGGAAAAAGGCTGAGCGGCGGATGAGTCGTCAAGTTTTTCGTTTTATTCCGGACGAAAGGACACGTCCGTTGGGGGAGATTTCCGAGTGTAAGGGGAGAATGCGGATGGAAAAGGATGGGAAGGGAGGGGGAGGGAGGTAAGAGATTATATTTCGCTCAACTCGATAAAAAGAAACTTTCCTTTTAGACCAGTTTGAGCAGCACCCTTTGGAAATAAAAGCATTCGATAGGAATTTCCATTAAATACTAGGCGGTGCAAAGAATAATCACATCCACCTTAATGCCTTCCAATTCATACCTTAGCGCTTCCATCTGCTGTGAATACCATCTGCTGCTTCTTCTTGCGTAACATCGCTTTATAATGAATGGTATTCTTCAATTAATTGATATCGTATAGAATTCATGTATACCAAAACATCTGGCTGAGATAATTACGCTTTTGCTAAAAATTCTACTCAATTTTTATTGCCATCAATTGAAAATAATAGCGAAAAGATAGCCCTCACGGTTGATTGGCATTATTTTCCCATCTTCTATCCTCTTATGATTCCGATTTTGAAAAAAATAATATTCTCTACTTAAGCATAGGGTGCAGTAGTCCAATAAGTTACCGATCTAACGGCTCGGATTCAATTCCGGCATTATCCTCAGCGCACTTTTAGCTTCACCCAAGCTATGTGATTTTCAGGTCCCAGGTCTTTCTGGGAAACCACAGACGTAACAGGGAAAGAAATTAGACTAGGCTGGTTGCGTGGATTCCACATGATATTGGGCATTTGGCGAACTCTACCCCCAACATATCCAACCAACCGACGAAATGACTGCTCTGGGGATTATTTTAGCGTATGCAATTTCAATTTAGCATTTTGTCAAGAATGCCTGAAGATGCATTTGTAAATCACTAAACTTTTACCTGATATGATTTTGCAGAACTTACGTAATCATTAATATGATGTTAAGAAATTAATCGGAAAAGTTCATTGGATACATAAAAGCAGCTAAATATAATGGTAATCCTCAAACATAGCAAACTAAATATAGTACCGTTATCCTCAAATACTATAGTAAAGTAAATATAGTACTGTTATCCTCAAATACTATAGTTAAGTAATTAACATGATAACTCAAATGTAATAAAGCTGAAAAAGAATACAGTGTTCTTTTTGCCAGACATCGTTAATCTGAAGTCAGCATTTCATTTCAACAGATTACCCTGGAGGAACAAGATGTTCTGCGTGCAATACCACAAGATGTATAACAAGGGAAACAAGTATATAAAATGACGGAAAATTGCAGCGAGACGGATAATTGTTTTATTTGTTTATCATTAAACATCGATAAGAATAATGTTGCGAGAGTGGTGTTGCTAGATCTGGAATAAAGAACTAATGGTGGAAAAGGAAGTACTGAAGACTCACGGGTTAGAGGAAAACTACCTTGTGACGTGTGTGAGTGCTAATATTATGATACTCAAAGGAAATGATTTCCCCTGAGGAATGATTCAAGGACATAAAAAAATTGAGGATGATAGATTAAAAATTAACCAGGTTTGAGTTAAGTGTTAGATCTAAAAAAAATAACTGGATTATCATTTAATTAGTAATTCTTTTCGTTCCATATGGAATACCCCCACTAACTTAAACGCATGGTACGGTTTGAATAACTTCCTCACATTTCGAGATTACTTGTGATTTACCCGCGAAGCCACCTTAAGACTAGTTAGATAAAATAAGCACCATGGATTATAAAAGAAGGTAAAATATATTAATTTATTGAACACACATTTCGAAACTTCTAACAACTTTCATCTCGAAAAGTTCTCAAAGTCAATGATTTGCATGAACACATTTAAGTTAAAGAAAAGCAATACAGAACGCAACAAATCGCATTTTAGAGACACAAAAATGAACTTGGTTGTCTGTCGAATTCAAATTAGGACCAAAAAAATACAAATTTATTTTCTTCCAATTTCATGAGCGACCCGGATCGTCCTTTTTTTCCATCAGTATCATTGAGACGCTTACCTTCTGCTTTTTACCTGATTTTAGATCTTTCCTATTCCCAGTTTTTTGATTGCTTCCCTTTTTTGTTCGACGAGCCGCGTCAATATTTATCAAGGAAGAGCCTCGGAGAAAAATCGCCCACCGGAGAGGGAGCTGCCATGACAAAGCGATATACGGAGAGCAAAGTTTCTTCTTCTCTTTCCAAGCCGGTCGTGGAACAAAATGGAAGAGCAAAGTTTGGGATTCTAGAAGTGATTGATTTCGATGGCAGGAGAGAGAGAGAGAGAGAGGAAAAATTAGGAACCACGGTGGAATAACGTTCATGATAAACGAAATCGGGAAATCAAAGCAGCTGAGTTGTACTAAGAAAAACAGCCAGTGGCTATTAATATTACACTCGATTAGCTACGTAGGATTTTATAAATATCTTGACCTCAAGGATTACCTACCCTCCTAAAATCAATTCAGAATAATACGCAAGAATAACATAACTCGTATACCTTCTCTAGTCCCACACGATTCCTCTCATACATGAAAGTAGTTACGTTAAGAATTTTGCAGGACATTAATTCAAACACAAGATGTGGTAAATGCATGACGATCACAAGTTTCATTTTCCTTTTACCATAAACTTATCGAGAATAATTAATTATAAATTAAATTTATCACGAAATGCTTCTACTACCTTTTAATGTACAGACAGGCATAATCAATATACAACGTCATATTCCTATTCGTGTGCTGCACATAGCATACCATGTTATTTTAAAATGTTGATCAGAAATTTTTCTACAAAGATCTTTTGCTTTTCTGATGATATCGGAAATTAAAGGAAAATCCTTTCATTATTTTTCTCTAATAAATGTGTAATATCTTGTCCTTTGCTTGCATTCATAGAAGATCTATGCCCCTATTAAAATTCCATGCTCATTTACCCTACTAATTTAGAACCTATGCTTCTAATAGCACTCACGTTGGCATATAAATAAGCAAATATAAATAGGTTGTTTCAAAATTAAAAAAAACAAAACTGCTTAACATTCTTCAAGTCCTGAAATCTTTTATATGAGGCGTATTGTTAAAGTAAGTACCGTTTGCTTATATTTAAACATTGGCGCTTCAGAACACAGTTTTGCTCCTGCTGCGCCATCTACTAATTCATTGAGAAGCCATAGCAGCATTTGTTTTGTTTCAGAAGTCGTTTGCTTGTCCGTGCTGACCGATGAAATTGTTTCGCAAGTGGAACAAAAACTGCGACGTGATCGTCGATTGACAATTAATGGCCTGGCTGAACAATTTCCTCAACTTGGACGCACTACTGTCTACAATATTGTTACGGAAAACCTCGGATATCACACATTGCGTGCAAGGTGGGTACCGAAAATGCTCACCGACCACCACAAAGAGCAAAGAATGTCCAATGGACGAGAGTTTTTGGGTCGTTGGGAACTCTTTAGACCACCCACCGTACAATCCTGACCTTACACCCAGCGACTACTTCCTCTTCTTGCACGTGAAACAGTGGTTCGGTGGACAACGTTTCGAAACCGAAGAGGAACTCAAGAAAGGCGTTGTCGATTGGTTCAACCAATCCTCAGGCGGCGAGTTTCTATGCAGAGGGGTTAAAGAAGCTGGTGCAGCGGTACGAAAAAAGCTTAGAAGTGAACGGCGATTATGTAGATAAGTGAAGTACGTTTGTAGCTAACTAAAAGTGCCAATAAAATGTGTTTCATATGAGTATATTTTTTCCTGTGACCAAACGGGCCTTACTTTATGAACACGCCTCGTACTTATGAGCTAAATATATTCGTTAAGTAATTTCTTTAAAAATCTTTATTCTGCCTTACATGAAACTTTGATTGTAATTATTCATCACCTAGCTATATTTTCGTTGATTTTTATTACATAGTCGTAACACCATTTTCTTTTATGCAACAACTGTAGTTGAACTGATACAACTTTGTATTTTATGATTGCTCGGATTTTATGTGTAACATATGCTGTTGAGGAATTTTGCTATCCTACTTATGCTAGTGATATGAATAAACATTCAAAGTATCTATCAAAAGGTCAAATGGATAAAATCCCTTCAAGATAATTGTTTTAAGAATTTATGGTGCAGAGACAAAATTTGCGCGCTATAATTTGCCTCTCATGTTTTTATTATGTTCTATTAACATTTTGAGGCTTTGTATGATAACATTGACACATAGTACATTGATTTTTGTCAAAGTCTATCTGTGGGCCGAAATAATAAGTAAGCCCTTCTACTTGAAATGGCAATACGTTCGTTATGAAAAGATTCTACGATTTGAGTCATTTTTTTTTGCACAGAACGTTCCAACAAATGAAAACACTGAAACTCAAACATAAACGCACACATATAAGAACGGTACACCAACGAAAAAATTACCTAAACCTGCTCTCGAGACCTCAATACTTGTTTCCGTTGAGCTCTCAAAGTTGATATTTAACGCTTTATAATATTATACGTATGGAGAAATTTAAAATTAAAATATAGAGATTTATTCGAAATTAAATTGATGCCTGAGAAAACAAAAATTACATACGCATTTAAATAATGAGAAAAAGCCATCTTTAACATTTGATGATACTAAATCGTATTCCAACGGAGTTGTGCCTAGGCATCGTTGAGTAAAAACAGGCGAAGACAATAAAATCCCGCATACCCTTAACATTTTTTAATTTAATAGCCATTTTGAAAACTTAATTTGACAAATTCTTAGGTCACCCATACGTCGTCCTTCACTGCACGTGGCCAAAAATTTTAATTTAGGCGTAATATTTTATGCGTCTATTTTTTGCCAGATATCGGGAACTATTCCCATTAGTCAATTTCTAAAAAGTAAATTCATTTTTCAGAGGGTATTTTATTGTTCAAATAATAATCACAAAAATGAGGTGAGCCCTCAAAAGGTTATGACGAGAACACGCATTGGTATATAAGCAACGTAATCAGTTGGTTTTAACACTCCATGTGACTGGTATTATCGAAATCTGGCGATGCAATCACATGTCCGATTTTCCAAAACGGACGCGGGAAGGGTCCAGTACGAGTGCACACTTAAGGAGAGGGAAATTTGTCACGAGGCGATGAAAAAATAGAATATGTAAGAGGCTGGGTTATGAGAATGAACGAAAGAGGTGTGAATCACTACGATCGTGTGCTTGAGAGGGATGGTGGAGGGAAAAAGGGGAGGGGGAGATAGGAATAGAGATGGAGGTGCCTGCAAGGAGGGTTTGGGCGGGTAGCAGTGGTTGGAGGAGACTTAAGGGGCCGACGCTTCGAGGGAGAAAGGGTGGTGGGGCAGTGGGGTTCGGGTGGGAAGGGAGAGGGAGTGAGGACGGTCGTCCCAATTGCAACATCTCAATTTACGGCCTCTCCTCGGCTATCTCCGGCGGCCAGTCCCCGCGGTCTCCTTCCCTGCCTTTCGCTCTCTCTTCCCTCCCTCCCTCCCTCTCCCTACCATATACCCCACCCCAACCCCCCGGGCCACATCTGTCCCCCTTCTCCCTCCTTTTTTTCCTCGACCCTGCGTGCAAAAGAGAAGAGCTCCGGAGGGCAAGTGTCTCCGCACGTCCTGAGGAAAGAGTGAGAGAGAGAGTAGCATATGTGTGACGAGGCGGAAGTGAAGGAGGGAGGAAGCAGTGGCAGGGGGAAGGAAGAAAATTGTGGGGGAAATATGCATGGGAAACGTAAATAAACATAAAACCGGACCGTTTACAGTCGACGTTGTGCACTTTTTTTCTCTCATTTATTTGTGGGGGCAGTGGGGAGGGAGAACAAGGGAAGGGAAAGAAATGAGGGAGATTTTTCTCGTGTCTATAAATATATTCATGCGTGGATGCCCGAATATATTTATCTTTTTTGAGTGATAATAAAAGAAAAATGGGCGCGGTTAGATACGCATCCGTCCATCTTTTTAGTTAAAAAAAAATTTCGAAGAGCCCTGGAAGCACTCGTTCACATTTTTAAAATGCTCACTTTCTTTTTATCTGGTTCCGTTTCTCTATTACGCTCCCTCTTCCTCAAGCATCACCCTCTCTCTCTCTCTCTCTTTCCAGCATTTTGCGGCGGCTTTTCGGACTATCTATCACTCCGATAATGTCGGGTCACGGAGCTTCCTACTTCCCGCCATTCCCTCCGCCGCCCATCCCCGACTCTTTCTCTCCACTTGCTACAATTCACTCCTCCTCCTTCCCTTGACCACATCCTTCTCCCCCTCCCTCCACGCCTCCAACCCCCTTACCCTCCCGCGCTGTCCCCATCCCTCACTCTCTCTTTCTGCCTTCCGGTCTTATATTTTCCCCTTTTTCCTGGACCCACATCTTCCCACCCCCGTGCCCTCCACCTCTTTTATGCCTTCCTCTCGCTCTCCATTTTTTTCATTTTCTGTCTCTCCCTGTCTGCCCTCGCCACGACCTGTCCAATAATTTTTGCTCCTCGGCGGCCACCGAACCATCCATACTCCACCCTGAGCCGCTCCTTTCCATACCTCGCCGTCTCTATCCCACGTTCTCCCGCATCCCCGCCGACCAACGCACTCTCTCTCTCTCCCATCTTCTCCCTCCTCCTCGCTTATTTTACACGTGTTTCCGCGTCCATCTGAACGTTGTTTGTCTTTCGATGATTTTCTAGTGCTACCATTTGCGTAATGCATTCAACGCCTCCCGATACTTCCACTTCGGTTTGAATTCTAGTCAGTATATCTCACCCACCATGCTGTCTCCGGGTAGCTTCCCTCCAACATTTTACACCCTGCCATGGCGTGACTTAAAGGCTCAATATTATTTCAGAGGGCTTTTTCTGCATCCTAAACCTCACCCGGATACCTTGTCAGTGGGTGATTTTCCACGTGGGCATTCCTGAGACCGCTGTAGAACTATCTTCACCGATGGGTTCCATCCTCTCTTTTTATCCTTCATCATATTTTAATTTAAAGCAAAACAAACAAGAGGACTTTTATGCAAAACTAAATGCAGAAAGGCACAAAGAACGACATTCTAAGCAATTTAACTCAAATTAAAATCATTATTATTTCTGACGTGCGGTGAAAACACTTTGGTTTTTGAATCGCGCCCCCTGTTGTCATATCATTTCATTAAATTGATTTGGAATTACCAAATACACTACAAAAATTACTAATAACCTCAGTCATTATTTCTATTTAGCCATTAATCATGTTACCCTGACAGCAATAGCTGCATGTAATTGATATGCTTGCGTATTATCCATATTTTCTGCTTAATTTTACTTTTTCTAAGATGTGAACCACTCACTACTAGACTATTCCAAAAAAATTCTTTGTTAAAATATGCTGCTGACAGCTATTGATTGATTGTGGGTTAGGAACATTTCGGCAGGAGCCATAGGCACATAGACCTCTTGGTCCATTGTGCCTCCCCATGTTTAGCCTGCCTGTCAAATGCAGACAGAAGGCAAGAACGCCAAGGTAAAGGTATCGAGATCCGATCTCCGTCCGGACCCAGCATTGGCTAACTACGGTAGTCTAACGCGAACCGCTGAGCCAATGTGACTAGGACCTTTCCAAATAACAGCTATTACCTGCTAAGTATTATATTTCGTCATTATTAATAACGGCAGTCTACCAATTAAAGGTATGTCATGTTTGGTAACTGAAAACTATGATGCTACATTGTGAACTTCTGAGGCATTATTTTCTTTTGAAACCGTTAATAAATAAAATGAATACATCATCGTTATTCAATACATTTTTTCAAATTACTGGGTGTCATAAAATAAACAAAATATCTGCAAAACTTGACGCAGTGAACACAGAAGAAGTTTTTCATGAACCATTCAGAATTTTAATATGACAGTCATTTCAAACAAATTCAATACTTAAAGCTACAAAAAATTATAACTCAGCCGATGTTTCTCCGCCAATGGGACCCTAAATTAGCAATTATTTGTCTTTTTCCGAAACATATTTTCACATATTTTATTTTGATTTCCCCAAATTCAAACTATACGCAATTAATAACCATTCAATCTCATTTCTATATTTCGACGCCAAAGTCATCCGCAGTGGAGCAACTCCGGTCTCCTTACTCATTCCCCCAGCTCTCCCTCCTCTTTATCCCCATCTCCACTTCATTCGCTTGGACAACGAAAACTATGGGTGCCTGGGGCAACAACACGCCCTCTCAAACCCGACCCACTCTCCACTCCGCCTCCACGCCCTGCCGTCGTCGTCCCCTCTTTCCCATTCCCACCAGCTCCCCGGGAGGGCCAGATAACGGAGTCGACATACGAAAAATTATGTCTTCGACCCCCCTCCCTCGCCCACTTCCTCCACGCCCTCCCTCCTCTCTCTCTCTCTGTCTCCCCTTCTTTTTTTCATCTCTCTTCTCTCTGTATCTCTCGTCTTTCTTACCAGACGCCTTACCGTCGAGACCCCCCCCACACCCTCTCGCGCAAGGCCACACTTCCTCAGCCCTCCGATTACCTTGAGCACAAACACACACGCACGGACTCCACACGTACCCTACTGCACTCGCCTCTCGTCTTTAACCCCCATCCCCGGGCCTTTTCAACCCTCTCTCCCCGCCCCTCAGTCCACCGCCACTCTCGCACGATCGCCTATTCTCCTCCCCCACCTCCAGACGATCCCTGATACTCTCTTCTTTCTCATTTTCTCACCCTCACCGCGCACTCAACATCATCTACACACTAACGCCCTATCTATATCTCGTAGTCGGTTCCCGTTCCATGTCTCCTTCCCCGCTCTCTCCCCGATTGCCTCCAGCCCCGCTACCCCAACTCCCCAACGGACACACACACGACCCTCCATACCAGCCCGCCACCGACATCCACCCCAACCCCCATATCCCCCCTCCCCCTCGCCTGCCGTTTGACCCCATACTTTTCCAGCGTTCCCTATCACGGCATAGCCACACACACTTGCTCGAGGGCGAGAGGAAAAGAGAGAAGGAGAGAGGAAACAGTTCTCGATATATTTATACTGCCCCTTACGCTAGTCTCTCGGAAAAAAAATTAAAGCAAGGTTTTCATGCGACCGCGCTACACCAAAATCGTTTTCCGCGCCGCACGAATTTTTTTTCACGGTTTGGATTTTTTTCAACGGGGCAGTTTTTTGTTTCACTTTTTAAGCACCCGTGAATTTACATCGATGGTTCGCCCATAGCGGAGGCTTTGCCTGCCTTTTAGGTACGATGCCCACTAAAAAAGGATACAATGCCTGTGTTTTCTAAAGATTAATTTCATTTTTTATTGCAACAATATATCAGCTTGGTCACCATGTTTTTTTAAATTTTAATAAGATGATAATAATGATAGTAAAATGCTTCATTTCGAAGAATGCAGTGAACACATTTGTTGCATTAATACTTAAACACACAGCAGGCCAGGATTTAATTTAAATAACCATTGATCATTGACGTACGATTATTTTCAAAGACAGTTAAACTGTACAATTGAAGCAAGGACGTCCATATTGCCATGGAATTATTTAACTCTAATTTATTTCCTAAAATTCTCATGAATTTTCCGAACAAAATATCCAATTATAATTACAATTTCCAGTATTCCTTCATATAATAAGAATATTGGTTGACGTATAAAGAGAAGTATTGCACATGAATGCGGCATGTGACAATTATTTAATGAACCAAAACTATAAATCTATAAATAATGACAATGGATGTTCATTCACAGACGTTACAACAAGCGTGAAGTCTTTAACAATAATTTTAAAATTTTTGCATAAGATTGAAATACGATATTAAATATTATGCAATGTCTTTAAATGCAAGAATGTCTTTAAATGCTAAATTTGGCGAGTTGATGCTATTTAAACCATTCCAATCTATCATTACGGTCAGAGCATTTAATCTCGCATGCCGGTTTTAAGTTAACTTGCAGTAAAAAACTCTGGAACACATTACTGTAAATCCTACCCATAACTATTAGACAAATACCTATCTAACAAAAGATAAACATTTGACATTCACCATTTTGAATTCACGACCCCACGTGTTGCGAAAAGATGATATGGCCATCGACACAACCGACGCAAAATTTCGAAAAAAAAACCGCAGCCGCGGGGGACGACAGCAAAAATGACCGAGCGTCATGCTTCGAAGTGGGGGCGTGCGATGATCGCACGGGAGATGTGGATGTTATGAGAGGCGTGTTAAGGAGAGCGACAGGGGGACGGCGGGTCAGCGGCGCGATGGGGACCGACCGGGGCGCGAAAGGGGGGGAATTTCAGGGGACGCGAGGTGGGAGGGGAGAGATAGAGAGGGGGGGGGAAGGGAAGAACCCGTCTCATCATCGTGATGATCGTGAAACGGTGTTCGCAGTTCCAAGCTAATAGTCCCTGTGCGGTTCGTTTCAATTTGCGGAGTCCGCGCACAGCATTACTACCTGAACCGAACCGACCCCACCCATACCACCATCCCCCCACGCCCGCCAGGCCTCATGTCTCCCAGGACTGCCCTGTTCACCCGCCCCCCTCCAGTCTCCCCTCCCTCTCCCGGTCGACAACAGCTCCCCACTTGACCGACCGGCCTCCTCCATCTCACCATTTCATTGCCCAGCTCTTCTTCGGAGCCGACCTAAACCTGGAGCCCAGCCTCAATTCAACGGATCAACCGCGATAGTGGCAGGGGAAGGAAGGCGGCGGGTGGAAACTCAGTGTCCTCCCTCCCCCACATCCCACTCCGCCTACCGAGAACCGCCCCCGACGCAGACACGCACACGGGCACGTATTCGCACATGCACTCAATGCGCCATCACTCACGCACACGGTATCGGGATAACACACGCTCGTCCACACGCACGCACACCGACGACGGAGGAAGGGAGAGGAGCGGAGAGGCGACAGGGACCTCTGCGGCGAAAGGGGGCCCACGCGCACACAACACAAGCGGCAGGGTCGCTCCGCTGGGTTCCGCACCGCTGTCCTGTCCGCCGGCGAAAATACCCGGAGCTCAACAAAAGGGGAAGGGGGCAGACCGACCGACCTTTTATGCCACCCGTCCACCCCCCTCGTCCCCAACTCACACCCTCGCGATACAGAAACATTCCTCTGCATGCACATAAATGATAATTTCACCGCTTGCTCTCGTAACGCGCCCGCTATCCCGGCCTTGATCATATTCAAGGGTTTAAAATGTTTGCGCTACACGCTAAAAATGGAGGGTTTAGGATTTAAGGGGAGTGGCAGCGAATGTGAGTCCCTGCATACGATATTTCCCGCAGCTATACTTAGTGGGATGAAAAACTAGAGATGGCGCCGGAGTCGTTAGTTTTACTGAACGCGTAAAATTATGGAATATGACGCGTTCGAAAGAAAAATGTTCGCCAAACATGGGGAAATAAAAGATACAGTTGAGTTTAATGGAATCGAATAAATATGTTTATAAAATGTGCGTTGACAAACTGGCAATACGTTCGTAAGTAAATATACAGTCATGACACTAATTCTACTTTGATAAATGTAAAAATGTATACTTAACTCAGAATGGGATCAATCAATCACATTCTTAGAAATTATCAAAACAACAAGGCATTTGATAAAGCTGCCTAAAATGTAAATACCAAAAAATATTAACCACATTCCCGACATCATCCCGGACACTACCTAAAAACTTAACTAAATATACAAGTGCGGAATTCGGATTGTGATTATTAGTAAAAAAAATACATCGAAAAAAGGAAAATGTTTACACAGTAAAGTTAATTATTTTGCTCAGCATGCGAACTTGTCGTGTCCATGGAACTACTATATAAAGATTAATATTTTCCAAATAAGGAATAATAAAATTCTTCCCTCTGCACACGGTTTTAGATTACACATCCACCGAAATGCAGCGTGCTCTGAAGAAAGAAAATCCCTTCTCGTTAGTTTCAAATTAATCCGTCACAGATGACGATAATATTTCCGAAGGAAGTGAAATCTCGAGAGAAGGCAGTTATGGAAAATAAAGGGGAAAATAGATTAAATTTAACGGGTAAGCAAAGTGCGTCAAAAGTCTTGATTCTGCAATCCCAAAAGAGCAAGTTGCAGTCGAAGAGATTGAGGAGTCAAAAGTGCTTCAAACTTGGAGCGAGTGAGAGTGAGACAGAGAGAAGGAGAGAAAGGGATGGGGAATTTAATGCAGGTGAAGGAGTTTGGAGGACCAAGGCGGGGAGGAAATGGTGGAGCGGAGTCAAGTGGTGGTGGGAGGGTAGCGGGGATGGGGTGAGGGGAGGTGACAGCCAGCAAAATGGGCGGCAGGGAGTCGCCTTTCGCGTCCCCCCGATTAGCATTCAGAGTTGCTGTCTGTTTCACTACATCACATTCCGACTCTGGGACCATGCTCTCCCTCTTTCATCCATCCTCTTGCGTACTCCCATCCATTCTACATTCATCCATTCCATTTCTTCTCCCACCCTCTTTTCGCTCCTAAATGCTCTTCATCGCCACCCTACAGGTGTCCTATGTTTTCATATCCCTGCCTAGAAACCGGGTGAAATTATCATCAACGAGTAGATCATCGAGCCACTCAGAGCCACGATCAGCCAATTGCCGGAAAAAATACTTTCAGGATGACCAACATTCGCGACTTCGACTACATCAATCATTCTCTTTGTCCTTCTCCACATTATAAAAGATCGTGAGAGTCATTGTTTTCATTAACACCCTCTTTCAATCGTCTCCTCTCCAAAACAATCCTCCCTCCACCGCTTCACGAGATTCACTGGGAGAAAAGGGGATGGAGAGTGAGTGAGGTGGGTGCAATTTTTCACCCCTCTCACCTCGCATCCAGTTGATCCCCGCTTTATCGCCAATTCGGCTCTTCCCCCCCCCCCCCCGGCATTTCTTCCTCGGACCCCTGGGGCATTATTTATCTCGTCCCCACTTCGTCATTACACAATCCCTTTAATTATTATTTCTTCATCCCGCCATATTTTCACTCATTAAAACAAACCATTAACTCCCGTTCCCCATCACATTTGAGACTTTTAAATGTCAATTGCAAATCTGCTCTGAAATCACACGCGTGTTACTAATTTTTGAGAATGGCGCGCCGCGAGCTCATTTTCCGCTCCGTATTCGGAAGCAAATGTGAGACTGCGAATTCTTCGCGGCGGAATGAAATAACACGAGTGCCTGGAAAACGATGTGAGCTTCCATGAAAAATATTTCAAGGATAGTTTGGAATAACGAATGCAATAAATGTCACGCCCTTCATATGAGAAACATAGGACGGAGCTTAAAATGGCAGAGAGAGAGAAGCATGCAACTCTTTCCTGAAATCCAACCCTAATGTCGTATTTCAGAATTTTCCTAACTCTATCGTGCTCGAGTATTCAAAATCCTTTTGGCTTTGTTCCATTTTCCCTGTTTCACCCCAGCCCGCCCTCTTTGTCTCTAAATCCCTTGATTCCTCCAACCAGTTAGCGGGGACTGGGCAAAGCAAGAGAGGTAGAGAAAGGAGGAGAGAGAAGGCAGAGGGTTTTGCGGAAAACTCCACCCCGTTGCTCAGCCAACTTCCCTCTCCTTCCATCTCATCCTTCGGCGTCATGATGCTGCCCCCCTTATCCCTCTCCCAGGGACCTTCGAAACTCCGCGCGACCCTTCTGCAGACCGCATCTCCCTTGCCTTCGAACAAAAGCCAAGGCGATCAAAAAGGGCGGGGGAGAAGGGATGGGGAGACCGAGAGGGAGGAAGGGTGGAGAAAAAGGGGTGAGTCATGAGGGATTGGAGCGAGAAGGAAGAGAGTGAGGAGAGTTGGAGTGGAGGAAGGGTCCGGTGAGAGCGGAATGAGTGGATAGGTCCTGCAGGGGTGAGGGTGTTCAGAGGGACCTGAGTTAAAAGGGCCACGAATGCCTCCTCTCCCTCCCTTCGAGACGTTGAGAGGGTAAGTGTGGGAGTCACTCAGGGTCTCATGTAATTGAAACATAAAAGGATTCGATGGAAATCGTTCAGAACAGCCAGGGCATTACCCACTCCACTCGACCCACCGCGTCCATCTCCGACCCGGAACACCTATTGGATTTTAAAAGCTTTATTACGTTGCTATCGAAAAATAGGCTGGTGAAGATGCTGCTCCGTCACTTGCTTAGGCACAATGTATATGATTGTATATATATATATGTAAGAAACCAAACTGAATTTGATGGGAATATTCACTCTCGGGTAATTTAGGAAATGATTAAAATAGCACAAGAGTAAAATGATATGTTTTCAGAAAACGAACTCACCCAATTAATTTTCTCTCATGAATGGACTGCAATTTGCTTTGCGTAAATACCTCCTCTTACTGCTCAACTACAACATTTAATTAACATAATTCACAATTTATGCCGATAAGGAATTGTCCATTTTCTCTATGTGACATATGTTTAAAAAGTTTTAAAACCAGTCTTTACATTGCAGCAATAAAATGTCACTGTTTATTATCGATAAAATTCATTTTTTTTTCAATGAGCAGATCCTAAGACTCAGAACTTCCCTCCCCTTCTCCTATGTTAACCCACTCACACTCTGCCTCTATGGTTTCTCTCACCTGATCTCGTGCAGAAGTTCTGCACTAGCACTGCTTAGCGTGATTGTTTGAATAATTTCGCAGCAGTATTTATAAATATTTCCGACGCCTTTGAATTTAACTTTCGCTAAAAATATTTTCGGAAAGGTTAGAACAACCAACTAAACCACTGTATTCAACTCAAAGGCTGGTTTGATAAGTACGAGAAAAACATATTAATATAAAACCCTACGGTGTGCAAAATCCAAACATTCAAGACAGAGAGCGGCATTTTTCTTTCCTGAGTTACCAGCAATATTCTAGAAAATTCTTATCACATAAAACCTCAAAACTTGGGTACAGAAGGCAGTGTTCACATGGAAGAAACGGATCTGAATGCAAATACTCAAGTTTTTTATGTTATAACGAACCGTATGATTGATTTCACATACGAAACATTAAATTTTTAAACGTAAAATATTTTTTTAAACGACACTATATTTATACCGCGCACCTGCGGCAATCAATCCTGGAACATCAACGACTCAAAGTAAATATTGAACACTTTTGTTCCAATGTTCAAAAATAATCCGGGACGTAAAATAGCATTGACCGACTGCTTTTTCTCTCTCATTTTCGACGTCTACGAGATCAACGGCTCCTTCTGGTTATTTATATTCTCTACATTACACACTCCCAACTACGCCCATTTCTCCCCAAAGTTTCCATTCTTCCACTTGTGACTCCAATCCTTTCAATAACCATAACGCTCCTTCTCTCCTTCACCCGTCCGAGATAACTTTCCATTCCTCAAACTCATCCTATCCCTTTTATTCTTCCTCGTCTTCACTTCGATTCACTTTTCTCACACCCTTCCAGCTTCTCGTCCCTTCCAACTCTAAGATGCCCACAAAATCTTCCACCGTAACTTAGAGATCCATTCCATCGCTCTCCTTCATCCAGCCTGCTCTTCATCTCGTCCTCTTTACCCTTCATCCCCCCCTGACACTTTGGCCTCTCCGACTTCCCCTATTTTGTCGAAGAGATGTGAGACGCTGTATCAGTTACATCGCACTCAAATTATTATGCCCATCCTGGGGATCGCCTACATTCTGACCGATTCCATCACACGCCCAAACGTTATCCTCTCCACACCTACACACCCTCTTCCACACCGCCAGCTCACAACCCACGCACAATCATCCCACTTTTGCTATCGGTCTCTCAACATCCATTCCAATGTCCGATCCAATTTTCTTCTCCCTTCTCCATCTAAAATATTTTCCTCTGAGAACTTTCTCAATTTTTTTTCTGTCGTAAGAGTGGCTTCCAAATATCCTTACTATAGAGTATTATTTCGCAGAAATAGAGAGCTAAGAATAATGCTAAGATTCTTAGAAAATAGCAAAAAAACGGCCACTATTACTATGTACGACCGACTTGAGATAATTATTCCTATCAAAGTTTTCACATGTTTCTAAGATATTTATTAAGTCGATTCAAGCGTATAGGTTAGGAATATCTCTCGCATTTCATAAAAACCTTCAGAACAACAATACATTACCCTGCCTACTATGTAGATCTGTTGTTATCAGGCTACACTTAATATACTTACCATCTACGTTTGTTTCTAACTCTCATAGATTTGAATAGTATTTCGTAATGGGAAACTTAACAATATATCCCACATGAAAACTAGGTAGATATACAACCTTCGTCCAAGTCCCATCTTCCTGATTAATCCATAAAAGAGATTTAAACATAAGAATTCCCATCTTCTAAAAAAAATTTTCTTTTGGAGTTCAACGTGCAACCCCTTCACCAATCTTCACTCGTCGCTGCAACTTTGCTGCCGGGTGGGAGGCAAAAAAACAAAATAGATAGAGGGAGAGGGACGGCTAGAAAGAAATCGTTGTGGGAGAGCCGGGAGGGCAATCCATAACCTGGGCCCGGCGTACGCGGTAGCACGCGCGGGGAGCGTCCCCGGTCGAGTCACCCGGCGAGTGGAGCACCTCACCCCGAGTGACGACACCCGGAGGCGACCCCTCCGGCTCACTCCGACCCCAGGCGCAAACCCCTTCCCCCACACGCCCCCGCACGTCGGCACCCAAAGCTTCCCCTCACCCCGCCCCCCGAAAACACACCGATCCCCACCGCCTCCCCCTTCTCTCCCTCCGCACTCTTCTGCCACCCGCCCTCTTCCGCCTTCCCCCTTTCCTCGTTATTTGCTACGCTCCGTGGCCCTCGCTTTACACGCAGGAAATGAGAGACACGATCCCTCCGCGCCGCCTTCCCTTATCCTCGAATCTTTCAATTTCCCTTCTCCCTCTTCTTCTCCCTCATCCCCTCCCGCCTTCCACCCAACTTCTCCCTTATTTTTTTTTCTTTCTTCTCCTCGACGAATCTCCCTCCTTTCTTTCCATCCTCTTCCGACTCCCTTTTCGATCCACCTGCCACTCCGTGCCCCTCCCCAGGACACTCCTCCCTCATCTACCCCTCCTCTTCCTCTCTCTCGCTTTTCCGATATTACGAGGAAACATTTTACATATTTTTTCTCATCCTCATAACCTTCACGCGGGTTACTTCAATCCTTTCACTCACGCCGTCAAAGACAGTTTACACGGGCGGCAGTGATGGCTCTCGAAGGACGAACTAAAAATGACGCTCCGCGCGAACATAAAATAACGTGGGGTGCTTGCATTAAAATTCGCGTGAATTAATGACTACAGTGAGAATGATCCAAACCGGGGTCATCTCCTAGTCTTTTATGAACGTTTCTTGTGCTACGCCGTGAGAAGTAAAGCGGTGGTCGAATATAATTTACAGGTAAAGGTATAATACCGCTTAAAGTTAAAAAGGAACTCAATAAACGTTGGTTCCAAATAAATTTCAAATTAAAAAGGTTAAAATATTACATAGTGTTTCCATGCATACAAGTTACTCTCGGTGATAAACAGTGAAACGTTGGCATAACGTTTGGTTAACTTTTTTTACGTTTTCATCTAATGAAATGAATAATCCAAACTGAGTTCAATTTGCTATATCGGTGAGACTGGGCAATATTCTAGACATCCCAATTATGTGAAAAAAATTCAAGCGTCACATATTTACCACATGTAATCTGAGCACGGAAGTATAATAAATACAAAAATACGATGGGTTTGAATACATAAGGACTTCAGCGGAAGTTATCCTCGAAAAAATTCAAGGATACTCCCCTGTTTAATAAAGCACACTAGCCATCCAATGAATTCGCACACGCCCATGCATAAACGGTATAAAATACCCCGTTTGCCGTACCAGGTATAAAATAAACCCTGAAACCCTTTCCTACCTCGGCCGACCCAGAGCCCCTTCCACCTTTGCATAAATCGGCCCCCCTCACTGCCCTTCGCGCCTCTTATCATATTCATTGTTACCACCCACTCAGTGTTCAAGCTTCGCGTCTCCTTCCACCCTTTCCATAGCCAACTCGACCCCCTCGGCTCTCCTCTCCATCCCCACAGAGCCCCTTGTTGGATAGGGGAGAGCGGGAGTGCGGACTGTGGATATGGGGAAGCATTAGGCAGATTAAAACCCGGAGGAAAATGGGGAATGGTGCTCGGGGTGAGGATATGGGGGGAGGGGGAGCTTGGGGGCAGGGGAATCCAGGGTGCGGCGGCAACAGGGGCGGTTGTGCGGGACTCGAGAAAAACCAATCCCGAGGAGCTGAAGGGACTGGTTTGGGGGGCACAGTCGGGGGATAGGAACGACGGTGGGAGGGATAGTGGTGCCTGGGTTTAGGGGCGAAGTGAGCTCTGTGGCGGTGGTGGTGATGGAAGAGGGGGCGTGGAATGGTGGTGCGCTGGAAGAGAGAGGGGAGCGGAAGAGATTGGGCGGCGGCATGCAGTGAGGTAGGCCATGGATCAAGGAATTTGGTGACGAAACCCGGGAATCAAGTGCGAACATTTCTTCGCTTATGGCGGGCACTGGAGGGTGATGCACGAGGGAGGTGGGACGCCTCACCGAGTGAGGGGGAAGGTGGCGGGAGAGAGGGAGAGAGGGTGAAAGAAGGAGAATGAGATTTGTTCAAGATGGGTGACTTCTGATAAAGGGAAGGGGCTTACGTTGAAAGAGAAAACATTACGGTTTATAAATGTCCAAAGTTCTACGATTGTGATCGATTAAAGTTGGGATGCTTGTTTCAAACAACACGCTGAATAGGATGGGTACTGATAACACTTATTTACTATCAAGGAAAAAAACTATTATTTTGCCAAATATTTAATGCGCACGAGGCCAAAAAATATTTAAATCAGGTTTTCACAACCATTTGAAAGATGAAGTAGAAATAAATATGAAAACAAGAAATATCACATTACCCACTAACGAGGGGAAAAAATCTCTTCAAATACAGATTTTTCGGAAAATATAGTTTTAGTAATCAAATTTAAAACAAAATTAATCAATGAGTACACCTTTTAAATAATAACTACTAGCACAATCTCAGATACTTCATTAAGGTATTTTTGTTAATACACACACACTCTTCTTATAGAGAATGAGGATTGTATCTTTAAACAATATGCTTACATTGAAAAGGTTAAGTATAAAAAGTGAACTCCACGACGTCAAAAGGAATGTAATCTTTAAAGTGTTAATGTAAAAAACAAATCTCCTTTAATGCATACGGTAATATGCGTGAGGAATGTTACTCTAAGTTAAATGGGAGTTATTTTCAACATTAAAACGACAAGTAAAAGTTTAAGACCGCTTTAAGGAGACGGTGTGCGCATAAGTGTATCCATATCGATTTCATAATTCTAAGAGCACACAAGTAAAAAGCACAAATGTTTTGATAAAGAAAATAACATTAGCGAGTTCATTGAATACTGAGATACAACGGATGGACAGCTACGGATGGCTCAGGGAAGGGGGACCAATGGGAAAACTAAGAAGATGAGGCAATGCGCGTGGTGCCTGTGGAGGGAAAAAAATGGTATGATGCTTAAAAAGGGGCCGAATTATGTATTATTGACTTCCTGCGCCACGAATGCGTGTTTGTCTGATGAAATGGGGTGTTTGGAGGGTGAAGCAAGAGAAACAGACAAGGGAGGATGGGCGGGGGCGAGTGAGAGGGTCTGGGGAATGGGGAGAGCTGCGAGAATGGAGCGCTTTTGTGCGTGTGCGGCAGTGGGGGGGGGGGGATTTCGTGTGCTCGCGGGTGAATTTTGTGTACTCGTGTTTACCGAAAGGGAGCAGTAGTTGGTAGGCGGAATGGAGGGAGGGTCGGTAGGCAGGAGGATTACGGGCGGATGGAAGCTAAAGAATAGGGTTTTCGCTAAAACAAGAGCATGAGCATTAAGTTTCAAGAAGATGCTTCACAGGAGGAGTAAAGGAGCCCATGGAAAGGGGGAAACGAGTTTGAAGATTGGGAAGCCGCTTAAGAATTTCAATAAGTGTCGAAAGGCACGAAGGAAAGAATTTTGGGGCAATGTAGTGACATTTGTGGAAGGAAGTTGGAAATAAACGTACGATAAACATTAAGATATCCGATTGCATATTATTTCCTCGAGTCAATCGTAAACTTAGCACTATAGTAAACTAGTTTAACTAGTAATTAAGTTTCTTTCAAAATATACGCCATCCTATTCGGAGTCTCGCGTTCTCAAAAATGCTATATAATAAGTTAAAAAACAATGGTAGTTTTTATGGAAGGCGACCGACAGCTAAGGTCATTTGCGCCACTAGAAATGGATGGGAAAGGAAGGGTTGAGAGAAACCCGGCGTCGGCATTACCCTGCTCTTAACGAAAGGCACCAAGGGGTGCCCAGTTTAACGTCCCATCCGACGGACGTCGTACTCACTCAAAGTGCTTTCCCAAACAGAACCTCAAGTAGGGATCGGGATACCACTGAAAAATATCTGTTGTTTCCAGGATATGGACCCGAGCCCTCTCTTTGGGAAGTCTGTACGTTATCCAGCGCACCATCCCCGTTTATACATAGGAATTCTTTTAAATTCTCAGAGGGATGCCAAATGACAGACAACTGATACATGAAGACACGTCACCAGCAATCGCAAACGCTTTCAAGTTTAAGAGGAAGCCAACGAAATAAAACACTTTGTCATTAATACTGACTGAAATGTTATAATCTGTACAGCATTCCACTTCAATTTCAAGCTCACCAAATATAGTAATCATTCCAAAGTTTGGTTTGTAGGATGAGGCTAAGGAAGTTTCTTCACCTGTGCCGCCTGTGGTTTCCCAGGAAAATACAGCACCCAAAATGTCGCATAGTTTGGTTGAAGCTAAGGATGCCCAAAGAGTCCCTCGGAGTCGAACCATTTTCTCCCCGTCAGAAGCCCAGCGCTCTATTCACTAGACAAGAACACCCTGTCTATGTTGAATAATATATTATGAATAACACCAAGAGTTAACAAATGATATAAACATTAAGGACATAATAGGATGTTGAGCATAAAAAATAATATGATTTCTTGAGTAACGTAAAACTTCAATATATTCAGTTAGGAATCCGAAAAAATAATTTATAAATGCTTGTCGCCTTCCTGATGTAAAAATCACGTATTATTCATGCATTAAGTGAATTAAATATTGTAATAATTACGCAATGCGAATTAAAGGTGCTTCGAAACCTGTTTGGTAAAATATTAATCCTTCATCGTTCACGTCGCACCCTGAATAATGAACTGCTGACTCTGGGCAAATACGATCCTTGGGCTCAAATCCAAAATCGCTTCCTTAGTGCAAATGAGATAAGCGAAGGGGCAGGCAGAGAGGATGCTGGGAAACGTAATGGAAGGGGGAGGAGTAATCATGACTGCTATACTTGCATAATCCGATCAGCTAATCAGCGGTTCTCACTCATGCACATGAATGGCATCCGACATGGATAAGGTACCTCGGATACGGAGACAAATCCGGCCAAGGAACTATAGCCGGATTCCTCTTCCCTACATGAATAGACATGGCGCGCGGGAGAGCGAGCCGGTGAGCGCGGCGAGGAGGATGACCGGGAGCGATGGGGGGGACGCGGCGCCGGGGAGGGCGGTCTGCTCCCCGCTTGATAAATGCGAGGGCTGAACTGTGTTGACTCCCGAAGACCCAGAGCCACTAGGCCATTTAACATGGTGGCGCGGATCGGTAAGGGGGTCGGAACTAGGGGGATGGGATGCAGGGCGGAAGGGGGGGGGGGCTGGAGGAAAGGCGATACGACCGTGGGAGGACGGACCCCGTCCTGGATATACGAACGAGAGAAGGGGTTATGCGATAATTTGTTAAAACATTCTCTCACGGAGAGCAAATACGATACGTTCGCACAAAAACCGTGCAGAGGGTGTGTGTGGCGGAAACTGATTAGGACCCTTTTATTTATCTAGGGCCTGAGTAAGCACGCGATGGCGTGGTGATAATCGGTTATGATCGAAGAAGTGACATTTTTGGAATGTTTATTTTTGCCTTTATGACTGCGCAATACGGAACTGATAATTGGAATAATTTGTACTCGAAACGTGCAGACTAAGTTGAATTTGATGGCTAAGTGCTAAAATGATGCTAAAATTTACAAAAACTTAGCTGGTTCTCGAATTTATTAGGCTTCGAGAAGACAATGAATAAAGTAAGATCGTTCATTCTCACATATATAATGTGCGAAATTCCCACAGGATTTACAGGAAATTTGTTATACTAATATCTGTGGCTATTTTTCTTTACTGACTGTGTTTCGTTCTTTAGCCAGGTATCTCGAGAGTACTAATGTAATCGGACAATAAACTTGGAAACAACCAAATTTTATACAGGACTAAGTTTATCTGTAAAGATATCTTCATTTCAAGTGGATCAGTCCCTGTTGATAAAAAATAATATCGTACATCATTTAGAGTCTTGAAAATATGAACTATATGTAATGACACAATAAAGTAAAAAGTCAAGCAGGACAAGGAAAAATTGATCTCATTGTACGACGTAAAGGTTCGAATGATTACCTTTCGAGAGATATATCAATAGGCCGGCGGGATATTAGGACGTAGAGGGAGAGACAAGCCGGGACCGTAGCGGATGAACTAACAGGCGTGCGTGAGAGAAGGTTCCCAAGGCGTCTCTTGTGTCCAGCAAAACGAGGGAAGAGGACGATGGGGGAGATAGAGGAAGACAGGGATGAAGGGTGGGGGCGAAGAGGGAGGGGAGGGATAATGCAAGTGCTTTACTCATGGACAGATAGAGGGGTATGGGAGGAAAGAGAATTCGTCGAGGAAAGACGGTGGCAGGGATGAGGAAGAAGAGGACAGTGAGGCAGTGATGGGATTACCGAGAGAAATAGGGAGTTCAAGGGGCATATATGTATTTGACCAGCAGGAGGATGGAAAGACGGATTCGGGGAGTGAGGGCAAAGAGGTTGCGAGTTAGAGCGGAGGTGAAAATTGGAAGATGGACGGATGGATATTGAAAGAAAAAGGAGGCCAGAGGGAATGAAACGGATTATATGCTCTCCGAGACAATAGGTTTGCGAGGATTTCTCGTCCGAGTGAACATGAGTGCGTGTCACAGAAGATGCGTCAATGGGACTCTCTTGAGAAAATCATAAGGCAATAAAAAGTTTTCCCAAACTATTACGAGAATAGAGAAAACATATTCTATGTTTACTCCCGATGTTAAATATATATGAAGTTCTCGTGTTGATTGAGAATAAATAAACATTATTTTGTCATTTATCAATTTTAAAATTATTGAAATATACCTATACTCAACATTCTAATTTCTCAAAAATTGCACTATCCAAAATTATTATTAATTAGTGCGATGACCAATGACCGCGCTACTTTTGAATTACATCACAAATATTTGATTGAAAGGAAAATTACCAACAATAGAATTAACTTCTGATTTCCGATAGTCATTCTAGTAAATTAGAATACTAGTAATTAATTGTGCCTATAATAATTTACCAAAATATTGACTGATATTAAGCCATTAAGTATTTACATTCCAGTGGAGTTTTTTTTTCGATATCCAATAACATATTTTGTTTTCCCTGTATGTAAGTCACTGGTTATCGAGAAAATAGATTTTATAATTAAATTAAAATGGCATCGAGGAAGATAAGTGCTTCCAAACTTATAACACAAGAATATTATAAAATAAATGTTTATCCAGAAATGGTGTCCCTAAAAGCGAGAGGCAATATTCCCATAAAAGTGTGTTATGAGTTGTGAAATGAATAAGACGCGACTTATAGTCAATGGGCTTCGTTAACTCCTTAAAGAAAATTTGAATCAATGGTATGAATGGTGAAATTCTTTCGATTTTCGTCATGACTACATATTGAATAATAAGAGTATCATGAATGAACGTTTAGGAGTGTCGGCGAGAAAGCAGAGGGTGGGAAGAGATGGATGTGGTAGTCAGGAAAGAATAATATTCAAATATTCACACTCCACGGATATAGCGAATGGTAAACGGTATTCAGACTGACTGAAATTAGAATTTCAAGTCCATGGTAGCGTATCATGAGAGATAAAGAGTCTAATGAACAGGAAACTGTTAGGATTTAAAAAAATTGCAAATACCCATGTTGCGAATGGAATCAAATAAACGTCGAAGAATATAAGATAATATGTGGGATGAAAGGAAATAACATTATTTACATCAAATGTGGGGACGGTGAAATATCACGATGAAGATGAAAACGGAGAGAAAATAAACATTCCTTGGTAGTTCGATCTTGGTTTTGGTATGGACCACACTAAAGCAGCAACCCTAATAAATACACCTATCGAACCGAACCTACTCTACCGAAATACCTGGGGCTCAGTTTTAAAATATGCTTGGTTCATAATATTGGAAAAAAGGAGCTTATTTCATCATATGAGTTGGCTTTCAGCTGTTGCACTATTTCGTCGATGGCGCTACAGCCCAAACCGAGGCTTGGCTCCCTCGATCTACCATTTCCATCTATCTCAGTCCTTCGACAGTGTTCTCCAGAACCTTTTCTCTAGCAGTTCTTCTGTGTCTTTCGTTACATCATCTTTCCATCATGCCACTGCTTTTTCCAACGGCATTTTTAAACCTATCTGCCCAGTGGAGGCCTTTTTCATCACATGTGTGTCTCCGGCATACGTTGGATATGCACTCCCCATCGGAATATCATTTGCTCTGTGTGAGTAGAGAATTACGTTCGTTTAAAAGTTATTATCTTGGCTGATTTCAAGGAATTCTTCATCGTTCCTAACAGTTCACCGGCCCGTAGTTCTGCATTGAAATTTTCTCTTCAGCTTGTCCACAAGTTTTTTGGATTTGGCCTTCACCGTGCAACATCACTTAGGAAGGTACTCGTTATTCCGTAAGAACTCGAGTTTCATAGCGCATTACTTTAGTCATCCTAAGCGCATTTTTTGAGTTTCTAACTGACAGGTGAGATCAAAAATTGCTTTGGCTGCATCCATTCATTTTTTTCAATTCTTCAGTCTCGTATTTACCAGAATCAACTTTTATCTAAGGTAATTTTGTTAGGAATTGTAGTCGCATATGGTAATATTTTGTTCAATTCCGTTTCTTTGCCACTGCTTTGCATCAGAGCCTTGTTTTTGTGTACAGATATAATGTTACTAATACTATTAAAACCACAGGTATTGCAATTTTCCACTAGATATTTTATTTCGACACTACCGGTTTCGATGTTTTCACATCATCATCAGGTGTGCTTTCTCACACCACACCTTTACACTTTCCACACCTGATTATGATGTGAAAACATCGAAACCGGTAGTGTCGAAATAAAATATCTAGTGGAAAATTGCAATACCTGTGGTTTTAATATGTTACGCTTCCACCACATCACGCCTGAGACCTCATCATTCGTTACTAATACTAATTTACAAGTTCCCCTCAAGAAAATTTTAAGTTCAATAGATAGCCGGAAGATGGAAATGAAAACTGCAAAGTCTCCTTCCTTATGGCAACGTATATTCAGGCGATGATTCTCTCAATTAATTTTCAGCATTCCTTACCTAGAATGAAGATAACGACTACGTACCTTTCAATAGAATACTATTCAAACTTCGATTCATAGTAATATTCAATTTAATTTGCTAAATCCTATAGACATTGTTGATTGTTGATTAAGTATTTACTTATTTCACGATGTGTAAACCCACCAATAAATTATTAAATTAATTCCATAAATATATGGATAATAACAGTAAATTAAAAAAAAACTGTTACCAGTATTAACGTCACGGGAAAGAAAAAATATCTCGCAGTGGCCTCAGAAAATACATAAATGCAATCAATCAAAAAAATTCCCAGAACGTAAAAAAATATGTTGCACAAAATTCTGCAAAAAGGTGTGAAATATTGCCGATTAATTTCAGTATCTCCAAAATAGCCTACATAAAATGACCGCTCTTGAACTTTTGAGTTCTTAAAATGTTCCTCTGAACGAAGAGGGATTCGCGAATGAAAAGTTGCTTATATATTCCTATTCAAAAATTATCATAATAATCGCATAACGCGTCACCTCCCCAATATCTTTCTCCCCCTGCCTGATACCGTCCACTACCCTTCCCCTTTCTCTCACCCTTCCGCTAAGCCATTCTTCAGAACGTTATTACCTCTTGCGCGCTTCCTTTTACTGACGGAGGTCCCTCGTTCTTTTGAAGCCGTATCTCACCATCCAGAAAACTGGATGGAAAATTTTTAGCCTAATGGATCTTCTATATTTATGTGCTCCGGAAGGGAGATGAACCGGTCAGCCCTTAAAGCAAGCGTGTGCGATGAGAAGGGAGGACGGGTGTGGATGAGAGCAGGACGGGGAGGAGGGAGGGGGAAAGAGGGAGGAAGGAGGAAATGAGCGGAGGAGGGAGGTTTTAAAAAAGGGGAAAAATGGGGGAACCGGGAAAGAGGGAGAAAGAAAGAGAGAGCAGAGGGAGGAGGAATGAGAGAGGACGTTGGGGGGAAGACGAGGGGTTCTGAGGCGGAGGTGGGTTGTGTGGATCCCTCAAAGGAAGCGGGTAGAGGAAGTGGTTAAGGGTGTTTGAGAAAAAGAGTGAAGAATCCTTGCGGGGAAAAAGGGTAAGGGTGAGATGAGGGAAGCGGATGGGGAATTGAGGGGGTGGAGGTGGGCGTTGGATGGAGGGATGGAAGAAGGAAGGATCGTTCCACGGTTAACGTGGGGAGAGGCGAAAAAAGTGCGGGATTGGAAAGTGGTGGTTACGGAAATATGAGAGAAGTCGAGGCTTAAGTGGAAATATAATGGATGCAAGGAGAATATTTCTGCGGAGAGCGTTGGCAATTTATTGCGCCATAAACGAAACTGCTTACGCGTTTGGTTGGCGTAGAAATTAACTCGAAAAGAAACGGAGGGATATCGTCGACGCACGGGGCTTCCCCACTGCCTGATGAGCATTTATTTTGCAATGGGTATGGAGATGTTTTGTGTTGGCCGGAGGAGAAACTTGAGATGATTAAAATAGGCGGAAATTGCAAATAAAACTACAATTTTTCAATCCCATTTATAACACGAATGAAAAATAGAATTTCGTCGTGAGAAATGTTATAGCTAGTTTTATATTTTGAAATATATAAATTTGCTGCGATTGCGTCTTAAATGATAAATTAATTATTTGGGCAAGGATAAAATGGCACACTCGTAAATTAAAGTTAGCAATAGTTTTGGTCTGAGAGTCTGATGGAACAACCAAACATTAAAACTTGCAGCACATATGTTGACTAGTTTTGTTGTAACTAAAACGGAATGTGACCACTACATTCGTTAAATGGTGCGTAATTTGATATTATCTCTACAAGGAGTTAAAAAAAATGACAATAGAAAGAAAAATACTTCTTAAAAAAAATGGAAGATGATGACGGTGAAAATAATATACAGAGTTTCAAAAACAAATTAAGGTACTAAAGGTACAAGTGGTTAGAAGTGCCGTTGCTTATTGCGAAACATAAGTATCTCGCCATAAACAGACGATAATTATCTGTAATAAAATTGTATCTGACATTTAAAGCGTCCGAATGCGACAAATTTAAAGCCCAAAATCTGCCAAGTATTAATGCCATTCCTCTTCAAATAGAGCTCAACACTCTGCATATACACATAACCACAATAACGGTTGACAATTATTTTTAGCCTGAGGAAAGTAAAAATTATATTTCTTTGCAAATAACTCACATAGTCATTCGCTTTCAGGCCCAATTCTAATGCTTTCCAGCTATCTTGGGCAAGGTTTCACAATAATTTAATCCTCACTGAATTAAGAAAAACGTATAACATTTCCTACCATTAATTTTCTAGACTCTAACAGAATTCTCAAGAAATATTTTGTAAATTTGTTAAAAGTTAAGGCCAAAGTTGCTATTTTTGAATACTGTGTACAAACAAGATTTAAAAAGGAAAAAATGGAACGTGCACTCGCCCAAATAAAATTCTAATACAGGGTGAGAACGGAATAAGGTGAAAGGAGAGGAAGGTGAAGAATGGAAAAAACAGAGCGAGGAAAGTGAAATGAGAGCAAAGTAGGGTAGAGGATAGGGAGTCGGAAGTGTGACAGGGAGGGAGGGAGAGAGAGGAGCTGGGAATGTAGTAGACCGGCCATTTTCCTTCCCCTCTGGGTGGCATGGGAAAAAACAGCAGCTGCCGAATTCGCCTTTGCCCGGCCTAAATCTTCGCTCTAGAACTACTCCAGCAGTCCCCCATGAAACGCCCCCCCCTCCCCCGAATTTTGCCCGCACCCAACGAAGGGCCGCTTAAAGCTGCCTTTTCCCCCAACTTCATCTCCTCCTCCTAAGCCCAGCAAACTCTAACACCTCTCTTCTGTAAACCTCCGTAACACGCGCACCCGTCAGCTATGAGGACCCGTCCTTCCTCCAATCCGCTATGCCGGTCGCAGCATGGCCACCCACCGCTCGCCCACAGCCCATAGCACGCCATTTTCCAAGCAGTTTCGTCGTTCTGGTTCGATCCTCGTCCGACGGTTGAGCAACAAACATCATTAAGCACAATTTCTCAGCCGTTAAGGGGCAGAATTAATATTCCCCCAAGACGTCAAGAATTAGTGCCGAAACTGAAGGAGTATTATTAGATGATGGATTTGACTATGCTGCAAAATTTCAACTAGAAAATTCCTCAAAGCAAAGTATAGCATGACGAACAATAACCAAACCCTAATTAATGGTCCAGTACGATAATTCATCTATAATCGCCATGGACACTAGCTTCTGATGGCTTTATAAACTATTTCGGAGCATTACAAAATTACTTCAGAGAATTAATAAGTACATTCAATTCCAGACGCCTACACCTTCAGCCCAAAGTAGGTTGGTCAAAGCTGTGCAAAATTACCGAATTGTTAAGAAATACAAAGTGTAGACTACTGTAATAGGTGCTTTGTGCAGAGCACTTTGAGTGAGTACGCCGTACATCAGATGGGACGTTGAGCTGCGGACCACTTATCGCCTTTCGTTAAGAGTAGGCTAATGCCGACGCCGGGTTTTCTCTCCACCCTTCAATCCTTTCCTCTCCATCCCAAATGGCGCAAATGATCTCAGCTGTCGGTCGCCTCCCGTAAAAAATAGTACTACTGTAATAAGTATGCGAACGCGACCAGGTACTCCAAGTCAAGTTTGTATTGTGTCAATTAATGGTGTTTTATGTCAAATTTGATTTGTACTTACGTACTAGGAGCAACGATCAAATGGAATTTGCTGAACTTACCTAAAAAGTAAGAAAAATAAAGGTTAAAGTACATAGTAATCATTTTAGCTTTAATTAAATAAAAATAACCCCAACATAGCATAATATTAAGTGAATCATCACGATTGTTCTAATTTATAAAGTTAACGCACAATAAAAGTACAATACCCTGGGGTTATAGAGTAATTTATACTTAAACCATAGCGTAATATAGAATACATGTAATTAATAGTTATGAAAATCACTAAAAGAGTCTTACAATTAAGAATTAATCGTTACATTTTTTAATGAACTTATCAACCGTACTCGTACATTGACACTATTTCTCTGCAAACATATCAGTTATTACTTTTTCCACGCGTAGCATAGGGAGATTCTTGTTTTCATGAAAATATCTGAATTCGGAATTCCAAGGAGGAATTTATATTTTGAGGTCCCCTGAACACGTTTTCATGATTATTTGAATAGTATGTGTGACTCTACTGTACATGTGACTTTTTTAAACATGGCCACTGTCGCCACTGGCTCGTTCTTCTAAATAAGCTATTGGCGATTCCACATTCCATGCAGAAAGAAAAGGGGTTTACAGAAATCTTGGCAAAAAAGGAAAAATTGCAATAGGGAATGATTTCGAGAGTTTTCCTTCATTTCGCCCGGCGGAGGTAAAATGAAAAACTTTTGATTGACTAGAGAGATGCACTATGTTCACTTGTTACACCCTTCGCCTTGTCTTTGGTCGCAAAAAGAGAAACCACAAGAAGAAAGTATTGTACTGGCCACATCATATTTTTACGCTATTATATATTCGTATGCTCGTATATCACTAAACAAAAAGTATCTATCATGTAAAAGGCTTAATTTTTAATTATTTTTTAAATAGTGAAGCAATTTATTAATGGGACACAGTGTTTATGTTCTTATACTGAAGAATTTGATAGTGTAAAATTGTTTAGTTTAAACTTTCATCAACACCCAATCTAATTAAATTGAATTTTAAAACTAACATCCAAGGATTAGAATTATATCTTCTTCAGGACCTGCAAAGTTTTTCTTTATCGATTTATACTATTTCAACCCTTAAAATAAAATACTCATCAAAATAAGGGTCAATTATGTCACACTCAAAATTTTAATATTGCACCTTGTATACGACAGTCTTCGAGGTTTACTTGTTACCTTTACCTCGTTAGATAGCCTCAGGAGCTTGGAAATATTTCGGACGCTACTACTAACTATTCCTGTTAACACAGTCACTGGCTAATTACGAAACCCACAGTGTTCAGGGATCACCTTGCTTATCCCCGCTAGGCTTAAAAGGTCTAACGCAAGTGGAAAGGGTTCACCTCATTCAAAATCTTCTCCGCCTTCGATTCACCGTTGAATAATCACCAACTAGATTGAGGGACGAGGGGATGGCTCGAGAAAACATAAAAAATAAGGTCGAGGGCCAATGGGATGAAGGCACGAGTGTCCTAACCATCAGTCCCGCAAAAAAGGAGGCGGCCGCGTGGTAGTGACGGTGGAAGAGGTGAAGGCCATTAGATTTTCTTCCGCGTCGTAATTGATTTGGAGGCAGGGGAAACGTTGGGTTGCACCTCCGTGAATGTGTGTGTTGATCTCCGTGCGAAGAGACACAATTTGGAGGGCTGTTTGTAGAAAGAAGGTCTCCCTAGCCCCCGACCCGTCCACTCAACATGACATGTCCCTACTAGCTAAGCTCTCAGCTAATTGGAAGCTGAGCGTCATTATTTCACACATTTTAAGTCGGTTAACCATCGAAACGCAATGCTATTGCATTCTGGCAGCCGTGAGAGAAAGGAAAAAAAATTAATCGACGTTGGATCTTTGACCGATCGCTTGATAACCTAAAACCTTTACACAATCGTTCACTTGAATTCACAAAAAGAAGACCTCAATCAGTGATACACCTCATTCATAATTTATTTTATTGGCAATATTGACCTAATTCATATCATATTTTCATTTATTGACATCTAATTACCTAACAGAAGGTTTTCCATTAAATGAGAAGTCTGCAAAATATCACGTTACATAGTTCAGCTGTTATTGATGGACACATACAAGAGCACGAACAATGCAAGAGTAGCATTTCGGTGAAAATTATTCCAAAGTTAAATACGAATTGGGAATGGAATAAGTGAACCGTCGCACAGACAAATCATTACTAAATAAAAACTATAGAAAATATAGAATGAAAACGGATCGTCAGAAAAGGTGTAATAAATTAAGTTGTAGCAAATAATAACTCCTCATAAGTTAAAATGTTTACACTCGTTAACCCTACGTAATAGTAGTACCCCGCTTCAAATACATATTTATTCGAACAACGATTAATAAATATCAACGCCCAAATTCAACAACACACTTAGTATAAAAACTGATCAATGAATTACATGCAGTTAAATAGAAAATGCTCACTGAATTTGTGTTAGAAAACGTACTCCCTCTACGGAGTCCGTTGAAGTATCCGTGTGAAGTAAGCACGTAGAAGTGCAGTGGTAGGTCGCTGGAGGAACAATCCCGTGGACAAGGGTTTGCAACGGTTAAGGCGATTGAGGGACAAGGGGCATTCGATGGCGACGAGGAAGGAGGGATTGTATTCCCCGAATCGGACTGCGAATAAAAGGCTCGGAGATGTGCCCAGCGAAGGAACAGAAATAAGGGTTCTCGATATGGGAGCGGAGGAGGGAAGTCCCATGGGAATGGAAGAAAAGACGGTGGGGGAGAGATTGAAGAGCGATTGGAGGGATGAAGAGAGGGGGGGAGAGGGAAAGGACTCTTCGGTGAAGGAAGACGGGAAAGAAAAAGCCCTCGAAGATTTTGGACTCCTTGAAAAAGACGAGCAGAAAAATCAGGTTGCCAGACGGCTGTACGTGAGTGGGAAGTGTGTTGGAGCATGGGTGGCTAATGTGTAAATATGCATGCTAAAACTAAGCACAAACTAAACGCGGGCTGCGTACATTAGATCTCTGAAACTTCCCTATTTAACACCGCATTAATAATATTTTCGGTGCGCCTCCTGGAGGAATTTTCGTGTCCTATTTTTGGCGCTAGCGTAAACAAAATTATCTCCAACGATAAAGAAATTTTGAACACCTACAGGAATTAAATAACATATTTATTCATAAAAGAGTGTGATTGATGTGATTTAAAAAAATAATAATTTAATTCAAAACTTAACATCATTAAAAAGCAAATTCTTCTGTAACTAAAATAAATCAAAATATTGAAACGACTCGATTAATTAATGGCCACACTCATCGTGTAGAGATGAACTCAGCTTGGGCACAATCTCCTTTCAGTGAAGGCACTTGGAGTAAGGGTTCACTCACCCATTAAACGAATGGTATGTCCTGCATAAGACACCCAAGTGCAAGCCAAAATAGCGATGAGAAATTCAATCACCTATATCAATCGAACAGTACCCTCCTCATAATAACCTAACAGTTAACCTTTAGTAAAAATAAATATATCTCGAATATATTTTGTAATAGCTCGGCCAATTTAGTACCTTTCCATAAAGCCAAGTTTGCATTGGGGAAAACATTTTATAGTACTTTTCAACTTCCTTAAAACTACAAGAAAGAAGAAAATTATTTATACTAGAACGAGGACTAAGTATAAATACTAGAACGAGGACTTAGACCTATAGTTTATTCTTGGTATTTACTGCCACACGATGTAGGTTTATGGCTACCATTCCTTTCACCGTCATCAGTTAACACTCAACCAGGGATTATCTTTGAGCATGCCAAGTAATGCTATAATTAATAAGATTTCCCAGTCACAAAATTAAATATGCCTTCTTTATTTCATGCAATTTATTTTAATTAAAAAGATTATTATGTAATTATAATATTGAAATTGTATGCATAGATCAGAGATGCAATTACAATTGCTATTTCATGAATTCAAAAGAAAATGAATATAATTTTGTCAGAAAAAACAATTTTTTCATGATAAAATTAAAACAAAATCAATTGTAAATTTCACATCGTTAGATTCATTTTCTTAGTGTTTCCACGGGTATAAGTAGCATTGATTGACTAAGATAATACGTCAAAGCGAATAGAAACTAACTCATTCAACTGAAAATATACGAAAGAATATTTTATTTTATTTGGAAAATAATGATTGGCAACTAAAAATGGCCATTCTCTATCTGATTGCCACAAAAAAAATACTGGCAGTGGAATATATTTTTATGTTTAAACAAAATAAAATCTCCGGATATTGTAATCGATATAATGAACGATTTAAATCCACACCAAAGATATGACCAAGCTGCATTTTTTTACTCACAAGATGATCGTAAACCGTTCACCATTAGAGTTGGGTAGCATCCTCACGCCTTTTCTTCCTTTCCGGTGGTCGAAACCCTATGAATTATGTGAGCAAACGACCCTCCATAAACTTCATCTCGATGAGAGTAAAAAACATTAATGAGATGCTATGCATGACTTTTCCTTCCCCTTTGCACCTACACTTTTCCTCCATAACTTTATACAAAGCGTTTTCCTCATATTTGAACTCAGATAGAGCCGGGAGAAGTTGTGCACGGGCACATGGATAAGCATACATGAAGAATGCATGGGAGGGTAGGGGAAAAAACGAAGTGGGACCGGAAGATGATGAGGGAAGCAGAGGTGAGACCAAGGGGTGGAAAGGAAAGTCAGCAGGAGAGGAGAAACGGCAGTGGACTAAAATATCATTGGAGTCGGAAGGATATAAAAAATATGGAGGTAGGGTGGAAGAGACGAGAGAGAGAGAGAGAAAAAAAACAAAAGGAAAAGAAATTTAATATGCAGATTTTTTTCCGTTGATGGTAGGGATGGTTGAATTGGTTCGGGGTGAGACGAGGAGGGCATGGGGAGTGGCCGAGGTGGTGGGAAAACTACACGAACGGTGAGATGAAGGGGAGAATAGGGCTTGGGGTGAATAGGGCTCGGGGAAATAGGCAAGAGAGGAGTGAAAATAAGGGGCGTGGGAGCAGTTGGAGGTGGATAGCAAGTCGGTGGGTGGGTTGCTATGGGAGGAAGGCGAGAGTGTGGCCGGCCGTAACTCTTGGGCGTGGAGCGGAAAGAGCCTCGGCGGCCGTGCGAGAGCGGGGGAGGAAGCAAAGCTGGCCCCAAAAGGTGCTAGAGTATGAAACCTCATGAAATTCTAAGTCACAATTAATAATACCTCGTATATCCACGCTTCGCGAGTGCTCCCCTTCATTCTTCCCAACCCCACGCCACCCCCCCCCCCTCCTTCCCTACCGGCACAGGCCCCACGTACCCATTGCCCCTTCCCAGGTGTGTATATCTCCCGCCGCCGCCTCTTTGTGATACAGTTTTCCTCTCGCAAGTCGGTCGTAAGTCTTCGAGGAGCTCGATCCGAGATGACCACTTTCAAAAGAATGAGGCTTACCCTCAGATGAAGTCGACTCCGGAGAAAGACAAAAGGAAATGATAAACGCCCGCTACAGAATAAATCGAAACACAACAACGAGAGATGGAGCTAGAAAAATAAGATTACTAGACCAACGGTCCTGTTGACGCAGCTGGCTAGCGACCATTTATTTCTGTTAAAAAGGTTGACAGATATATAAACTCAATCCCCACTTACAATCTTATACATAAAAGCTAATAAGAAATATAGTATTATGCTATTACATAGACGAAAAAGTAGTAATTTCATTATATTTTTACGAGACAGCACAAGATTTTATTCCATAAAAAATCTTGTGGGGAAAATACCTATCCGAGAAGACAGAAAAGTAACAGTATCACTTGAATAAACTGGATGTTTATAAATAGAATGTTATCTTTGAATTTTGATCATGCCAAGTGTGAACAAGTTCGGCGAAAATACAACTATTTGCTTGAAGGTTCTACACCATCGTATTTTATTCGGAAAATGCAGTTTTACACCTTCTATGTCTCGCAGGGATAACCAAAATAGGAAGGGAGAAGAAAAAGAATAATATTTATACGGTTTAAGGGTTAAATTTCCACAGGAGAAAACCCTAACAGGGATACGCATATCAACATCTTCCAGGTACACTTGGCTACAATGTAGTTGGATTACATCTTGGGCCAAAAACTAACATCAAATAATTACGTATTCACAAAAAAGGTCCCTCCATTATTAGGTACACAAGCCCTATAATGTTCTTACCACGCATTGAAACCAGTCAAATAAAAATCCTTCATTTTAAACGCCACAAATTTGCGTGAAGCCGGAGTAACATAGCTTCCTGAACTTCCTCTTCAAATACGGAAAAAACAAACGCGCCAACGCCACGCACCCACACAAAAGAAAACGTTAACAACTCCTAGCTGATAAAATAGTAAAGCGGATTTCCTCGCCTTCTATAATAGAACGGAATTACACACCATAAAAAACCGGAAAGGCAGAAGACTGGAAGACAGAGAGACAAGGACAGAGAGAGGAGGAAAAATGGAGAAATAAAGACAAGGAACGAAAAAAGAGAATGAAAACAGGATCGAAGGCGCGTATTCGGAGAATAGGAAATCAGATAGGGAAGGAGAAGAGAGAGAGAGAGAGAGAAAGACGTAACGCAGAGCGATCGAGAGAAAGGAAGAAGAGAGAGTGGCAGAGGCTATCGGGGGCCAGAGTTACCGCGGGGAAGGGGATGCCGGAGACAGGACTAGGGTTTGGGAGAGGATTTTGGGAAGTGCAGAGCTAGGGGAAGGGGGAGGAGGTGAAGTCGTATGAGAATAAGGCGGGGAAGAACGACCGTTGGGATGGAGTTTGGAGGAGGATGTCGGGAGGGAGGGATTCTGGGGACGGACTTGGGCGAGCGGGGGGAAGGGAATAGATATGGGGAATGGGAGGGGAATTGCGTGAGCCTGAGAGAGAGAAGGGGCAAGGGTATACCGGGTAGGAAGAGTGATATAGGGAATGAGAGGGGTGGATAGGAACGGCGGGGGAGGGAAAGGGGGAGTGCGAGGGTATCAGGGAGGACTCAGTCGGTAGCGCGTGAAAAATTCATCTTCTCACTCTTTTTTCCTCCTCTTCCTCGCCTACCCCCACACTTCCATCCCTACGCATCCCTTCTCTTCCCTCCACCACCACTCCCATTCCCTTTTTCCCCCTACGGAGGTGGGCAACCCGCCGGACTGGCGCCAGGGAAGAGCCGCGGTTATAAAAGGGGGAGAGGGAGGGAGGGGGAGAGGAAAGGACGAGGGAGGGAGGGAAGGGAGCGAGGGAATGAGATAGAGAGAGAGAGAGAGGGAGGGAGTTCGGGGAAGTATAGAAGGGAGCGAGAAAGATCGGAGGGATTGCGTGGGAGGGTCGTGCAGCGGATGAGGCCGGCTTGCGGAGCGAAGAGCAGGAAGGGAGGGAAAGGAGAGGAAGGATGGGAGGGAAATAGGGAGAATGTTTGAAGGGAGGAACGGATAGGAGAGGGATGGAAGGGCACATGATGTTTGGGAGACGGGCGAGGAGCGAACGGGGCTTGTAGGGAAGAAAGATGGGAAGGAGGGGAAATGGATGCGTGGGGATTGGGAAAGAAAGGAGGAGATAGAGGAACAATTTAGAGAAGGTGAAGAAGACGGATGAGTGATGAAAGCAGACGATGATGAAAGGGGGCAGGGAAAGCATGGGAGAAGGAAGCACAGAAGGGTGAAAAGGCAATGCCACAACGGGATAATGGAGTAGTTAGAAGCGGAGAGTCATCCACAGGGGCGTAGGGGGAAATATTAAAGAAAGGTGGGATTGGAATGTACCTATTGGAAGGAGAGAGGGAGGAGATATCGGAGAACGTAGTGACGGACGGGCTGCGTGTTGGCCGGACAAGAGTCTTGCTAATCAGATGAAAAGGTGGATTTCACGGCGAAAGTAAACAGGAATTTAGGTCATAAAAGAGCATTGGAATGTACACGGAATGATACAGGAATCTTCCAAAGATATGAGAAAAGTTATCTTGATGCACGAAGGTCATGAGAGAAGAAAATAAAATTTTAGCGGAAAAATAACCCAAAGACTGATAAATCACGATGCCATTAAAAATCTGAAGGATAAATGTTAACGTAAAATGACATACGATAATTTTATACTTGATAAATAATTACGCCTTTTAGTCAGCTACGGTTCTGCGTATAATAGCCTGCGTGACTGACTATGTCAGCGTTGCAAAGCGCTTAAAAAATCGCCACTGGTATTGTGAGACACACACAAATAAGAAAGCATAGTCTAATGAATGAAAGAAGAGACAGTGATGGGAGTCGATGGTTCGTCGGGGTATGGTTCAAGACTGAGAGGGTGCACGGTGTCAAAACTACGAGCAGAAAATTAAAGACGGGATTTGAGAGAGCGACAAAGTTTAGAAGGGATGGGAGGAAATGGAGGCGGGAAGCGTTGCAAATAGTACGAGGGAACCCTGAAATTAAATGGATGGGGGAAACACTGGGGCGATTGGTGGGGACGGAGTGAAGGAAATATTGGGGGATGACGAGGTGTATGGTTTGTGGGGTGGGGCAGGGAGCAGAGACAGGAATGGGATAGGGGCAAAGGGGCCATGTTGCATCTTGCTCCATCCAGCATAATGGATCTCATGGAATTGAAAACTGCTTGACATTGATACGGCATATCTGAGAGTGTCGAATTTTTTCTTCGAGAAGGAAGAGGGGAGGGTAGGGGAAAATGATTCCGAAATGAAACGATACCTGTCTCCCTTTCCTATTCCTGACGCGAATGTTTCGCAGGATTGACGTCATGATGATGAATGGAATGAGAAATGTTATTTTTAATATTTTTGTGTATTTTTAAGGGGAGATAGAGTGGAATCACTGATGGCTCGTTTTCGAGGTTCGGTTAACATTTTTGAGAATTAATTCATATGAAACTTGACACGGGTCCCGAATTTAGGAAAAACATGTGATCGCTACTGCAAAGGCAGTTAACCAGGTGGTTCTACAATTTTATTTACACGGTCAAAGACGAGGAAGCAATTCTGCAGTGCATTAATGAGTAATAAATAGTTTGTGTGAATAGAAATATATACAAAAAAATTTACCGAAAATATTTACTCAGGACCGAGAGAAATGTAATAGCGAATTACAATTAAGAACTAATAATAATAAATGAGTCGGGACGAAAACAGTAAAAGGATAATTCAACAGCACCTGTAAAAAGAAATAAAGTGGTGAAATAATCGCTTGATATTAAATAAACTACTCCATTTTCGTAAATCACTACTTTTCCATTTTTATAATGGGTAGTTTAAAAGGTACGCCGTTAATTATGCGAGCTAAAACGTGACGCGACTCTTTGACAAGAATAGATTTAAGTGAAACCACCCGAGGAGAGAAGAAAATGTCCATGGAAACAGCTGTGACGCAAAAACATATACATTATGCCACTTCTTTCCTGCCAGTTCTGCATAAAAGTATAGAGTGGCAGTCAGCCGGCAAAAGTGTGACAACTCTCTTAAAATCGTAAAAAAAAGGACGCCAGCAAATATTATTATGATTTTTTTTTATCTCGGTGCTACTATATCATTCCGGGCAAACCCTGACGCGAGAGTAATGTCTTTTCATCATTCAAAATGAGCCACGGAAACTTTTATAAGGCCGGAGAAGAGGAGTGTGGGAGGGGGGGGGGGGTGGGAAGCCGAATTTCCGAGCGAGGATGCGGGGTGAGTGAGCGCGTGAGAGAGTGAGAGACCAAGAGAAAAATAGAGATCATGAAAAAACTCGGCCTTCCATGGGGAGGTAGAGATCCAACGGGAGGTCGAGGGGGGGGTGATGGAGAGAGGAAGGAGTGACTAGACCAAATGAGGTAATAGGCCAAAGGAAGTGGGGAATAGGGAGTTGGGATTAGTGGGAGCGAAAGGGAGGGATGTGGAGAGAGTGTGTGTGTGTTTGTGGGAAAGTGGAGGACGGTAATGGATGATCGGCTCTCAAAAACTTTAGCGTCGAACAGTTATCAATTTGCACGTGAGGTGGAGCTGGAATCACCACCACGCGAAAAAAGGTCTTCGGGCGTGGAAAGTGGGGAGGGAAGGAGAAAGAGAGGAGGGGGTTGAAAGTGAACTCGCGTCCCAGCTCCGATCCAAAAAACGAGGAATTCCACCGAAGTATAACCGGCCTTCCCAACCCCTATTCACTCCACCCTGTAAGCGACTCCCCTCCCCCCTTCTCTTCGCTCTCTCCTCCCTCCACCTCGCTGGATGTTTAATGGACCTTAAGACAGTCGTGGATGGGTATCTACTCTTTTCTCTCTCTCCGTTTTGCCTCGAATACGATCCCTCACGCGGGGAACGAGGTAGGAATGCTTAAAATGGTGACCCCTTTGGTAGAACAAATGGCGGAATGGTGGCAGGGACGGAGGAAGGTGAAAAGGTCACGAAGGGTTTGCCTCGGCTCCAGAACGGGAAATGCGCAAGAGAGTCGAGGTCTCAGGAATACATACAGTCGGGCAGAAGCAACGCGAGGGAGTGAGGGCAAGGGGTAGGAAGTCTTCTTTCTTTCTTGCCCTCCTATTTATTTTTTTTTAATGCGTCGATAAATGCAAAAAAATATCGCCAGAAGACAGGTTCTTTAACTTTTCTCGAAAACGATATTTCTGGGACAACTCGGTTCGGTTCAAAAATATAAGTTTTGAAATAACGAGCAGAATTTATGAGTTTGTAAATCGGAATGAAATATATCAGAGCTTGGTTATATAAATCGAATTGAAAAATATCAATGCAACAGTAAGATCCATTTCAAATATCTCTCCATAACTCACAGCACCTATTATTTTGGTTATATACAAGTGTATATATATATATATATATATATATATATATATATATATATATATATATATATATATATATATATATATATATATGTATATATATACACAAACACTAAGATAATAGATATTACACACACAGAAACATAAAAGGACACTTACAGTAGATATTTACGTTTCGACGGCACGCCCGTCGTCATCAGATATATATATATATATATATATATATATATATATATATATATATATACATACAGTACTGTATATATTTGTAATTCTCAGTAATATAATGATATACCGTCTATCATTAATAAACACTCTTGTTTGTATAGATTGTTCATGTAAGGAGCCAAGATAAACCTAAGGCATTTATACTCTCGAGTTAAGAATTGCGAAAAAATGAAACTCGAGCATTTCATTTTTCCATAATCAATTAAGCTGACTATACATTAATATGTCATAAGAGGGAATTGAAAATTGTAGTAGACTTTTGGAAAGGAAACCAGTAGATTAAGAGTGGTCATAAATTTTCACGCATCGCAATCACAGCAAATGAGATAACTGCTCCCTCGCTCATACCAAAGCAATCATGTAATGCCCCCCAAACTCCCAGTTATTAATGCAAAACTTATGAAGACCACAAAGTAATATAATAAGCAATCTACGTGAAGTTGAAGTAAAGATCGATCTTAAACTCATTTTCCTCCATCTCTTGACACAAGAGGGGGGAGGAAAATGACTAACCCTTTGCTTGACCTCCATCCATCAAAATAAAAAGCGAAGTTGGAACAAAAATACTGAGAAGCAAGGGAATGGGAGGTGGTGGTTACCTCCTCTCGGCTGATCATCATCGTATTTATTTGTGGTTCTTGGTTTTATATGAAGGAAAGCGGAATGGGGATGACTGGCAGAGGATGGATTAATAGGGAAATTTAAGGAAGGGTAGTTGGATGGAAAATGAGGGGAAGGTGGGCAGCAGCTGGGAGCGCTGGCGGAGGGGAGTTTGGGTACTCGAGGGGAAGGAGTTAGGGCGGTGAGAGAGAAAAAAAAAGGGAAGTGTCCAAATGCCCAGCATGGCAACACTTCATTCATCTGCTTTCATTTTTCAACGATACCTTTGAATATTTCAGTCTCTTAAGTGGACGAAATCCCAGCCAACCCTCATTTTCCCCACTCTAATAACACGAAAAACGTGAGTGAGGATGATAAAGGGCCTGCAAGTCTCTGCGAGCGAAAGGAAGAGTGAGAGAAAAAAAGGCAGAGGTGTAAGGAGAAAATAAAGAGTGGGCGAGAAAAGAATTGGGAAGCACGGGCAAAAGTGAGAGAGGGGGAAACATGAGGGGAGGTTAAAAATGTGAAGGTATGAAAGATTGGGATTAACACATTTGTAGGGTGGAAGGATGGCGGCGAGGAAAAAGGAACGGCAGAAAAAATATGTTATGAAAAAGGAAATGGGTAATGGCAAAGGAAGGAGGGGAGGCTTGGAAGGGAAGGATGGCTTAGAAACATAAGAGGAAAGATAGGGGGAGGGGGAGAAGGAGGCTAGGGATGAAGGGTAAGGAGGTTTAAGGAGAGATACCGACGCAAGAGGTGGGGGGCTTGGTGGGCCGGGGAAAAAACTTTGAGGCGGAGGAAAGCAGTGCAGAAAGGGTGGAAATAAATATGTGAAGAGATGGCGTCAGTCCGCGGGTATGGAGAGAAGCTAGACAGGGAAGGAAGCGGGAGAGGAGAGTACAGGGATTGCGGAGGATTAAGATGAGGGTTAAGGGAGCTGGGGGTTGGAAAAGGCAAGCCATGAAGGGAGGTGGGGGCGGGTGGGAGGGGATGGGAATGAGGAAGGTTTGATTATTATCATCCATAATGCATCTGGGGCGAGGTCCCTCCGCTCATTCCGCCCTTCCCCTTCTGATTTTCCCCACTTCATCCTTTTTTCCTTCTCCTGCCCTTTTTTTTTTGATCAGCTTGACCTTCGCGGATTGCTTTTTCCCTCCTGTCAACACTTTCCACTTCCCTTACATCCTCCGACCATTTCAAAGAGGGGATCAGACGAAACCGTGGTACTACGGAATTCTCAAAAAGGGCATCTCCTATTAGCCTTTGTTGTCGCCCTCTTAACTCATCAGGACACAGTCATTATAGACTTTATATTCTCTCACAGCTCAACCTTATTCTTTGACTCGTGAATAATCAAGTGTGACGGGTAGAAATATAGCACCCATGCGAGCGCTTCTTAAACCTGCTTGATGGCTTGATTTCTTCGAGCAAAATTACGGAGTGAGGCAACAAGAGGGAACGAGGAGTCGGGAGGGTCATTTGGTGGTGTAACACAAGGTACGCTGTTTAGAAGCACGGTTCCTCCACATGGAGAAGCTTCCCTTATATAAATTCAAATTAAACTTAAGCCAAGTGCTGCACAAAGATTTATTCCAATAGTACCTCCATAAGATGCAACATATCTTTTAAATTATGTACTGTTTATGCAAATGGGCTGATTGAAAAAACTGTAATAATTATTAGAGGCTGAAATTATGTATTATTTTACTCGGATTAGAGGATTAAACTCTTGACCTAAATATGTACATCCTTAATGCAATTAGCATTACGTTAAAACATACAATTAAATAAATGACTCATATAATGGAAATTATAGATAACTATTTGGCCTAGAGTATCACTTTAATCGGTGCTGAACGGTCACATTTCCGAATTAATAAAGATAGAGGAAGTATATTTTTACTGAGAGTAATTTTATTATTTTTTATCGATTTTACTAGCTAACATTTTAAGAGTATATAAAATTTTTTCTACTGTCGAATTACGAATCATTTCCAAATATGAAGCTTAAAAAATGTTGATAAAGAACGGATAGTAGCAATTTTTCACTAGGTACATTGTGAAAAATTGCTGCTATCCATTCTTTTATGCGTTCGAATTTCACCACATTTCGCATGAAACTACTTAATTTCTTTAAAAACGTTCCTGATTCGTTTGACGGTTCAAAGCTCATTTCCTGTTGTCTCAAAATGATAAATATTTCAAAATATTTTTTTGTTGTAAAGAAATGTCTTTTATTATATTTGTTTCAAAAAACTGAAAAGCTGCATTTACAAAGGGATTAAACCTCATTTGTGTACTTTTAAAAATTTTGCTCCGTAATCACTACACCAGATGTCAACGATTAATAAAAATTATCCAAAAGATTTGGACTGAAAAATAACTTTTAACAATTATTCAGTTGGAATCCGAAAAATATTATTTTGATTTTAATTAAAATATTATTAAATATGAGCGCGTAAAAATCAAATGCGGAAATAGCAATTGAAACATATTGGATTTGTGTAATATAAGCAGAGAACTAAGAAGGAGAGAGCAACTTAAAAAATATTCTGATTCACGAGGTGACCACCGGAAACAGTACTGCAACTTTTTATTCACCTAAATGGGAGTGGAAAAGATTGCTTCATTGAATATTGTACGGGTATGTTGATATAATGTATAAGAAAACAGAAACCAACACAGTTTAATCCTTAGAGAGCCATCAATTCCTAATACTATGCATTTTTTTAACGAATAGTATTGGTAATTGGTAGCCTCTCAATTAAAAATTCTGGGGTTAAACTAGTCTTCCAGTCAGACGACCGGGCGGTAGCTAGTTGAGAAGATACATTAATCAGGGAAGTTCAGTGCGCAATAGAGAGGTAGCCGTCGATGAGATAGCACATAAGCCAATTATTCGCATAGTAATTCAGGAATACACGATAATGGTAGACAAGGCGTGTAATAGACGAGACATATCTTCATTTTTGACGCCCAATTTTCAATAAAGAAGAATTTAAAAAAATACAGATTTCAACACTGAATGGTGAATGACTAAAGGAATTCTGCCCATAATTAAATTTAGTAGTTGGAAAACTATGGATGAAAAAGAATAATGAAAAAGAACAACCCTTACGTTTCCATAAGGTAAAGTAAGAAAAATATTTTACATAAACAACTGCAGTGAAGCCGAAATCAAAGAACTTCAAACTTCAAATTTAATCAAAATTAGATGTCAACCGTTTGCTTCGCCTATTACCAATTAGAAGAAAGTTAATATTGAAAATACACTGGTAATAAATCGAAAACGAATTTGCTGAAGGAAACAGGTTACGACACATCAGTTACAGATTCAGGTGCGATGAAGTGGAACTGTTCCATAATAACAGAGATGAAGACTACTACAGCTTTCAACTGAATAACAATTTATTCACGACCAGTTTCGATGACTACTATATCATTTTGAAACCGAAGAAGCCATGTATTTAAACAGAGCCTGAATTTTTGTAGAAAATGGAATTGAGCCTATATGATACTGACGAAATATGTTATGTCTTAAATTAATGGAACAAATTTTACATTACAAAATATTCCAAATTAAATAACATTCGGTACAGATGCAAGCAGAAAACAACAAATAACTTCTAAAAGAAAAAAACATTTTTAAAAAAGAGCTAAGATACCGCATTGCAAATCTTGCTATAAATTATTGAAAAGTAAAGCAGGGTTTTCCAGATTAAGTCCAGTTTAAGTTAAGGAAAATTATAACCAAAAGGAAAGGCAAAATCACCTATGAAAGATAAAAATTTAATTGCAATTATGGCACATATTGCAGTAGCGGAATTTGAAATAGCCTCCAATCATTATGCACATCATAAGCGTACAAACAGTAACGCTTTTAAAAATATAACGTGGTAAAACAAAAATGCAGAAAAATGGAAATACATCGAAAGGTAAGGGGAGGATGTGAATAAAAATAAGAACATTCAGACGGGAGTCAAGCAATTGCAGCACCACCAGAGAGAGCACAAAAAAAGCGACTACACGAGAAAGTCAAATATGAAGGCGGAGAGGCTAGAGTAAAAGAAGGGCATACAAAAAGAGGGATATAGAGAGGGAAGATAAGAGGATATGAGATAAGAGGGCTAGGAGAGGAGGAAAAAACGGACAAAATTGACTCGACGCTCATCTCTAATTCCGCAACCTCGGGTGGGATGTGATCGCCGTGCCCGTGAAAATGTGTAGAAAGCCGAAATGAGCGGCTATGAGGTCGTAAATTTCGAATGTGAGGTCGGAGGGACGGAGTTAAGATGCGTGGGAGATGGGGGTCTGGCGGGGATGGATGTGAGCAGGAAAGAGCAAGTGGGGGAGGGAGTAGGTGAAATGGGAAATAACACGAAGGAAACGGCCGCCGATTGGAGCATTCCGAGTAAAGAATAAATCGGAACTAAGGGAGACATTCTAAGAGCCAGGTAAGGGAGAGGAAAATCCTACATCCTCCCTCAACGGACTTCTTGAAGGGATGAAAGAAGCGTCTTTGGCTTGGTTATAAGAAACGTCGAGTGTGTGGGGCTAAGGAATGCGCTGGAAAAGTGGGTATGAGACGTGGGATGTAGAGAACGGAAGGGGATTAGCTACCTTCAAAGAAGGGCAGGATGAGGGGAGGGAGTATTGGAAATGTGAAGTAGGAAGAGACCAGGAGAGATGGCGTAAAAAAATAAAAGGAGATATGGGGAAAGGAAAGGTGAACAGTTACAAAAAAAATCTGCAGTAGGGGCGGAGCTGTTGGATTGGAAGTAATATGACGCATTTCTAGTTTAGAAGGGGGTTAAGACGTTTTTTTTGCGGATACGAAAAGTACGAGAGAGTTATGGGGAAAAACACCCCTCGAACAGATCACTCCGGATCAAGAAAGCAAAAGAAAGCAAGAGAAGTCATCACGTATCTCATATTATGAGACAAAATAAACGTGGATTGCATTCCAAGTGTTGACGAGGGATGATTTCGCTCCGAGAAATAGAGCCGAAAATCTCCCGTCGGTAAAGGTTGAAAAGGGAGACGAGAATTCAGGTGAGTGAGCTCGGATTCAGTGCTGCAATACACCCGTAATCGAGATTCTTAAAAAGAATTCCTAGGAGAATCGAAATAGTTTTCACGATTCCTCTTTCTAGTGAATAAAATGTGATTTCTTCACTAAAACACATAGTAGTACTTGTATATTAATTCAAATGGCTGGTGCGACTTAAAAGAATCGATGAGGATTGTAAAATCTGAAAACTTTATAACAGCGCAATTTAAAAAAGAACGAAAATGGGCATATATACCTGTGTATATGGCATATATACCGATGTATTTCATGTTTATTTCACCTTATAAAGCTGTTCATAAGATGTCCAAATTATATACTTCACAATAATTCCTCATTACCAATGATGTGAGTGTTTAATATTTGAAAGATAATTCCTCTCTCGCATTGGCATAAACTTGATGGTAGTTGTGTTAATAAGCTAGTTTGAGTACACATTATACGATTCAAACGCAGTCATAAAAAAGGAATTAATAATAGCATTTGGATTTGATGAGACAATAAACCATTTATGGCACAAGTTTCCGAGGTGGATTGCACAATATGAATCATGAAGTATGCATGTAAAAAATAATCAAACCCTGGTGTAAAACCTAAAAACGTAAACAGTATGAGTAGTTATATATAAATATAATTGATATTTATCCATAGATGCGTTAAAAAATACAAAATTTACACAAATCACTAGGTAAGAAATTTGGGAAATTATCTTTTAATAATAGTAATCAAACGCCCACTTTTCACAACCTTCACAGAAACACGTTTAAGATCTTGATTAGAAGGCATAAATATAAGATTTGAATTTAAAAATTAACGAGTTTTCCGTAGGCACAGCAGAGACGACTAAAATGAAATTAAAACGTTCGTTCACTCCAGCTGTCCAGCTTTTGCTGTTGATATGACGATATCATACTTTAATATTACTGCTTCGGTTTTTGCTTGGCATGATGCAATTAACAATTATATTGCCTTTTCAATTTGATTTTAATCTGAAAATCTTCTAGTCCAGAATCGAATAATGTGATAATCCCATACATAAAACTAATGTGGGAGGCAATTTCATAGAACATTTGGGTCACGGGAGTACTAATCATTTATAATTAGTTTAACTCCAATACGAATCTTTGTAAACACTCATACAAACACAGATCCGAGCTAAATCACGCATTATGGTACTCTATCCAGTCGCTATAGTGTTTGGGGCGAATGATAAAGCAATCCGATCGAATAAAAAATAACCGGGGATAATATCACCTCCTATCACGCTTTGAAAGTCATAACGCGCATTACGCAACGGCCGCGTAAAATCAACGCCATCAATAAGTCATCCGGATTCAATTTCCCGGTTGGAAATGGAATCCGAAACAGAAAGACGTAAAAAAAGGACTAATACCTTACACACCAGCCCACAACCCCCAACGCACGGAAGAACGCGAGCACGTAACACTCTCGTCTCAGTCTATCTCTCTGCCCATCCTACTTCAGCCGGAATAAAATAACAATCCCGACGTATATGGAGAGAGTGAGAGGGGATTATGAGCGGGTGGAGGGAGGTCGGGGGAAACGAGAGAGTGAGTGAGAGTGTAGAGGGCGATAAAATGAAAAGGAATACTTTTACGATTTCTCGTGGTGAAACCAGAAAAGTTTTTTGATGGCGGCGACTGAGATTAAATATGAAAATTTGTGCGGCCGCGACTCAGGAAATGGATGGGAATAATGAATGAAGCCGAAAGGAATGGATGGAGAGAGGTAGGGAGGATTTTTACAGGGGATAAGATACAGCAAAGAGAGAGAGAGAGAGAGAATGATGAAGTAGGAGGGCAAAGGGGTAGAAAGGAGTAGGTGAAATGCCTAAAGAGACGAAGAGGAGGAAGGTCGAATGGAGGGGGGGGGGGGAAGAGGAGATTTGAGCGAGAGTTAGCCGAGTGAAAGTTCTTCCCAGAGGCCAGAGAGGAGTGAGACGAGAAAGGAGAATCAAGGAAGAACGTAAACGGAGGAGGGAGGGCTGGATGAAGATG